>JAYESA010000010.1:110965774-111129948 GCA_036927795.1 Iris macrosiphon | reverse complement strand
TATATATATACATATATATATATATATATATATATATATATATATATACTCATAGAAAAATTCTAGATTATATTAATGCACACCGTTAAGCTAGCAACGCTCAAGGGGTCTCCTACATGAAATAAATTCCGAAAAATTCCTAATGGCCCCATAAATCCGCTAAGTGCACCAACTCCTAAAATAAAAATTAATAAAAATCTATTTCTCCTAATTAGCCACTAATTACTATAATTAAATTAATAATTAATAATTAAAAGGGTATATACGATTTCTAGGATAGGGGTTTTACATGGGGCGTGACACCTATCCCGTTCGAGGAAACCAAACCCTATGTGCAACAAGTTGTCCGTGACCAATGCAAACACCAAGTAGGTATGACAAGAGAATCGAGCCTTCTCGTCCCACCAAATGATACTCGCCTCAATCCATCCAATTATCCATAACTATTCTCCAACTTATATCCCAAGGCACCATCTTAAGTTATCCCCATAGGCACTATGCCACTTCTCGACACAATACTCCAATTAGTGCAATACCCCTCGCTCAGAAAACTCTATGGCACAATGCCCTCACCGATGCAGTTGTTTGATTTCGAACAACAACTGCACGCTTTGCATGACAAAGCGTCCAACTTGATACTCGTGCGCAACGCACGCTCGCCCGAAGTGCCTCGATGTTCCAACCAAGATGATCCACTCAAGCTCCATCTGCCCAACACAAAACCAACTCAAGCCACAAATCCTATCTAACCAAACGACGCACACTCTATGCATGCCACAGTGTAGTGATTTCCAAGTTCTAGTCCAATTGTTCAAGCCATTACGTGTGTTCCATATTATTAGGCATGAAGGAGTAGAGGAGAAGAGACAGAGCCCACTCACCAAGTCTGATTCCGTTAAGCACCCTGCCTTGCCGATACAGCCGATCCCTTGAACTCGTGGTCTGATGTAAAGCACAATCTACTCAATTGGTATGATCGTATGAGCAGGCCGTGCTCTCCAAATCATCCGACCGATCGGACTAAGAAAGACGATATTATCGCTCCAATCCAGCTATCCCAGTACTGCTCTGAACGAACACCTGATTCTATCGAACTTCGCTTGCGATCTGCACATGAAATAAACTTAAATTAATACTTGTTCTCAAATCCAACAAATCAAAATATAACCAGCTATTGTCTCATTCAATCCGACTCAGCGTAATGCACAGTGCGGTTGCGGGGCATTACATGACAAAGCCAGCTACGTATATCAGAGTACAATGGTACCCCGAGATACAGTCACGATTTTCTATATAAGACAAGTGGGTGGACTCTAGCATGCCACTGACGACTCCTATGGTCGGACAAATCCTATCTCAATCCAATCAACACAAAAAATAATAAAGAGTAAATCATATATGCGATGGGTAAGGCGTCACAAACATATATGCATGCATAATCATAAGAGTTAACATAATATAAAGTTACATCAACTAAAATATACATAAGTATTTAAATGTACAACTAGTCACGGTCCAGAAAATACACATATGCCATCCCAAGGACGGAGGAAAACAAATTCCCAAAAGTAAGGACTGACACATGTCCTTGGCTAATACACCACAAAATAAAAGAATAAATGAAGTAGGAGAATAAGGTAACCCACTCGCTAATCCGAGCCGCAATCCTCTGAGTGCGAACCATCCGGTGAAAGTGAAGGTAAATCCTCCGAGTCTGCTACGAGATCTGGCCATGCAAAACCAATAGGTTCAGACCCCAATAGCAAGTACCATAAAGGAAGCTAAAGCTATGAACTAAAACCCACAACAACGGATAGAGACATAAATAAATAAATGTGAATCGAGATTCGTGCGCTACCACTGCACTTATCTCGATAAAAGAAAAGATAATAAACTAAATACCATGTGACAATAAGTAAACAACTGGTTGTTTGAATAAACAAAAAAATAAGAGAAGAAGAGGGTTTATACGAAATCTTTCTTTTTTTGCTTACAAACAAGAAAAAGAGTACAATTAATCCTATACGAGAATGTTAAGTACAATAAAAATGATTCTGAAAAAAAATTGCTATAGGAGTCTGATCTGCGGTCGATCACTTTGTTCCTTGGACCATACGGTGATGAAAAAGTGCTGTAGAAGAAGAAGAAGCTTCAAAGGCTGCAAGTGGGATTGAATTCTCGTTGCCAAAATTGTCAATCAACACTCTCTGTCTGTGCTCTCTCTCTCTCTCTGATCTCTGATTATGCTCTCCCTGGTCTCTCCGTCTGTCCCTCCCTATGTATGACAAAGGGGTCTCTATTTATAGAGATCAGTCACAATAACTGTCCAGTTGGCATAGAAGCCCAACTGTGAAGAAAGTTGTACCTTTTATGCGGCGGTTATAATAACTGCTATCCACGTTCAAATGATCTTCTAACTCTGCGTATGACATATGTCCCACTATAAGGTAACGCGTATAACTGCTTCTCGAAGATTATGGCATACAAGCCATGTAGGTAACTGCCCCTCGCGTAGATATGGTTGGCGTAAAGGCCAAATAGCTGTCTTGTTGGCGTAAAAGCCAAATAGCTGTCTTGTTGGCGTAAAAGCCAAATTTTGCGTAAAACTTGATGCTGCATGAATAATAGATAACCAGCATAAAAATAGCCAATTATCCTTCCTGACTGAGGTCTTGAGCGTATTATGGGCCAAATAGCCTTATCACGTACCTTTGCAAATATAGCCTGAGTTGGCGTATTTTGAGGAGATAGCATACGGCATACTCCTATAGTTGAAAATAGCCTGGTTGGCGTAAAATATAAGGATGGTGATGTAAGCATATTAGCCATAGTTTTAGCTCTCCCAGCCAATTATCCATCACGACTGAGGTCTTGAACGTATTTTGGGCTAAATAGCCTTATCACGTACCTTTGCAAATGTAGCCGAGTTGGCGTATTTCGAGGAGATAGCATACGGCGTATTCCTATAGTTGAAAATAGCCTGGTTGGCGTAAAATGCAAGGATGGTGATATGAGCGTATTAGTCACAATTTTAGCTCTCCTAGTCATGACAAAATTTAAAGAATAGAACCAAATCTCGTGCATTTAATGTAGGGATATGCCTCAATCTCGTGCATTAAATGCCGAGATATGCCTCGAGCTTTGTACGAGAAACAGCTTTTGACGTGGCGTCTGATTTCGTCTCATCTTGAGCATAAAGACTCATTTCTGCTTATGTAGAATAGGCAGCGTATTCTTTGAATGCGTAAAAATGACTTTTATCAAGAATATGTCGCTAAACGATAACCTGGGTCTCTGTGCAAAATCATTATCACAGCCGTCCTCTCGATCATCGTGTAGTACTTTTGTCGGAAGTCAGGTTCACTGTTTTGTCTGACAAATTCATCCGAGGAATACGAAGAGTTCCTCGTACAATTTTACGCTGCATTAAAGACACACGTATTTTAAGCTTTACGCAGGAGGATAAAGCAACCTTTTTACGCCAAAACAGTCTTGAAGTGCTGCTTTACGCGGACAGCTCTGACGCTCTACTTTATGCCAAACAGCTCTGAAGCCCTATTTTATGCGGACAGTTCTAAAGCCTTACTTTATGCCAAATAGCTCTGAAGCTCTGTTTTACGCAAACTTCATGTATGTTGGGGGTTTTTACTGTATAATACGGGTATAATTCTCCAGCATATTTTATGCTTCTACAAGACCCCCTTCAAAGTTTTTAAATTTCTCGTAATTTGAAATACTTTGAATGAAGCATAAAATGGTCAAATTATGTAGCTTCTGAGAATAAAATCATAGATTTGTAGCTTCTGAGCATAAAACCATAGATCTGTAGCGTCTGAACGTAAAATCTTCTGAGCGTAAAATTATAGATTTGTAGCTTCTGAGCGTAAAATCATAGATCTGTAGCTTCTGAGCATAAAAGCTTCTGAGCGTAAAATCATAGATTTGTAGCTTCTGAGCGTAAAACCATGGATCCTTGCTCTGCGCATAAAATCATAGATCCGTTATGCAGCATGACTATCCGTCTTCCTTTTCAAATGATCGGCTGACTTGGTCCCAAATCATAACTAATTATGATAAGATCGGATTTGGTTAAGGATTCGAAGAGTTATCTGAACTCTATAAATAGACCTAGGTCGTGAGAGAGAAAAACCCTTCGTCTCTTTTCTGAGAACTCTTCGTCTCTTTCTGAAAACTCTCAGATTTGCCATGGCACTAAAACAGACCTCCGCCACAAAGAAAAAGAAAGTCGCTTCCTCATCTCGCTCCTCTTCTCAAGCATGAGCGATTCCTTCTAGGCCAAGCGAGCCTCGTTCTGAATGAAGTTCTTCGCCGTCTAGCTGTGCACCGGGCATCACAGGTAAAGACTTCGAGAGGAATAAAACCCTTCGCACACGTTATACGTGTATGCGCAAATACGCCCATATTCTTAATGTGTCAGCGTAAAACTCCATATTTTTGCAGTCTGGCGTAAAAACTCAGACTGTCAAATTTTGGCGTATACTGCAAACCTTGCATTTTACGCACTGGATGTAAATTCCAGCATAAAACTCAAATTTTGGCAGTCTGGCGTAAAAACTCAGACTGTTAGGTTTTGGCTTATACTATAAACCTTGACTTTTTACACACTGGAAGTAAATTTCAGCATAAAACTCAAGTGTTTGCAGTCTAGCGTAAAATACAGACTGTCAAGTTTTGGCGTATACGGCAAGAGTGTAACACCTCATGTTTTACGCGCTGAAAGAAAATTCCAGCGTAAAAACTGACTTTTTCTTTTGCTTTTTGCAGTGGACCTACAGATCCCCCCTCTGGCTGAAGTGATGGGCTCTGTTGCTGGAATGCTGAATTCCAACTACTTGGAGGACTTGTCCCATGTGACTTTCTCCATATCTGGAAACGAGTATTCACAAGAAAGGGGAACTCTGATCTCTGCCCAAGGAGAAAGAATGTTGCTGAGTATGATCAGTTGGGAACCCCTGACATATATAGATGGGACTGAGTATAAGAAGCCAGCTTTCTTATTTGGGGATGTTATTGATAAACAATCCCAGACAAAGCCCAAGAAGGAAGATTGGATATTTTCTGCTGAGGGCACATTCCTGTATCTGCCAAAGATGCCCAGAGATTACCCTATATCTGTATTCTTCCATGCCACACATCCTAGAAAGATGGCATGGACTCTGACTCCTGATCTTCATGGCCAGCTAGGAAAGATCTTTTATAAGAAAGGATTAAACCAAGGATCCTTTGTAAGCAGTCCCTCAGGCCCTGTCATGCCTTCAGAGGATTACTGCCGGGCAGCGTCCCGAGTGAAGACACTTCACTGATCCAGCCGCTTCAAATAGCAACTTTCTGCAATGACTTTATGGGATAGGGAGGAGTATACCCCAAGGTTAACCCTCGCAACAGTGGATGGCTTAGCCCCCAAAATCTTCGATGGGCCAGTTTAACTGCTTGGGCCCTGAAGCACTTTCAAATAGAGCTGGAAAGTATTGGCTTGTTTGAGATGGTGAGTGCCACTAGTGTTGGGCTGCCTATCAACCCCAAATTGTTCTTAGCTTTGATGGAGCGATATAACTCGCTAACTGGGACTTTTGCCACTCCGATAGGTGAGTTGGGCCTAGCCCTTCATGAGATGGCAGATATCTCAAAGCTGCCAATGGAAGATATTTCTTATAAAGAATATGTCCCCACCAACAGGGAGTTGAGGGATACTAACCCTCGGGTAGTGGCAGTGTACTAAGAGCTGATGAGCTACTATCTTGCATGCACCACCTTCTACGGAGAGCCTTCTAATTTGGCTCATATTAACAAGTGGGTATCCTACCTCTTCTTCCATCAGGCTAGAAATGCCAAGCAGGACAAGGTTATAGATAGCAGAGATAAAACCTTGAACCCCTTGAGCATTCTTAATGCCAACACAATCGACGATCTTATTGAAGATGCGGGGGCTCCAGATTGTGTTCTCAATGAAGAAATAGGGGGTTATCCTGCAGGAACCAAAGCCTACAGTTATATAAGTTATTGCCGAAAGCCTCTGTCAAGAGTCAACTAGCTGGCTTACTTTCTATCTGGCTATGCCGATGGGTGGTGCCTGGCATCGCGTTTGCGGATCGCATTCATCGCAACACCTTATGGTCTGCAGTGCATTTGGTATTTGGAGCAAGATTGGGCCTACTCCCTGCAATGGTAGTATGCAGGATTCAAGCTGGCCTGAGGGGCATTACTGAGGGACTACTGGCTGATGATACACAGCATGAAGGATATCCCAGAGTAGAATTGCCATTCTTATATCTGATGGGATGGTTAATCCTTCACAACACCAGAGTGATGCCTCCCGGATCGGCCAGTGGTTCGGGCAATAACTTTCTGTTGAATTATAGGAATTCTTCTTGGAATGTGACTAGCGTCATAGATTGTCGGCTAGCACTAATTTTTGCCCATAGTTAAAAGTTCTTTTGTATCGTCCCCCCCGTACATATCAATCAACAGGGGATTATCCTTCAGGATGCGGGTAAGGGGAAGACTATTCTTTCTCCTGAAGCCTTTTACTGGTTGGTCTGCATTAGACCTTCCCATCTGCTGTACAGAAGTGAGGACCACTGCTACTTGGAGCCTTATCTGCCTAGCCATTTTGCCAGGCAATTTGGGTATGATCAGTTACACATGGGAAATCCTATCACCAGCTTCAAGTTCAAAGGTGGACTTATTGATGAAGCTAGAGGATGGCGGTACTTTATCATGGGTTGTACTGGAGCAACCTTTGTTGTGCCCGCGACTTCTCTCTCCATAGAGTTGCGCATTCTTCATTCGTACGCACAATTTTATGCGTCCATCAATACCTTCCATCGTGATTTTGATGTACATGGAAGTTTCAGAATTAGCTCCCATATTGTCACGCCCCAGTCCCAAAATACGTAAGACCAGGAATACGTGACACGCCAGCTACGCATTCGACCAGACTATGGTCTGACTCGAATACGTATAAGCTGTAATATAAAGGGCACTAGATATTCCATAAATATAAACCTATATGTCTCAATCCACAATGTACATCAGTATACAAGAAAGAGCTATGTGTGCTAAGGTCGGCCGCCCAATAACACACTAACTCGAATAGACTCGAGAAGAAGTATGAGTCTACAAAACTAGGCTACAACAGCAGATGAATAATCAATGTAAAATAACCATAACGCCGGTAGATATAATATGAGTACCTGGTACCATGCTCGCAAGATATGCCACTCTATCAGTATCTTCCAGTGCTCCGTAATCGTCTATGCTGCAAAACTGGCAGGGAACCAGGTCCTCAGAGGGACATAACAAGGTACAGAAATATAGCATGCCAAGTAAACAAAAAGTATAAGTGTACGACAGGGTACTCTATCATAACCAACTAGTGTGACACAGTTTAAAGACAATGTTCGACACGTGGGCTGTCCAAAATAAAATCGCAGCTCCGAACACAGAGACACACGGGTCGTACCGTAGCTCCGAGCACAGAGACACACGGGTGAAACAGTTACACTACTCTGGAATACAGGATCACTATATATACATATATAAGCGCGTGCAGAGTAGCCCAAACATCTAGTAACTGTCTTCCCCTTCCCCAAGCGGTCAACGATTGTGCGTTAAACCTGATCCTCTAACTACAGTCTCGACTCACAGATATAACTCAACAGACGCGACCCTAAGGTCGTCCCAGTCTCTGGTCATGATATCGGAATCAGGATACAGGAATCTGGCACGATCACAGTGTATGAGTGTGTCCTGGTGTGTCGATAAACTCAGGTACGCATATCGAGAAACTATGAATCATCCAATAATCTTCCTAAGACATGACGACGAACTTCTTCACCCGGTTGTGAACCGGACGCGAAGTACCGAACGTCACATAACTACGTGCACCATGTACATACGAAACAATAAATATATGTAAACTGAAATACAGGGTGGCAAGGTACACTTGCCTGCGTGCGGTTGCTGGTGACGGGGATCGGGTACCGCGTCCAAGTCCTCAGGTCCCGCAATACCTAGTGAAGGGATACAAACCAGAATCAATAATCCACTTAAGACAGACAGGTAAAATGACACGCATCTACAACCAAACTAAAACCCAACTCAAATAGTTATACAATAAGTTTTACAGTCCTCCATCCCTGATTCATGATCCGATCTACTACCTATTTCCAAATCATTCGCCCGTACAATATCATCAATTATTAGCTCTACAATTAACCACTGCTCAAGTACTATACTACACCAACCCTGTAAATGCCAACATTATATTTATCAAACCCTAACCACCTTATCTACATATCTAGCTCAAAGGAACACTACACTATAAAACATAGGCTCCAAAACATATTAATCCTCATTAACAAACCTCATCCATATATATCTCAATCATATATTTCCATTACCACCCTACAATATACATCCACATATATAATCCAAAACCCTAGCTAACATTCCCATCTCCATAAACACCAACAATTTTTCACATAACCCTAGCTAAATCCACACATCCATATAAACCTCATACTTAACCGCAAGATACCTGGGCTTCACTATAATCTATTTAATCATCTATACTCAAACCCTAACAACATTTTTCCATATGTATATATAAACATCCTCATTCAAAACAATATTATAAATCTGGAATTTTAAAGACAATAGAGGGGAGAGGGTCGACCTCGACGGTGACGTCGGAGCACGTCCGACGAAGGGTGGCCGCGGCATGGTGAACTAGTGGTGATGGTCGGAAGAGAAGAAACACAGCCGGAGCAGGGTGGCTTCGCTGTCGGCACCAAAGCGGGGAGGGCTGCTCACTGCGCGGGGAGGGCTGCTCCGGTCTGGAGGAGACCGATCGGCCGGGGTACCGCAGAGGTGATTGGCGGGGATGGCTGGAGTGGGCCGGATTAACGGTGCCGGCGGGGACGCACGCAGCAGGGCGGTGCACTGCGCGGGGATGCTGGGCGTGGGCTGCTCCGGTCAGGAGTGGGGTGGCTGGACCGACCGGGTGGGTGGCTGGACCGGTCGGGTGGGTGGCTGGACCAGCTGCTCCGCCGGGGCCGTCGGTCTGGGGAGGATGGCCGACGGTCGGGGGCAATGGCCGGAGGTCGGGTGGGGCTTCAAGTGGGAGAAGGAAGGAAGGAGGAAGAGAAGAATGGAGGGAGAAGGGTGGAGTTTTCTTCTTGCATAAAGAAAATAAATGAAGTAGGAGAGAGAGTGTAGTTTTGGGATTAGGGCTGATAGGTTGGGTTGAGGGTGGGGAGTGAGAGCCACTTTATAGGGAAGTGTGTAGGTTGAATGGAGGGTTGGGATCATTCCTTGAAAAATGGGTGGATAGGATTTTACATGGATAGGATGAGGTTTCTTCATGTGAGGAATAGGTGGGTGAGATTGGGACCCTATATTGGGACCCTCTCAATTAATCATGACCAATAGGATGTTGCCAATAATTTAATAATTGTGAATAAGCCTCCATAAATTCGGGAAATTGCATGGATACATAAAATAACACAAAAATTTCGGAGAAAAATATATTTAAAAATTGTCATGGTGAGGGGGTGTTGCGCGTCAGGCGCGGGTCTAATTAGAAGGGCATTAGGATTAATTTAGGATTAAAAATAGGATTTACAAAGTTGGTAAATTCTGATTTAAATAAAGATAACGCGTTCCGCGAATTTAATTTAATTGGGGCCCGTGGGGTTAAAATCTGGAAATGACGCAAAGGCCAAAAATGGTGGAGGCTTGGAGTCGGTCTTGGACCCTTTAGTTGGTCTGGCTCAACGGGTTAAGTTGGTACCCCAAAATCGAGGGTAACGACACAGGTGTCCGACACAGAATTAAATACGGATTACTATTTTCGGAATATTGCGCAATTAATTTAGAGCACACAAAAATTGATTTTAACAGTTAGAAAAGTTCAGTGCCTAATTTGGCGAGTTGAGTCGAGAGTACAATATTTGTACAGAATTTATGGGCTGATAATGGGCTCCGAATAATTAGACAAAGATAGTGCACGCCAAGGGTTTTAATTAATCGAATTTAAATTCCAGATAAATTTTCTTTACTCTAAACCTCAATATCTGCCATCAAAGTTTTCCAAAACTACTCTAACTATCTACAGAATAAATCGAGGGGGTTTACATTCTTCCCAACTTAAAAAAATTTTGTCCCCGAAATTAAAAGTAAAGCACGATAATATCTAACAGAATTTTAAAATAACTAGTAATTAATTGCCGTACGTAAATTCGTACCTTGCTCTTCAAATAAGTACGAGAATCACTGCCGGATAGAATCCTCGTGCTCCCAAGTAGACTTGCCTGGTGAATGGTGCTTCCATGCCACTCTGACCAGTCGAATCGTCTGCCCCCTCAAAGTCTTCTCGCTGCGATTGAGGATCTCAACTGGCTGCTCTACGTAAGACAGACTAGGCCCGACTGTAATCACCGAATGATCAAGCACGTGGCTAGGGTCTGCGATATATCTCCTCAACTGTGATACGTGAAATACGTCATGTACTCCCTCTAATGATGGAGGTAATGCAAGATGGTAAGCCACTTCGCCAACTCGTTCCAGAATGTCAAAAGGTCCGATATACCTCGGACTCAGCTTGCCTCTGCCTCTGAATCTGATGGTACCACGAGTGGGCGATATCCTCAAGAATACGTGGTCACCCTCCTTGAACTCCAATGGTCTGCGGTGCGCATCTGTCCAGTGTTTCTGTCTGTCCTGTGCTGCGCGCAGGTGGCTCTGAATCTGCTTAACCTTCTCTACTGTCTGTGTCACCAATTCTGGACCAAGTATCTGACGCTCTCCCACGTCACTCCAACAAACTGGTAACCCACATTTCCTGCCGTACAGTGCCTCATAAGGTGCCATCTGTATGCTGGCCTGGTAACTGTTATTGTAGGAGAATTCCACCAAGTGTAGGTGGTTCTCCCAAGACCCTCCAAAATTAATCATGCACGCTCTCAACATATCCTCTAATATCTGTATCGTGCACTCTGACTGTCCATTAGTCTGTGGATGATACACAGTGCTGAACTTGAGACGAGTTCCTAGGCTCTCCTACATACTCCGCCAAAAATGTGACGTGAATCTGGAATCACGATCCGATACGATACTGACAGGCACTCCATGTAATCATACTATCTGCCTCATATACATGTCAGCTAGTATCTCTGAGGATTGCCCAACTCTGAAGGGCAAGAAGTGTGCAGACTTGGTGAGTCTGTCTACGACAACCCAAACTGCATCCTTCCCGCTAGGGCTTCGCGGGAATCCTGTGACGAAGTCCATGGTAATGTGTTCCCACTTCCACTCGGGAATAGGGAGTGGCTGCAATAATCCTGCAGTCCTCTGATGTTCAGCCTTGACTTGCTGACAAACTAAACACTTCGCCACAAATCTTACAATTTCCCTCTTTATCCTATGCCACCAGAAATGCTGTCTCAAGTCTCGGTACATCTTCGTACCCCCGGGATGAATGGAATAAATTGAGCTATGAGCCTCGGTCATCAACTCTTGGCGTAGCTCGCCACTCGGAATATATAGGCGATCTCCGCACCTCAATGTTCCGTCTTCATGAATCCTGAGTCTCGTCTGCATGCCGGCTTCTGTTCTCTCTCACAGACGTCAAAATCTCGCATCTGTAGGCAATGCTGCCTTGATCCTCTCGATCAAAGTAGACTGAACCTCAAGACTGGCCATCTGTCCATCCATGCCTGGCAATACGATCTCTATCCCAAGCTCCTGGAGATCCTATAGCAACTGTCGCTGCGTCGTCAAAAAGTATGCCATGGGCTTCCTGCTTAAGGCATCTGCTACGACGTTCGCCTTACCAGGGTGGTACTGTAGCTCAATGTCATAATCTGTCATCAACTCTAGCCAGCGTCTCTGCCTTATATTGAGCTCTTTCTGCGTGTAGACATACTTCAGGCTTTTATGATCTGTATAAATCTCAACACGCTCACCATAAAGGTAATGTCTCCATAGCTTTAGTGTAAATATCACTGCAGCTAGCTCCAAGTCGTGCGTCAGATAGTTTTTTTTATGAACTCTCAACTGTCTCGATGCGTAGGCTATCACCTTGCCGTGTTGCATCAGCACACATCCCAATCCACTCCCTGACGCATCACTGTATACTACAAATCCTCCTAATCCGGAAAGTAGTGTCAAAATCGGTGCTGATGTCAGATGCTTCTTCAGCTCATAGAAAGCCGCATGACACTCGTCAGTCCAGATAAACTCTTCGCCTTTACGCGTCAGTCGCGTCATAGGCGCAGCTATCCTCGAAAAGTTTTCAACGAACCTCCGGTAATATCCGGCAAGTCCGAGGAAACTCCTAACCTCTGTAACTGATGTAGGGGTAGGCCAGGTCTCTACTGCAGCTATCTTCTCCGGATCAACTGATAGTCCATCTCCGGTGATTATGTGTCCCAGAAACGGTACTCTATCCAAGCAAAACTCATATTTGCTGAGTTTGGCATACAGCCTCTCATGTCTCAGCGTCTCCAATACAATCTTGAGATGTCTCTCATGCTCCTTCTGGCTCTTGGAATATATCAGGATATCGTCTATAAATACCACCACGAACTTATCTAAGTACTGGTAGAAAATATTGTTCATCAAACACATGAATACTGCTGGCGCGTTGGTTAAACCAAACGGCATGACTAGAAACTCCTAGAGCATATACTTCGTCCGAAGCGCCGTCTTCGGAGTGTCCTCTCTTCGTACCTTGATCTGATGATAGTCTGATCTGAGATCGATCTTCAAGAATACATATGCGCCACTTAGCTGATTCAACTGTACTGTCCCGTCTTTCTTCGGCATAATTAAGATAGGTTTTCCCCCATGGAGAAATACTAGCCCAACTGAAACTCTTGTCCAAGTGATCCTCTAATATGGACCTACAACTCAACCAACTCTTTCGTTGCTAGTCTGAAGACGGAAAATAATTGGCTCGGCTCTGGGAGCCCACTCTTTAACAAACTCCAACTCTCTATCAGGTGGAAAGCCTAGGAGATCCTCTAGAAAAACATCCTCAATTCTGATATAACATGGTGGTACACTGGTTCACCTCTTGCATTGTATACCTCTAAGGTAGATGGGCACCATACTCCCAGGCTCTCTGAAGAAACTCAACCTCAGGGTAATCCGGTGGTCTAAGGATGACACAACTATGACGGTAATCAAGCATTGCGTGGTATTGGCTCAACTAATCCATGTCTAGGATAATGTCATAGTCTAGACTTTAACCTCAAGATAAATTCTTCTGTTCTATTTTCAACATCAATCCTCAAAAAAATATTTTTTCTCGCCTAATGTACAACTATCTTCTCCTCAAAGTTTTCTCCTAAAATTCTATTCCTCGAATTTTCTTCTTTTCGTTATTCATCTTTCCAAGTCACATAGTGCAATTATAATAATGATGTCACCCAAGCACATTAGATCATCATCGTCCAAGTGAGAGCTTGAAATTTTATCTCCTCTAGTCCATAATATCAGTCCTGGTATTGCTATCATATACAATCACTAGTTTCCATCATTAGGCTATGCATTCACATAAATCATTCTAGGTCATGATCAACAATCCTTCTAGCTCTCAGTACTCCCAAGATCACTGTTACCTCAAGCACGGGTAGTGTACTAGTGGGTCCAACTCTCTTGCCAACTCGTCCATACTATATCTAGAATCTAAAGGACCCATCATTCTATCCTGATAAGGTAACAATCTTCTCCGAAAAAGGTATACGAATTCTGTCTTCTGTCGTCTGGTCTTCGATCTTCTTCTGGAGGGTAACCATCCGTCATAAACATTCGTCTCCCCGAATAATAGGGGACGAGAAACAAGGATAGCAAGATTGACGAAGTTTGAACGAATGCAAGCGGAAGTCCAAGGGCGATAATCACATACAAAGAATTTTTAAAATTGATTATGGATTGAGATCCTATTCAACAATCATAACATCTATTCCTAATTTGCAGGCTCGCTTGGCACAGTCAGGTGACCAAGACGATTTAAAATGGACCTGCATGGGCCACCACAAAAATATGTCATGCCCTAGTCCCAAAATACGTAGGACCAGGAATACGTGACACGCCAGCTACGCATTCGACCAGACTATGGTCTGACTCGAATACGTATAAGCTGTAATATAAAGGGCACTATCTAGATATTCCATAAATATAAACCTCTATGTCTCAATCCACAATGTACATCAGTATACAAGAAAGAGCTATGTGTGCTAAGGTCGGCCGCCCAATAATACACTAACTCGAATAGACTCAAGAAGAAGTATGAGTCTACAAAACTAGGCTACAACAGCAGATGAATAATCAATGTAAAATAACCATAATACCGGTAGATATAATGTGAGTACCTGGTACCATGCTCGCAAGATATGCCACTCTATCAGTATCTCCCAGTGCTCTGTAATCGTCTATGCTGCAAAACTGGCAGGAAACCAGGTCCTCAGAGGGACGTAATAAGGTACAGAAATATAGCATGCCAAGTAAACAGAAAGTACAAGTGCACGACAGGGTACTCTATCATAACCAACTAGTGTGACACAGTTTAAAGACAATGTTCGACGCGTGGGCTATCCAAAATAAAACTGCAGCTCCGAACACAGAGACACACGGGTCGTACCGTAGCTTCGAGCACAGAGACACACGGGTAAAATAGTTACACTACTCTGGAATACAGGATCACTACATATACATATATAAGCGCGTGCAGAGTAGCCCAAACGTCTAGTAACTGTCTTCCCCTTCCCCAAGCGGTCAACGATTGTGCGTTGAACCTGACCCTCTAACTACAGTCTTGACTCACAGATATAACTAAACAGACGCGACCCTAAGGTCATCCCAGTCTCTGGTCATGATGTCGGTATCAGGATACAGGAATCTGGCATGATCACAGTGTATGAGTGTGTCCTGGGGTGTCGATAAACTCAGGTACGCATATCGAGAAACTACAAATCATCCAACAATCTTCCTAAGACATGACGATAAACTTCTTTACCCGGTTGTGAATCGGACGCGAAGTACTGATGTCACGCCCCAGTCCTAAAATATTATGGAACTAGGCCACGTGGCATTGGCCAGCTGACACGTCTTCGAGGATATCCTAATTTAATGGATCCTGGCGAAGTGTGCTACGCTGTCCTAAATCTAACAAGTCTAATATATCAACAGGTAGTGTCTAATCTCATCCATAAACAACAAGTAAAATACTGAAATAAAAGACTGGAATATAAGGACATAGTCGAATGACATAGTACAACTGAAATATGTCTGGTGGGAACAAACCCACTACAAATATTGAAGATAAAGTACTGATAGTCTGAAATAAAGTGCTGATAAGAAGAGTGACTGGAACAACGGCTAACTAGGTAAGGAGCTCTAGTCATAGGCGGTAGGCCTACCAGTCTGTTCAGGGGTACTCTGATGGAAGTACCTCCAGCTCCTCGTCAAGAGCAAACCTCGCCTCCACACCTGGCCCGTAAACTGTGGGATAATAGGCCTCGTCCAGATCTGGAAGACAACCAGGTCCTCAGAGGGACGTAACAAGATACAATATGCATGCTAGATATAGTACTGAATAAAAGTAAAGAGGGGTGTGCTAACCATCTAAGTGAATGCAATATAAGGACAACCTCGGAACGTATAAGTAGTTGTAGACATAACATCCAACGTTCTCTAGAGTGTGATATCTGCAACGTCCATCATTCCGAAGAATGAGGTATCTGTATATAAGTATAACGTCCACACTCTAAGGGCATGGTATCTGTAATGTATATACGTCCGTACACTCCGTAGAGCGCGGTGTCTGAATATAGGGAGTCACCGGGTCTGTGGTTCCTCTGGATACCACGGAGTCCGGTGGGGGTATCCCATATGTTTATCAGTTGTCCTTCACGCCCAATGTAGATACACAAGTCGAATGCACGACTTGAGTGTACCGTATCTAGATGCCAAGTCTCAGCTAACTATACTACTCTAGTAAACAGACTAATCCGTGATGCATGTCGTACGCACCGATAGAGAATCGGATACGCAGACCCGCATCCCAATATGAATGTACCATCGTGTAAGTGTCACAGTCTAGGAAGATATCAAAATATCCTCGCAGTAGAGGGTGAGTCAGCTAGCAACTAGGTCCAGTACTCTACTCATCGACGCATTGTCGACTGCACCCGAGTTAATCTCGGACACTCACAGTTTATGCATATTTGCAACATTTAATCATTTAATTTTAAGCAGTAAATCAGCAAGGTATACTTGCCTGTCCCGGGTAGCTGTGAAATCCAAAGTCCTGCTCCTGATGCCTCGGCAGTAGTGTCCAGCAATCCTATATAGGATATAGTAATGACCAAATTAGTCGCTACAATAGCACGACTAATACACACTGTTCGTATCTACAGCTGTCAAGGGTCGGGACTGTATATAAATTAGCTAATACCAGTATTTATATATATACACTAAATCATATTTAATTATATTAAATAAAATATTATATTTGTTTAATAGCACGAAAATAGTACTTATGTATTAATTAGTATATGCTAATAATACACTTATTAAATATCTCTACATAATTGATAATAACGTAAATTCATACCTTTATACATATACTTATTTTTAGATAGAAAGATACATAAATATATACATACAACATAATAAAAGGTATATAAAATATGTACACATACGTGCAGGTATCTATATATATATATATTTATATATATATATATATATATATATACATATACATATACATACAACAGGGTCAATACGTATAAGTATTTAATATATAATATATACATATAATATACTTAATTTCCAGAAAATGTATTTAACATAATAAATTTTATATACTTAATATTCTCCATATTTTAAAAATGTACATACATACATACATACTTATATATATTCATGCTACATATGTATAAGTATTAATACGTAAATATACTAAGAAAATAGTATTATATTATATATAATATTAAATCACAGAAATTACTTTTATTATGATTTATATTAAATACTTACTATTTTATACATTATACAAACATACATATATTTATATATATCTACATATAAATATATACATTTATACGCAATAGGTGTTTATATACATACACAAGATACACATCTATAATCCTATTATATATAATACTAATTACAATAAATATATATATATATTACAGAATCTATACAGGAGTATTTTAAATATGAATACTAATAAATACAAAATACACTATTTATTATTGAATACGTATTTAAATACCTAAACTAATACAGGAAGCTATATATTTATATATGCAGCCTTAAATACGTATTCAAATACCAGTATTTATACACAAAATAATGTACCTCAGCGAAGCTCGGGTCGAGGGGGTCTCGGTGGTCGACCGTCGCCGGAGGGGGTGGTCGGACGGCGCTCCGGCGTCGTGCGGGGTCGTCGGCACAACAGCAGCGCGGTCTGGAACAACCGGCACTGCGGGGGTGATTTCTCCTCGGTGTGTCGACGTCGTCGGCTGAAAATTGACGGGGAGGAAGAGGATAGGCAGGGGGTAATGTCGATGAAGTTCGGCGATCGGCGGTGCGGTGGTGGCAGAGTACGAGGTGGAAGGGTGGTCGGCTGTACACTCGGGGAAGAGAGCAGTCGGGTTGGTGCGGGCGGTGGGGGGAGCTGTTCCGGCGTCGTGGTGGAGGGTGGCTCAGGTGGCAGGTGGGGGGAAGGCAGGCGAGGGTAGTCGGGTCGGTGTGGTGGCGGCCGGTGGCGGCGTTTGGCCGGGAGGAGTGGTCGGGTGGTGAGGGGTTGGGTAGAGCTCGGTTTGGTGAGTTTGAGGAAATAGGGTTTTAGGAGTAGTTTCTAGGTTTGTGTGCAATGTAAATGATATAAGTTGGTGTATAAGTAGGAGAGAGAGTGAGGGGGGGCTGTCTTGGGGTTAGGGTCGGCTGTAGGGGATTTTTGGGGAGTTGGGGAAGCTTCTACATGATGAGAGGAGGGCTAGGATTTAGGTATTTCAAATGTAGGGCCATGATGTGCCCTACATAAAGTGATGTAAGTACATAGGAAAGGGGGGAAAAATATGCATACGGTTTGGCATGACCTCCTTTTCTCCATGATGGTTTGGGCCAATGTGAGGGGGACACCTCATTGCAATTTTGCAATTAGGCCCCTGAACAATTTGGTATTTGCACAATAACTGGGATTGGGGATTTAATGTAACCAAACACCATGTTTGGTGTTCCTTATTGGACTAGGGTGGTGTATGGTGTTTTGTATGAGGCTTGTGGGTGTGGATGTGGGTTTGGGTTGGAGTTGGGTCTAATTTAATTGAGGTTGGGTAGCCACATTAATTAATTCGTAATTAATGCACCGGTGTTTCTAATTTAAATTAATTAAAATCTGGGGGTCTAAATTTGGTTGGACAAGGGTCATTGGTGTAGTAGGCTCAGTGTACAATAATATCGTGATCTGGGTTGGTCAAAACTGGTTGAGGTTGGGTCTCAATGTCAATTGGAACGGGCAGAGAACGTAATTACGTAATTTAATTAATTTGCGCACGGACGTTTGTAATGACTTTTGTGCGACTAAAGTTTGGCACGAAAATCAATGCCCGGGGTTTGTTCTAGGTTCAATATGATGGGTTTACAGGTCTAGGTCAAATATGTGGAATTTGATTTAGGGCAACAGCTAGGGTATTATCCAAAATAATCAAATCATTTCACAGGTATTTATAATACTATATATTAAATCATAATTAATTCAAGTTAACCCTAATCATGCTCATTAAATTAGTTAACCCTAATTTCTGGTCGAGGGGGTTTACAATATACCCTCCTTAGAGCATTTCGTCCTCGAAATTAAAACAGGCATATATCAAAATTATTGAATGAAATAAGTACTATCACATACCTAGGCCTTCGAAGAGATGGGGAAAAAGCTGCTGAATATCGTCCTCTCGTTCCCAGGTTGATTCACCTGGTGCATGATGCCTCCATGCGACACGAACTAGAGGGATAGTCTGGCCTCGCAGTACCTTCTCGCTTCGGTCTAGGATCTCTACCGGCTCCTCCTGGTATGACAAGCTTGGACCAACGGTGATCTCTGAGTGGTCAAGCACATGACTCAGATCCGGTATGTATCTCCTCAGCTGAGATACATGGAAGACGTCATAAACTCCTTCCAGTGTCTGCGGCAAGGCCAATCTGTAAGCAACTTCTCCGACTCGCTCTAGCACATCGAAGGGTCCGATGTACCTCGGACTCAGCTTCCCTCTGCCTCCAAATCTAATGGTTCCTCTGGTAGGTGAAATCTTCAGGAACACATGTTCTCCCACCTGGAACTCTAAGGGTCATCGATGCACATTAGCCCAATGCTTCTGCCTGTCCTGTGCTGCTCGTAGATGCCCCTGGATCTACTTCACCTTCTCCACTGTATGGACGATCAACTCTGGCCCTAGAATCTGCCTCTCGCCTACATCGCTCCAGTATACTGGGGAACGACATTTCCTACCATACAATGCCTCATAGGGAGCCATCTGAATGCTCGCCTGATAGCTATTATTATAGGAAAATTCAACCAAGTGCAAGTGGTCCTCCCATGAACCGCTGAAGTCAAGCATGCAAGCCCTTAACATATCCTCCAGCGTCTGAATGGTGCGCTCGAATTATCCATCTGTCTGCGGGTGGTACGAAGTACTGAACTTAAGGCGGGTACCAAGACTCTCTTGCATACTCCTCTAAAAGTATGATGTAAACCTCGTATCCCGGTCAGACACGATACTGACTGGCACTCCATACAATCGTACAATCTCCCTCATGTACATGTCTGCCAAGACTTCCGTAGATTGCCCTACTCTGAAGGGTAAAAAGTGGGCAGACTTGGTGAGTCTATCTACGATTACCCATACGGCATTGTGACCACTAGGACTCCTCGGAAAACCCGTGATGAAGTCCATGGTGATGTGCTCCCATTTCCACTCTGGTATTGGGAGCGGCTGAAGTAATCGGGCAGACCTCTGGTGCTCAGCCTTAACTTGCTGACACACCAGACACTTAGCCACGAAGCGGGCTATCTCTCTCTTCATCCCGTGCTACCAGTAGTACTGCCTCAGGTCTCGATACATCTTCGTGCCTCCTGGATGTATAGAATAGGTCAAACTGTGGGCCTCCATTATCAGCTCCTGGCGTAGCTCTCCATTCGAAACATAGAGACGATCTCCATATCTCAAGGTCCCGTCCTCGTGTATACGCAGTCCCGTCTATATTCCAGCCTCTGTCTTCTGTCGAAGCCTCTGAAATCAGGCGTCTGTCGGCAAAGCAGCCTTGATTCTCTCCACCAATGTTGATTGCACCTGAAAACTCGACATCTGGCCGTCTACTCCGGGCATAATGACTTCGATACCCAACTGTTCTAGATCTCTCAACAGATGTTGTTGGGTAGTCAGGAAAAATGCTATGGGCTTCCTGCTTAAAGCATCGGCTACCACATTAGCCTTTCCCGGATGGTACTGCAGCTCAATCTCGAAGTCTGCCATCACTTCGAGCCAACGTCTCTGCCTCTGGTTCAGGTCCTTCTGTGTGTAGACGTATTTCAGGCTCTTGTGATCGGTAAATATCTCCACGCGCTCTCCGTACAGGTAGTGCCTCCAAAGCTTCAAAGCAAAGATCACTGCGACAAGCTCTAAGTCGTGGGTGGGATAGTTCTTCTCATGGATCCTCAACTGTCTAGAGGCATAGGCCACAACCTTCCCATGCTGCATCAAAACGCATCCTAATCCTTTCCCGGACGCATCGCTATAGATCATGAATCCTCCGGGTCCAGAAGGTATGGTCAAGATGGGTGTTGTAGTCAGACGCCTCTTCAGCTCGTCGAACGTCGTCTGACACTCCTCTGTCCAGGTGAACTCTTGATCCTTGCAGGTCAAGCGGGTCATCGGCTCTGCGATCCTTGCGAAGTTCTCTACGAACCTCCGGTAATATCCGGCAAGTCCTAGGAAGCTCCTCACCTCCGTGACGTTGGTAGGGGTCGGCCACGTCTCTACTGATGAAATCTTCGTGGGATCTACTGAGATGCCATCTCCCGAGATAATGTGTCCAAGAAATGCGACACGATCTAGAAGAAACTCGCACTTGCTCAGCTTGGCATAAAGCCTCTCTCGTCTCAGCGTCTCTAGCACTAGCCTCAAGTGCTCCCTGTGCTCCTCGTGGCTCTTCGAATACACCAAGATGTCGTCGATAAAGACTACCACGAACTGGTCCAGATGCTCATGGAAGACTCGGTTTATCAGGTTCATAAATACAGCAGGCGCATTTGTCAATCCAAAAGACATCACTAAGAACTCGTAGTGGCCATAGCGAGTTCTAAATGCTGTCTTTGGAATGTCCTCCCTTCGTACCTTCACTTGATGGTAGCTCGATCTCAAGTCGATCTTCGTGAACACCACTGCTCCTATCAGCTGGTCGAACAGATCGTCGATTCACGGTAGAGGGTACTTGTTCTTGATAGTTAGAGCATTAAGGGCTCTGTAATCAATGCACATCCGGAATGTCCCATCCTTCTTTGGTATAAACAGCACTGGTGCTCCCCAGGGTGATGCACTAGGATGAACGAATCCCTTGATCTGCAACTCCTCTAGCTGTAGCTTCAGCTCGTCAAGCTCCTTCTTGGCCAACCGGTACACATTTGATGATACCGGTGCTGCTCTAGGTACTAGCTCGATGGTGAACTCCACCTCTCTATCAGGCGGTAGGCCTGGCAACTCCTCTGGGAAGACGTCCTCGAACTCTGCAACGATTTCTGGGGGTGCCATCTCCATCGCCATGTAAGCTCCAACTGCATGTCCTACTCCTCGCTCGATGGTGCCTCGCATGAATTCGAACTCCGGGTGTCCTGGCAGTCTAAAAGTAATGCTACCCTTCCGGCAATCCAGCACGGCATTGTACTGGCTTAACCAGTCCATGCCCAGAACAACGTCGAAAGCTGGCATTGGGAGTACCAACAATCGCGCTCTCATCTCCCTACCACAAACTACTATCGAGCACGTTCTAATGGTGCTGGTAACCGGTACGATGCCTCCTCCGGTAAGTATTCTCTAACTCTTAGGTAAGGGGGAGGTTGCTACTCTATGCATTGCTACGAATCTACTAGATATAAATAACAGTGAACAGTGCAGTTGCAGGTAATGATGCAACTAAAATTATACCTGCGATAGCCTCTCCTTCTGGTTCCTCCTCAATAGATGCTAAAGCAAAGGATTGCCCGCGCCTCTGCCCTCCTGCCTGCTGGCGGGCCTGGTGGAAGTGTGCCTCCTGTGGGACCAAGGGTGGTCCTCTCTGCTGTCCTCCGGTAGCTGGTGGACACTGTCCTCCTGCTGGGGATGGTATCCTCAGTGGTGCTGCTGGTGGTCTCTGTCCAATCTGGGGTGCTGCGTCTCTGCGCTGGGGGCAGTCTCTAGCAAGGTGCTGGCTGGCTCCACAGACCATGCAGAGCCCGAGCTTCTTTCGGCAGTCTCTGATAACGTGTCCCCTCTTGCCACAGAAGTGACAGGTCGGAAGCTCCTTCTGCTGGTACGGCGCTGTCCTCTGCTGCGCCTGCACTCCTGGACGGCGGATCGGTCCTTCTACTCCTTGCTGGGTCCTGGCTGGTACATTCATGCTGGAACGTCTCGCTCCTCCTCCTCCTATAGCCTCCTGGATCCTCGCCTCTGATAGGACCTCTTCATAAGAGATCCTCGCCTGGGTAGTAGTGTACCTCTGCAGCTCTTGAGAGAGGCCATGGTAGAATCTCCTGGCTTTCTCCAGGTCATTGGGGATCAGGGCTGCTCCAAATCGGCTGAGTCTGCTGAGCTCTCCGTCGTAGGCGTCCACAGTCAGGTTCCCTTGCTCCAAGTGCAGGAACTGAGAGTACAGGGCATTCCTCACCGTAGCTGGGAAATACTTCGTATTAAAGTGCTCCAGAAACTCCTTCCAAGTCTGCTGTCGGCCAATGCTGCGCTCTATAGAGTCCCACCAGTGATGGGCGTTGCCTGTGAGTTGGGCCCTCACCGCGGTCATCCAGAGATCGGGGTGTAGCTGCGAACCCTCTAACAGCATCTCAGTGTTGGAGACCCAGTCTGAGATCTCCTCTGCCGTCTCCTTGCTCGAGAAGGTATCCGGGCCCATCTGTCTGAAGCCTCCTACAGTGCCTGCTCGCTGGGCAGGTGCTGGTGCTGGTGCTGGTTGGGCAGGTGCCCTCTCCAGTACTGCCATCAGACCCTGTCTTAGAGTCTCCATCTGCTGCCACTGGGCCTGCATCATCATCTGGAAGAACTGCATCATCTGGGGCTGTCCCTCCGCTGGTGGCATCTGAGGTGGAAACGGTGGAGGTGGTGGAAGCGGTACCTCCGGCTGTCTCCTTGGTGTCTCCTCGGGTGCTGGCCTCTCGTACTGCGGCATCGGTGTCGCCCTCGAGGCCTGCCCCTCGAAGTACTGCCTCAAAATCGTCTGTGATGCCTGGCCCTCTGGCCGCTGTGTCTCCTCGTCGGGAGAGACCTGATGCCAGTGCATCATCGGGGCCTGAGGGATCACCTCTGCCTCTGGCTGAGGCTGCTGTCTGGGTGGTCCCTGTGTCGTATCCTCCCTCGGTGCTGCAGGTGGTACTATGGCACCGAGTATCTTACGTCAGCTCCGAAGGTTTATCTCGCTGTAAGAGATAGAACTTCGTTAGAAAGAGTACGGAATAATTCAAACAGGATGCAAATATATTTACAATTAGGAAGAGGTTCAAAGGCGTAATCAAGTGGATGAGACCTAGTAATTTCTATCCTATTGCAGGCTCGCTGGGCACGTTGCCATACCACAAGCGATAAACATTTAATGTTACAGACCTGCATGGGCCACCAGTAAAACCATGTCACGTCTCAGTCCCAAAATATTATGGAACTAGGCCACGTGGCATTGGCCAGCTGACACGTCTTTGAGGATATCCCAATTTAATGGATCCTGGCGAAGTGTGCTACGCTGTCCTAAATCTAATAAGTCTAATATATCAACAGGCAGTGTCTAATCTCATCCACAAACAACAAGTAAAATTACTGAAATAAAAGACTGAAATATAAGGACATAGTCGAATGACATAGTACAACTAAAATATGTCTGGTGGGAACAAACCCTCTACAAATATTGGAGATAAAGTACTGATAGTCTGAAATAAAGTGCTGATAAGAAGAGTGACTGGAACAACGGCTAACTAGGTAAGGAGCTCCAGTCATAGGCGGTAGGCCTACCAGTCTGATCAGGGGTACTCTGATGGAAGTACCTCCAGCTCCTCGTCAAGAGCAAACCTCGCCTCCACACATGGCCCGTAAACTGTGGGATAATAGGCCTCATCCAGATCTGGAAGATAACCTGGTCCTTAGAGGGACGTAACAAGATACAATATGCATGCTAGATATAGTACTGAATAAAAGTAAAGAGGGGTGTGCTAACCATCTAAGTGAATGCAATATAAGGACAACCTCGGAACGTATAAGTAGGTGTAGGCATAACATCCAACGTCCTCTAGAGTGTGGTATCTGCAACGTCCATCATTCCGAAGAATGAGGTATCTGTATATAAGTATAACGTCCATACTCTAAGGGCGTGGTATCTGCAATGTATATACGTCCGTACACTCCGTAGAGCGTGGTGTCTGAATATAGGGAGTCACCGGGTCTGTGGTTCCTCTGGATACCACGGAGTCCGGTGGGGGTATCCCATACGTTTATCAGTTGTCCTTCCCGCCCAATGTAGATACGCAAGTCGAATGCATGACTTGAGTGTACCGTATCTAGATGCCAAGTCTCAGCTAACTATACTACTCTAGTAAACAGACTAATCCGTGATACATATCGTACGCACCGATAGCGAATCGGATACGCGAACCCGTATCCCAATATAAATGTACCATCGTGTAAGTGTCACGGTCTAGGAAGATATCAAAATATCCTCGCAGTAGAGGGTGAGTCAGCTAGCAACTAGGTCCAGTACTCTACTAATCGACGCATTGTCGATTGCACCCGAGTTAATCTCGGACGCTCACAGTTTATGCATATTTACAACATTTAATCATTTAATTTTAAGCAGTAAATCAGCAAGGTATACTTGCCTGTCCCGGGTAGCTGCAAAATCCAAAGTCCTGCTCCTGATGCCTCGGCAGTAGTGTCCAGCAATCCTATATAGGATATAGTAATGACCAAATTAGTCGCTACAATAGCACGACTAATACACACTGTTCGTATCTACAGCTGTCAAGGGTCGGGACTGTATATAAATTAGCTAATACCAGTATTTATATATATACACTAAATTATATTTAATTATATTAAATAAAACATTATATTTGTTTAATAGCACGAAAATAGTACTTATGTATTAATTAGTATATGCTAATAGTACAGTTATTAAATATCTCTACATAATTGATAATAACGTAAATTCATACCTTTATACATATACTTATTTTTAGATAGAAAGATATATAAATATATACATACAACATAATAAAAGGTATATAAAATATGTACACATACGTGCAGGTATCTATATATATATATATATATTTATATATATATATATATATATATATATATATATATATATATATATACATATACATATACATATACATACAACAGGGTCAATACGTATAAGTATTTAATATATAATATATACATATAATATACTTAATTTCTAGAAAATGTATTTAACACAATAAATTTTATATACTTAATATTCTTCATATTTTAAAATGTACATACATACATACTTATATATATTCATGCTACATATGTATAAGTATTAATACGTAAATATACTAAGAAAATAGTATTATATTATATATAATATTAAATCACAGAAATTACTTTTATTATGATTTATATTAAATACTTACTATTTTATACATTATACAAACATACATATATTTATATATATCTACATATAAATATATACATTTATACGCAATAGGTGTTTATATACATACACAAGATACACATCTATAATCCTATTATATATAATACTAATTACAATAAATATATATATATATATATATATATATTACAGAATCTATACAGGAGTATTTTAAATATGAATACTAATAAATACAAAATACACTATTTATTATTGAATACGTATTTAAATACCTAAACTAATACAGGAAGCTATATATTTATATATGCAGCCTTAAATACGTATTCAAATACCAGTATTTATACACAAAATAATGTACCTCAGCGAAGCTCGGGTCGAGGGGGTCTCGGTGGTCGACCGTCGCCGGAGGGGGTGGTCGGACGGCGCTCCGGCGTCGTACGGGGTCGTCGGCACAGCAGCCGCGCGGTCTGGAACAACCGGCGTTGCAGGGGTGATTTCTCCTCGGTGTGTCGACGTCGTCGGCTAAAAATTGACGGGGAGGAAGAGGATGGGCAGGGGGTGATGTCGGTGAAGTTCGGTGGTCGGCGGTGCGGTGGTGGCAGAGTACAAGGTGGAAGGGTGATCGGCTGTGCACTCGGGGAAGAGAGCAGTCGGGTTGGTGCGGACGGTGGGGGGAGCTGTTCCGGCGTCGTGGTAGCGGGTGGCTCAGGTGGCAGGTGGGGGGAAGGCAGGCGAGGGTAGTCGGGTCGGTGTGGTGGCGGCCGGTGGTGGCGTTTGGCCGGGAGGAGTGGTCGGGTGGTGAGGGGTTGGGTAGAGCTCGGTTTGGTGAGTTTGAGGAAATAGGTTTTTAGGAGTAGTTTCTAGGTTTGTGTGCAATGTAAATGATGTAAGTTGGTGTATAAGTAGGAGAGAGAGTGAGGGGGGGCTGTCTTAGGGTTAGGGCCGGCTGTAGGGGATTTTTGGGGAGTTGGGAAAGCTTCTACATGATGAGGGGGGGGCTAGGATTTAGGTATTTCAAATGTAGGGCCATGATGTGCCCTACATAAAGTGATGTAAGTACATAGGAAAGTGGGGGAAAAATATGCATACGGTTTGGCATGACCTCCTTTTCTCCATGATGGTTTGGGCCAATGTGAGGGGGACACCTCATTGCAATTTTGCAATTAGGCCCCTGAACAATTTGGTATTTGCACAATAACTGGGATTGGGGATTTAATGTAACCAAACACCATGTTTGGTATTCCTCATTGGACTAGGATGGTGTATGGTGTTTTGTATGAGGCTTGTGGGTGTGGATGTGGGTTTGGGTTGGAGTTGGGTCTAATTTAATTGAGGTTGGGTAGCCACATTAATTAATTCGTAATTAATGCACCGGTGTTTCTAATTTAAATTAATTAAAATCCGGGGGTCTAAATTTGGTTGGACAAGGGTCATTGGTGTAGTAGGCTCAGTGTACAATAATATCGTGATCTGGGTTGGTCAAAACTGGTTGAGGTTGGGTCTCAATGTCAATTGGAACGGACAGCGAACGTAATTACGCAATTTAATTAATTTGCGCACGGATGTTTGTAACGACTTTTGTGCGACTAAAGTTTGGCACGAAAATCAATGCCCAGGGTTTGTTCTAGGTTCAATATGATGGGTTTACAGGTCTAGGTCAAATATGTGGAATTTGATTTAGGGCAACAGCTAGGGTATTATCCAAAATAATCAAATCATTTCACAGGTATTTATAATACTATATATTAAATCATAATTAATTCAAGTTAACCCTAATCATGCTCATTAAATTAGTTAACCCTAATTTCTGGTCGAGGGGGTTTACAACCGAACGACAACATAACTACGTGCACCATGTACATACGAAACAATAAATATCTGTAAACTGAAATACAGGGTGGCAAGGTACACTTGCCTGCGTACGGTTGCTGGTGACGGGGATCGGGTACCGCGTCCAAGTCCTCAGGTCCCGCAATACCTAGTGAAGGGATACAAACCAGAATCAATAATCCACTTAAGACAGACAGGTAAAACGACACGCATCTACAACCAAACTAAAACCCAACTCAAATAGTTATACAATAAGTTTTACAGTCCTCCATCCCTGATTCATGATCCGATCTACTACCTATTTCCAAATTATTCGCCCATACAATATCATCAATTATTAGCTCTACAATTAACCACTGCTCAAGTACTATACTATACCAACCCTGTAAATGCCAACATTATATTTATCAAGCCCTAACCACCTTATCTACATATCTAGCTCAAAGGAACACTACACTATAAAATATAGGCTCCAAAACTATTAATCCTCATTAACAAACCTCATCCATATATGTCTCAATCATATATTTCCATTACCACCCTACACTATACATCCACATATATAATCCAAAACCCTAGCTAACATTCCCATCTCCATAAACACCAACAATTTTTCACATAACCCTAGCTAAATCCACACATCCATATAAACCTCATACTTAACCGCAAGATACCTGGGCTTCACTATAATCTATTTAATCATCTATACTCAAACCCTAATAACATTTTTCCATATGTATATATAAACATCCTCATTCAAAACAATATTATAAATCTAGAATATTAAAGACAATAGAGGAGAGAGGGTCGACCTCGACGGTGACGTCGGAGCACGTCCGGCAAAGGGTGGCCGCGGCGTGGTGAACTAGTGGTGATGGTCGGAAGAGAAAAAACACAGCCGGAGCGGGGTGGCTTCGCTGTCGGCACCAAAGCGGGGAGGACTGCTCACTGCGCGGGGAGGGCTGCTCCGGTCTGGAGGAGACCGGTCGCCGGGGTGCCACAGAGGTGATTGGCGGGGATGGCTGGAGTGGGCCGGATTAACGGCGCCGGCGGGGACGCACGCAGCAGGGCGGTGCACTGCGCGGGGATGCTTGGCATGGGCTGCTCCGGTCAGGAGTGGGGTGGCTGGACCGACCGGGTGGGTGGCTGGACCGGTCGGGTGGGTGGCTGGACCGGCTGCTCCGCCGGGGCCGTCGGTCTGGGGAGGATGGCCGGTGGTCGGGGGCAATGGCCGGAGGTCGAGTGGGGCTTCAAGTGGAAGGAGGAAGGAAGGAGGAAGAGAAGAATGGAGGCAGAAGGGTGGAGTTTTCTTCTTGCATGAAGAAAATAAATGAAGTAGGAGAGAGAGTGTGGTTTTGGGATTAGGGCCGGTAGGTTGGGTTGAGGGTGGGGAGTGAGAGCCACTTTATAGGGAAGTGTGTAGGTTGAATGGAGGGTTGGGATCATTCCTTGAAAAATGGGTGGATAGGATTTTACATGGATAGGATGAGGTTTCTTCATGTGAGGAATAGGTAGGTGAGATTGGGACCCTATATTGGGACCCTCTCAATTAATCATGACCAATAGGATGTTGCCAATAATTTAATAATTGCGAATAAGCCCCCATAAATTTGGGAAATTGCATGGATACATAAAATAACGCAAAAATTTTGGAGAAAAATATATTTAAAAATTGTCATGGTGAGGGGGTGTTGTGCGTCAGGCGCAGGTATAATTAGAAGGGCATTGGGATTAATTTAGGATTAAAAATAGGATTTACAAAGTTGGTAAATTCCGATTTAAATAAAGATAATGCGTCCCGCGAATTTAATTTAATTGGGGCCCGTGGGGTCAAAATCTGGAAATGACGCAGAGGCCAAAAATGGTGGGGGCTTGGAGTCGGTCTTGGACCCTTTAGTTGGTCCGGCTCAACGAGTTAAGTTGGTACCCCAAAATCGAGGGTAACGACACAGGTGTCCGACACGGAATTAAATACGGGTTACTATTTTCGGAATGTTGCGCAATTAATTTAGAGCACACAAAAATTAATTTTAACAGTCAGAAAAGTTCAGTGCCTAATTTGGCGAGTTAAGTCGAGAGTACAATATTTGTACAGAATTTATGGGTTAATAATGGGCTCCGAATAATTAGACAAAGATAGTGCGCGCCAAGGGTTTTAATTAATCGGATTTAAATTCCAGATAAATTTTCTTTACTCTAAACCTCAATATCTGCCATCAAAGTTTTCCAAAACTACTCTAACTATCTACAGAATAAATCGAGGGGGTTTACACATATGTCCACCGGAAGAGAGGATATACCCTTTATTTCCTCTGATGAGGGTGATGAAACCACCAGTGCAGATGATTATTTATTAATTTTATCGAGAGGCATAATAGCTCCGCCAGCAGAGCCTCTCATAATCTCCAGTAATTGAAAGGCATCCACTCTGAAAGAGCCTTCTCCCCGCAAGAAGAAGCAAATTACCAGAGGTCCTAAAAGGACTTCCACCAAGGGGGCCTCTTCCAGGAGTGAGCCTATTGTTTCCTCTGTTGGGGATGTTTCTTTGATTAGGGGTCCTTCACCTTTTAAAGAAGGAGCCTCCACAGTTCCAGCTGACAGTGCTGGAGATTCTTTGCCCGCGATTGCTGCCGCTACCACCGTTATTGGTGATGCTTCTATTTCATCTTCGAGGCCGAGCTCAATAATGATTACTATACCTTTACCCAGACAAATAATAGGGCTAGCTCCTCCCTCATCTGTAAGTATTTCAAGCGAGATTCCACCTGATGAACCTCGAGTAGATCTGGGTAATGACTGGGATGACGAACCTCAAGCGTCAGTTGGTGTACCCTCTTCTCCAGGTATGACAACTTGTTTAGCATCATTAAGAAATGATTTAGCTATATAGGCTGCAGACGCAATATACATACCGTCGACCAGGGGTAAATGTTGTCTTCACGCTTTTTTCATGAAAATTAATATTAAATTGATATTATCTTTCTCTTATCTTATTTTCAGGCGAAGACTTCTCTGAGGAGGGCGGAGCTGAGACAACCTTTGATTTTGTTGGGGATCTAGCTGATAAAACGGTGGTGACCACCGTCGAAGAAGTATACCTTGAAGCCGTTTATCTTTCATCCGCAACATTCTCAGATATATTTCTGCCAGCAGTAGTTCAAATAATATCGGAGGTGGATGAACCCACCATCTCGACTGTGCCTCCTTCGCCGAGCGTGCCAGCAACTTTAACTATTGTTGGTGTCTCTTCTTTTGTCGTGCCATATGTTGAAGTGACGACTGTAGCAACATCCTCTGCAGTCATTCCAGGAGGAAGATTTACTGATATCGCGGCCACTCCCAACGTCCATTCGAGCTTTGCTATGCTAGTTGAACAATATACTAGCATATTCTACCTCACTTTGAAAGAATTGATATCCATGGTGCTGGAGAAGAACCTAGGCTTTGATGCTCTGAAGATGTCCTCCAAGCTCACCATAGCACAGATTAGAAATTTCAATGACGCTGAAAGAGCTAATGCGCTAGAGCAAATAGTTAATGGTTTAGAACAACCCATTAACGAATATTTGCATCTATCTCGAGGCGGCATTGATGACCTAGTTCAGGCTGAGTATGACTCACTAACTTCAGATTTTGCTCAGAAGATAGAAATTTTAAACAAATCCATCCAGGAACAACAACAAAAGATAGAGAAAGAGCAAGCAGTATTGGTGGAGAGTATTCCTCATCTAGCCCGGTGCCGTGCCGAATGTGAGGGATATGAAGTGAGGGTTCGAGAATTGGAAGCTGAACTTGCTCAAACAAGGGATAGGCTTCTCAAAGCATTGTTAGCTCGTGATGTATTAGAGGGCCAAGTGAAGACAGCTCAACAGAACTTGACACATGTGGGTGTCATCCACACAAGTTTTATTGATTCTCTGTCCGAACTATCTCCCTTGAGCAATGACGAAGCAAGGCTAGAACGAGCTCGCATTAACATTTTGAACTCCAGGAATGAGAGGATGGCTGCTTTGGTACAACAGATCCGCGATTTAACTGCTCCTCCCCAATGATGTACTTTTTTTTACTTTTTGCTCCTTATTTTCTCATAGATAATAAAGATACATTTTTTGACTTTGTGGACCCATCACTTTAAAATATAAATGATAGGCTTAGATGAAAGTGATATCAAAGGTAATATGAACATGATATACTTTCGGTAAGGCTTGGCTGAATGTAAATCTATTCAGAGGTAATATGAACCTGATAGAATATAATCCAACTAAATTTGTATACAAAACACTATTAGAGGTAATATAAACATGATAGGTTTACAAATTAGTTAAGCAGATCTATTCAGAGGTCATATGAACCTGATAGAATATGATACAACTAACCTTTGTAAGTAGTATCGTCAGAATGGAATCTTTACTATACTTCGTTAAGCAAAGAAGATCAAGCATAGTACTTCTTCAGGAATTTGTCATTTGATAGGAGTTATTATCAAATCTCCATTAGGCTTGGCTAGTCTGTAAGTGCCATTTGAGAATATATTTTCAATCACATAAGGGCCCTCCATTTCTTTACGATTGTTTGTGTGAACTTCGGATATCGTACCAGAGGAAATATGGACGTAGTACATTACCGTATTTTGTTGAGGACATCCAACTGGGGGATCTTTGGTGGACCTATTATTTGTTGCGCACGTTAGTACAAATAATAAGTTTGAAACAAGCCCTATCAGAGGTAATATGGACGTGATAGATTTTTTGGGTAGTAAAGACATCCTGCTAGGGGATTTTTTGTGGACCCATTACTTTTTTGCACACGTTAGTGCAAGTAATAGGTTTGAGACAAGTCATGCCAGAGGTAATATGGACGCTGTAAAATATGACTCTGTGGGGATAGTAGAGAGACATATTTTTGTTTGAGAGGTAATGTGGACTCATTTCCATTGCGGGCATCCCACTGGAGGGGGGGTTTTGGTGGACCTATTACTTCTTGTGCACGAGAGTGCAAGTAATAAGTTTAAGACAAGCCCTGTTAGAGGTAATATGGATATGGCAGTTTTTGTGGAACTAACACCACTGGCGTACTTAGAGTTAAATACGGGTGCTAAGTTGGGATGACAACCGATATCAGAGGTAATTGGACATGATAATCGATAGCCGAAACTCGGAAGGTTTGCTCAGAGGTAATATGGACATGACAAACTCATCCTGAGAGAAATATTATGACAGCAGTTCAGAGGTAATATAGATATGAACCAATGTCCAAAAAACTCATTGAGGAGTGATTTATTGAGTGTGGTCTATCCGAATATGATGATATACCAAAGGATCATTCCGCTGGGGAGATTGATGGGACGATAGCTTAGAGGCAATATGAGCATGGCTAGCGTCTAACGAGATTGGTTTGAATAGTCACTGCGGGAGTGTGCAAGTAGACCTAAAGATTGCTCCGATGGGGAGATTTTGAGGATCCATCATCCATTACGTATCCGAGACTCTTGGATACGGATAATGGTTTCTTTTTTACAAGAATTTGTAACGAAAGAGAAAATATTGCACATAGGCACTTGCTGGGGATGAAGAACCAAGAGTTGATTTGTACCTTTGGGTTGTGGACTTATTACCCCTGGCGTACCTTAAGTACGGATAATAAGCTAGAATGACTAGCACTACCAGGGCTTATGCGAACGTGATAGTAGAAAGTCGACAAGCAGAACTTTATTCATAGGTGATATAGACATGAAAAAGTTCTGAAAATATCTTACTCAGAGGTAATATGGACATGGTAAGATATGACTCGGTGGGAATAAAGAAGAACATGACAGAGGTAATATGGATTTGACCATTTTTTGTGGTGATGGATTTACTCTACCGGAGAAAGTAGAGAGACGTAGTTCAGAGGTAATATGGACATGAACTAAACGATAGCAACAACCTGGGAGGTTTGCTCAGAGGTCACTTGGACATGGCAAACTCAGCTGAGGAAAATGTTTGTACAACAGTTCATAGGTAATATGGACGTGAACCCATGTCCGAAAAATTCACTGGGGAGTGATTTACTGAGTGAGGGTAGACCTGAAGGTTGCTCCGCTGGGAAGATTTTAGGGACTCATCTTCCGGTACTTCTTGAGGGGGCAAATTGCCATATTGGAGTGAGGTCAATTTGCAGTGACCGTCTTCTCGCTATAAATACAAAGTGATGACTTTGGCATCAATCAACTCCTGAATTTTCCTTTTCAGTACATAGCATGCCTTTGTGGGGTGATGAATGTACCGATGAAAGAAATAATATTCTGGGTCATCGACCTTGCCAACCCTTTTAGGATATCTGATGTTGGGTAGCCGAAGCTTGTTTTCCTTAATCAATATATTGAAGATTTCAATGATGTCTTCATTATTGAAGGAGAAAGTTCCCTTTGGCTTTCGGGCTTTCGATACCTGAGTCATACGGTCTTCAGGGAAGATGGTCATAGTTGTATCATCTTCGGACTCAGAGGGAATTCTACCCCCAGCTTTGGATACTGCTTTGTTTTGTCGAGGGAGACTACCCCCAGACATGTCATCGTCTGGTTCTTCTTATTCTTCTTCTTCTTCTTCTTCTTTTTGTTTGTCTTTGTCCACAGAAGTTGATTTAGAAGGACCTGCCTCTGATATTATAGGATCAGACTCTGGAGGTTTGGAGTTTGCAAGAGATGCGGTATACCCTAACCCAAAATGAGTTCGTTGACAGTAAGAATCACCATGCAACGGTATTCGTCTACCTTTTCCATAGTTGAGGCCTGGCTCTAACTTCAAATCATAACCCATGTTTTGCATAATCTTTAAAGCCTGTGGGCTATATCTTTGGATTTATATTTTTCCAACATCAGACTCGTGAGATTCTTCTTGTACAATCGGTCTATTCCGCATTCGACCAAAGATTATTTGATGCTGATCATTGCGAGTAAGTAGAACAATAAAGATAGATTCTTCATGTGGCCCATATGTCATAACGACATTAGATGTTGACGCTACTTCCCACATGATCTCCCCACGCTTGGTAGTTAGGGGCACTAAATCTTGATTTTGACCCCTATTTTTGCGTTTTTGGATCAAGAAATCACACAAATCAGGGGGATTAACAGAAGAAGAAGAAGGCTTATTCTGCCTTTTTACATCAGTAGGGACGCGAAGATTAGGAATCATAACCCTTTCTCTGCCATAGGAATACAACAGTTCACCCTTATGGGTAGCATATGATCCATCATCTGTCTGAGGAGCGTATCTTCCCATAAAATGAGTATTCTTTACGCGGACAGATCTGTCCTGGCATAATTTGGATTTTTGCACAGGTTCACGTAAAATAGGGAAAGTTCGCATAATCTGAAGAGTGGGAACTTTCTTCTCTTGTAGGCGTAAAAGCCTAGAGGTTGGAAGATTCGCTACTTGTTTTCCCTTGATGTAATTGTTTGAATAAACAAAAATGAGAGAAGAAGAGGGTTTATACGAAACTTTTCTTTTTTGTTTACAAACAAGAAAAAGAGTACAATTAATCCTATACGAGGATGTTAAGTACAATAAAAATAATTCTGGGAAAAAATTGCTATAGGAGTCTGATCTGCGGTCGATCACTTTGTCCCTTAGACCACACGATGAGGAAGAAGTGCTGTAGAAGAAGAAGAAGCTTCAAATATTGCAGGAGGGATTGAATTCTCGTTGCCAAAGTTGTCAATCAACACTCTCTGTCTGTGCTCTCTCTCTACGATCTCTTGATCTCTGATCTTTTCTCCTCTGTCTTTGATTTTTTTGGCCCCTTTACCCTATGACCAAGGGTCCCTATTTATAGAGATCAGCTAAATAACTGTCCAGTCGGCGTAAAAGCCAAACTGTGAAGAAAGTTGCATCTTTTACGCGGCGGTTATAATAACTGCTACCCACGTTTAAATGATCCTCTGAATCTGCGTATGATACGTATCCCATTATGAGGTAATGCATATAACTGCTTCTCAAAGATCATGGCATGCAAGCCACGTAGGCAACTGCCCCTCGTATAGAGATGGTTGGCATAAAAGCCAAATAACTGTCTTGTTGGCGTAAAAGCCATATAGCTGTCTTGTTGGCGTAAAAGCCATATAGCTGTCTTGGTGGCATAAAAAGCCAAATAGTTGTCTTGTTGGCATAAAAGCCATATAGCTATCTTGTTGGCGTAAAAGCCATATAGCTGTCTTGGTGGCGTAAAAAAGCCAAATAGCTGTCTTGTTGGCGTAAAAGCCAAATTTTGCATAAAGCTTGTTGCTGCATGAATAATAGATAACCGGCATAAAAGTAGTCAATTATCCTTCTTGACTGAGGTCTTGAGCGTATTCTGGGCCAAATAGCCTCATAACGTACCTTTGCCAATATAGCCTGAATTGGCGTATTTCGAGGAGATAGCATACGGCGTACTCCTATAGTTGAAAATAGCCTGGTTGGCGTATTTCGAGGAGATAACATACGGCGTGCTCCTATGGTTGAAAATAGCCTGGTTGGCATAAAATGCTAGGATGGTGATGTAAGCGTATTAGCCCTAGTTGTAGCTCTCCTAGTCATGACAAAATTATAAAGGATAGAACCAAATCTCGTGCATTTAATGCAGAGATATGCCTCAATCTCGTGCATTAAATGCCGAGATATGCCTCGAGCTCTGTACGAGAAACAACTTTTGACGTGGCGTCTGATCTCGTCTCATCTTGAGCGTAAAAACTCATCTTTGCCTGTGTAGAATAGGCAGCGTATTTCTTGAATGCATAAAAATGACTTGTATCAAGGATATGTCACTAAACGACAGTCTGGGTCTCTGTGCAAAATCATCATCACAGCCGTCCTCTCGATCGTCATGCAGTACTTTTGTTAGGAGTCAGGTTTACTGTTTTGTTTGACAGATTCATTCGAGGAATACGAAGAGTTCCTCGTATGACTTTACGTTGCATTAAAGACAAACGTATTTTACGCCGTAGGGAGGTGTAGCAACTTTTTACGCCAAAACAGCATTGAAGCGCTGCTTTACGCGGGCAGCTCTGAAGCTCTTCTATACGCTACTTAGCTCTGAAGTTCTGTTTTGCGCGAGCAGTTATGAAGCCATGTTTTATGCCACACAGCCTTGAAGTGCTGCTTTATACGGACTTCATGCATGTTGGGGGTTTTGACTGTATAGTACGCGTACAATTTTCTAGCATATTTTATGCTTCTACAAGACCCCCTTCAAAGTTTTCAAATTTCTCATAATTTGAAATACTTTGAATAAAGCATGAAATGGTCAAATTTGACTCATTCTTTGAGGCTAATTTTTCGACAATATTTAAGAAGTTATTGGGATTTGGTATGTTCTCTTTTGCCTATATAAAGGCAAGCGAATGAACCTATTTTTCCATACTCCCTTCACCACAAAGATGTTTGCCGAGATTCATTGGGCTGACCTGAGAAAGAAGAAGACTATGCTCTTCTAGTATGTAAGGAGCCGTAAGGAGGCATCTTCGAGCAAGTATCCTCTGCAACGATGGATCATGGAAGGGTATCATAGATTCCTTTGATCGGGGTAATCAGCAATTTTATATGGCAATTCGTCAAGAAGAGAGGAAGGGTCTCATTGGACCACGCAACTTGCTAGCTGTATTTTCCCTATCATGAAGCTGGACCCTGGTGGGCAGCTTGGTCGTGTCTTCCAGTATTGTGTTGGGTCACAAATCTGGGCATAGCCACAAACGACGTATGGATGGAGGCTTGAATAATTCAAACAGACCCAGTTTTGTATCCTTCCGCCATTCACCATTTTCTTGTTCATCGGCCGTATAAGCCGAAGAAGTGCCGTAGAAGAAGAACTGAAGATCTTCGTCAGACGAGAACCTGGCGTAATAGATTCCTGTCGTGATCTTGAATATTAATGAAAAATCCTTTGTAAAAAATGGATTTCCATCATATGTAATCATGATCTTGAATATTAATAAAAAATCCTTTATAAAATAGATTTTCATCATATGTAATCATGATTAATAAACTTTTCTTCTTTTATGCATCATTGCTTTGCCATATTTGCTGTAAGGAAGTCTGATAATACGCAGCTTCAGTATGCTTGAGTAATCTTTACGTTAATTCTGATAAATATGCTTCCAGTCACGTTCTGACTTTTACGCATAGAGGAATATGTGTAAAAGGCTCTTCAGCATTAAATCGTCTTGAAAGTCCAATTGTCATGCTATTTTTGGATGAGGAGTCACATAGAATTCTGAACTGTCACTTCTCTAATATGAAAAATTTCTGTTCAGAACATCATCTTCAAGAATGGCTTCCCGAAAGCTTCCCGAAATAGGGCAAAAAATGTCCGCCGAATAGGCCATACTTGAACCTAGATATAAAGGATTCTGGCTAGACTTCGAATGAACTTCCAATGGCCCAAGAAGAAGAGTCATCTTCAACGCTGACATCTGTGTGTTTTAGGCACTTGTAATGTTTTGTAACCAAAAAGGAGCATTTTCTGCGTAAACCCTTGTAATCGGCTTTCTCGAGTATAAGACCCGAATTATATGCGTATCTTGTCCTGCATAATTTTAAGATATGCGAAGAGTCGTAGATCCGTAGCATCTGTAGCTTCTGAGCGTAAAATCATAGATCTGTAGCTTCTGAGCGTAAAAGCTTCTGAGCGTAAAACCGTAGATTTATAGCTTCTGAGCGTAAAACCGTAGATTTGTAGCTTCTGAGCGTAAAAGCTTCTGAGCGTATAACCGTAGATCTGTAGCTTCTTAGTGTAAAATCGTAGATTTGTAGCTTCTGAGCGTAAAACCGAAGATCTTTGCTCTGTGCGTAAAATCCTGGATCCGTTACGCAGTATAACTGTCCGTCTTCTTTTTCAAATGATAGGCTGACGTGATCCCAAATCATAATCGACTATTAAAAATCGAATTTGGTTAAGGATTCGAAGAGTTACCTGAACTCTATAAATAGACCTAGGTCGTGAGAGAGAAACCCTCCGTCTTTTTTCTGAAAACTCTTCGTTTCTTTCTGAGAGCTCTTCATCTTCGTCTCTTCCTGAGAACTCAGTTTCGTCATGGCACCAAAGCAGGCCTCCGCTACTAAGGGAAAGAAAGTCGCTTCTTCATCTCGCTCCACTTCTCAAGTATGAGCGACTCCTGTTAGGCCGAGTGAGCCTCGTCCTGAACGAAGTGCTCTGCCGTCTAGCTGCGCTCCGGGCATCATAGGTAAGGGCTTCGAGAGGAGAAAAATCCTTCATATACGTTGTACGTATATGCACAAATACACCCACATTCCTAATATATTAGCGTAAAACTCCATATTTTTTTGCAGTCTGGTGTAAAAGCACAGACTGTCAAAATTTGGCGTATACTGCAAACCTTGCGTTTTACGCACTGATGTAAATTCCAGCGTAAAACTTAAATTTTGGCAGTTGGTGTAAAAACTCAGACTGTTAGGTTTTGGCGTATACTGCTAACCTTGAGTTTTACGCACTGGGAGTAAATTCCAGCGTAAAACTCATCTTTTTGCAGTCCGGCGTAAAAGCACAGACTGTCAAGTTTTGGCATATACTGCAAAGAGTGTAGTATCTAACGTAAAACTGACTTATTTTCTTGCTTTTTACAGTGGACCTATAGATCCCCCCTCTGGCTGAAGTGATGGGCTTTGCTGCTGGAATGCTGAATTCCAACTATCTGGAGGACTTGTCACATGTGACATTCCCCATCTCTGGAAACGAGTATCCTCAAGAAAGGGGAACTCTAATCTCGGCCCAGGGAGAACGAATGTTGCTGAGTATGATCAGTGGGGAGCCCTTGACATACATAGAACTGAGTATAAGAAACCAGCTTTCTTATTCGGGGATGTGATTGATAAGCAATCCCAAACGAAGCCTAAGAAGGAAGGTTGGGTATTTATTGTTGAGGGCACGATCATGTATCTGCCAAAGATGCCCAAAGATTACCCTATCTCTGCATTCTTCCATGCCACACATCCTAGAAGATGGTATGGACTCGGACTCCTGATATTCATGGGCAGCCAGGGAAGATCTTTTATAGGAAAGGATTAAACCGAGGATCCTTTGTAAGCAGTCCCTCGGGCCCTGTCATGCCTTTCAGAGGATTACTGCCGGGCAGCGTCCCGAGTGAAGATACTTCACTAATCCAGCTGCTTCAAATAGAGACTTTCTGCAATGACTTTATGGGACAGGGAGGAGTATACCCCAAGGTTAACCCTCGCACCAGTGGATGGCTTATCCCCCAGAATCTTCGATGGGCCAGTTTAATTGCGTGGGCCCTGAAGCACTTTCAGACAAAGCTGGAAAGTATTGGCTTGTTTGCGGCTGTGAGTGCCACTAGTGTTGGGTTGCCTCTCAACCCCAACTTGTTCTTGGCTTTGATGGAGCGATATAACTCGCTTACTGGGACTTTTGCTACTCTGCTAGGTGAGTTGGGCTTAGCCCTTCATGATGTGGCAGATATCTCAAAGCTGCCAATGGGAGACACTCCTTATGAAGAGTACGTTCCCACAAATAGGGAGCTGAAGGATACCAACCCTCGGGCAGTGGCCGTGTACCAAGAGCTGATAAGCTACTACCTTGCATGTACGTACCACCTTCTATAAAGAGCCCTCTGATTTGGCTCATATCAACAAATAGGTATCCTACCTCTTCTTCCATCAGGCCAGAAATGCCAAGCAAAACAAGGTTATAGATAGCCGAGATAAACCCTTGAACCTTTTGAGCATGCTTAATGCCAACACAATCGATGATCTCATCGAGGATGCAGGGGCTCCAGATTGGGTTCTTGGTAAAGAGATAGGGGGTTATCCTGCAGGAACCAAAGCCTACAGCTATATAAGGCATTGTCGAAAGCCTTTGTCAAGAGAAGCTCAACTGGCTGGCTTCCTTTCTGTCTGGCTACGCCGATGGGTGGTCCCTGGCATCGCGTCTACGGATCGCATTCATTGCAATACCTTATGGCCCGCAGTGCGTTTGGTGTTTAGAGCAAGATTGGGCCTGCTCCCTGCCATGGTAGTATGCAGGATTCAAGCTGGCCTGAGGGCCATCACTGAGGGACTGCTGGCTGATGATACACAGCGTAAAGGATATCCCAGAGTAGAATTTCCATTCTTATATCTGATGGGATGGTTAATCCTTCACAACACCAAAGTGATGTCTCCCGGATCGGCCAGTGGTTCGGGCAATAACTTTATGTTGAATTACAGGAATTCTTCTTGGAATGTGACTAGCGTCATAGATTGCCGGCTAGCACTAAATTTTGCCCATAATTGGAAGTTCTTCTGCACTGTCCCTCATGTACATATCAATCAACAAGGGACTAAACTTCGGGATACGGGCCAGGGGAAGACTATTCTTTCTCCTGAAGCCTTTTACTGGTTGGTCTGTATTAGACCTTCACATCTGCTGTACAGAAGTGAGGACCACTGCTACTTGGAGCCTTATCTGCCTAGCCGTTTTGCCAGGCAATTTGGGTATGATCAGTTGCATATGGGAAATCCCATCACCAGCTTCAAGTTGAAAGGTGGACTTATTGATGGAGCTAGAGGATGGTGGTACTTCATAATGGGTTGTACTGGAGCAACCTTTGTTGTGCCCGCGACTTCTCTCTCCATGGAGTTGCGCATTCTTCATTCATACGTGCAGTTTTATACGTCCATCTCGTGATTTTGATGTACATGGGAGTTTCAGAATGCCCTCCCATAAGTCCATCGAAAGAGAGGAGATACCCTCTATTTCCTCTGATAAAGGTGATGAAATCACCGGTGCCGATGACTATTTGTTGATTTTACCGAGAGGCGTAATAGCTCCACCAGCAGAGCCTCTCATTATTTTCCATAAACGAAAGGCTTCCACTCTGAAAGATCCTTCTCCCCGCAAGAAGAAGCAGATGACCAGAGGTCCCAAAAGGACTTCCACCAAAGGGGCCTCTTCCAAGAGTGAGCCCATTGTTTCCCCTGTTGGGGATGATTCTTTGATTATGGGTTCTTCGCCTTTTAAAGAAGGAGCCTCCACAGTTCCAGCTGAGGGTGCTGGAGATTCTTTGCCCGCGATTGCTGTCGCTACCACCGCTACCGGTAGTGCTTCTAGATCGCCTTCGAGGCCGAGCATAATAATAATCGATATACCTTTATTAAGACAAATAATGGGACTAGCCCCTCCTTCGTCTGTAAGTATCTCAAGAGAGATTCCACCCGATGAACCTCGAGTGGATCTGGGTGACGACTGGGATGATTATTCTCAAGTGTCAGTTGGTGCACCCTCTTCTCCAAGTATGACAGCTTGTTTAGCATCATTAAGAAATGATTTAGCTATACAGGCTGCAGATGCCATATACATATCATCGGCCATGGGTAAATGTTGTCTTCATGCTTTTTTCAGGAAAATTAACATTGAATTGATATTAACTTTCTCTTATCTTATTTTTAGGCGAAGACATCTCTGGGGAAGGCGGAGCTGAAGCTCTCTGATTTTGTTGTGGATCCAGCTGATGAAACGACGGTGACCACCGTCAAAGAAGTATATTTTAAAGCTGTTGATCTTGCAACATTTTCAGACGTAATCCCGCCAGTAGCAGTTCAAGCCATATCAGAGGTGGATGAACCTACCATCTCGACTATGCCTCCTTCATCGAGCATGCCAGCAACTTCAACCGTTATTGGCGTCTCTTCTTTTGTTGCGCTATCTGTGGAAGCAACGACAATGGCAATATCCTCTGTCGATGTTCCAGAAAGGAGATTTACCGATATTGCGGCCACTTCCAGCATCCGTTCGAGCTTTGCCATGCTAGTTGAACAATATACTAGCGTATTCTACCTTACTTTGAAAGAATTAATATCCCTGGTGCTGGAGAAGAATCTTGGCTTTGATGCTCTGAAGATGTCCTCCAATCTTACTATAGCACAGATTAGAAATTTCAGTGACGCTGAAAGAGCTAATGCGCTAGAGCAAATAGTTAATAGTTTAGAATAACCCATTAACGAATATTTGCAACTATCCCGAGGCAGCATCGATGACTTGATTCAGGCTGAGTACGACTCCCTAACTGCAGAACTTGCTCAGACGACAGAATCTTTAAGCAAGTCCATCCAGGAACATCAATAAGAGATAGAGAAAGAACAAACAGTATTGGTGGAGGTTGTTCGTCAGCTAGCTATGTTCCAGGCCGAATGTGAGGGGTATGAAACGAGGGTTCAAGAATTGGAAGCTGAACTTGCTCAGGCAAGGGAGAGGCTTCTTAAGGCATCGGCAGTTCGTAATGTATTTGAGGGTCAAGTGAAGACAGCTCAACAAAACTTGAAACATACGGGTGTCATCCACGTAAGTTTTGTTGATTCTTTGTCCGAACTATCTCTTTTAAACAATGACAAAGCAAGGCTGGAGCGGGCTCGTACCAACATCTTGAGCTCCAGAAATGAGAGGATGGCTGCTTTGGCGAAACAGATTCGTGATTTAACTGCTCCTTCCCAATAATATACTTTTTGCTCCTTTTGTAATTTGTTATCCCCAGAGATAATAAAGATACATTTTTTGACTTTGTGGACCCATCACTTTAGAATATAAATGATAGGTTAAGATGAAAGTGATATCAGAGGTAATATGGACGTAATATACTTTCGGTAGGATTTAGCTGAACATATCTATTCAGAGGTAATATGGACATGATAGAATATGATCCAACTAAATTTGTGTACAAAACACTATCAGAGGTAATATGGACGTGATAGGTTTTGACGTTTCAAATTAGTTAAACATATCTATTCAGAGGTCATAAGAACATAATAGAATATGCTCCAACTAAGTTTTATACATAGTATCGTCAGAATAAAATCTTTATTATACTCCGTTTAAGCAAGGGAGATCAAGCATAGTACCTCTTCAGGAATTTGCCGTTGATAGGAGCCATTATCAAATCTCCATTAGGCTTGGCTAATCTGTAAGCGCCATTTAAAAATGTGGTTTCAATCACATAAGGGCCCTCCCATTTGGGCTGAAACTTGCCCTTACTTTTGTGTGTAATGATCATTGGCCTCTTTACAGCCAAAACTAGCTCACCAACTTTGAACACTCTTTCTTTCACTTTCTGATTAAAAGCTCTGGAGATGCGTGCCTGGTAGAACTCGATGCGCTGTTGATCTTGAAGGCATTTCTCGTCTAATCATTCTAGCTCTTGAAGTCTTAAACGATCATTATTTTCCTGAGTCAGCTCATTAGCCACTGCTATTCTGAGTGATGGAATTTGAACCTCAATGGGGAAAACTGCTTTACACCCGTAAACTAATAAAAATGGGGTACAACCCGTTGGTGTTCGTACCATCGTGCGGTATGCCCAGAGATATTCTCCCAACTTCTCGTTCCAATCTCTTTTGTTCGAAGAGACGAACTTCTTCAAGAGTTTGATGATGGTTTTGTTGAAGGCATCCGCCAAACCATTAGCAGCAGGATTATATGCCGTTGAGGCCATGTTTTGTATCCGATTCTTATCGCAAAATCGGTAAAATGCTTGACTAATGAATTGAGGCCCATTATCATGGATTATCTTTCGGGGTATCCTAAAGCGATGAATTACATGGTGCTTAAGAAAGCTGATCACGTTGGATGTCTTTACTTCAGCAAGAGGGATCGCCTCCGCCCATTTAGAAAAATAGTCGGTGATAGCCAATATGAACCGATATCCTCTAGAAGATGAAGGGTGAATAGGACCAATGATATCCATACCCTATGCTTCAAAGGGCCATGATGCAATAGTAGGATGTAAATACTCAGAAGGCTGATGTATGAAATCCGCATAAACCTGACAGGCTTTGCATTGTCTTGCATATTTCACGGCATCTGTAATCATAGTAGGCCAGTAGTAGCCCATCCTTCTGATACGATCCTGTAACCTAGGACCGGGTTGATGTGCTCCATATACCCCATCATGAGCTTCTCGGATAACCCACTTTGCATCATCATCAGAGAGACATTGCAGCAATAATCCATTATACGTTCGACGATATAGACTTTGTGAAGAAGCATCAAAATAGAAGCGTAGTTATCGTCTTTTGATAGATACTGCTTCTTTAGGATCCTTTGGTAAGATTCCGTATGACACAAAGTCTTAAAGGGGCTTCTCCAATCTTTTTTAGGAGGAAGCGTGTTTATAGCATAGCTGCGTTCTATATGAAAATTATTTTTCACACAAAACAAATCTCTGTTAAGAAGGATCACCGAATTATGCCTTCTTATAAGAATAGCCAAATCTGCAGCTAGGCTGTCCAGTGCATCAGCTTCCAAATTTTGAGATCGAGGTACATGCTCTAAGAAGAACCCTTTAAAAGACATTGCTATCTCGATCATTGTTTGGTGATAAGGAATGAGGTCTGGATTGCGGACTTCATATATTCCTCTGACCTGATTGACGATCAGCTGAGAATCACCAAAAGCTTCCAATTACTCAACCTCTAATTCTTTAGCGACTTGAAGCCCAATCAATAGAGCATTATACTTTGCTACATTATTAGAGCAGGGTTCGTTAAGAGAATATTCTCGATAGATGACGAGTTTATCAGGAGTCACCAGAATAATTCCTACTCCTGAAACCACGTTTCCCCTAGGACCAGTCCTGGAGGCACCATCGAAGAATAGCTGCCAAGTATCACCTTCCATTGCCGAATTACATTCTGCAACTTCGTCGAGAATGCCCTCATATAATTTAGAGGTTTTCGGGATTGGATGGGCGGCTAAGAAATCAGCCAAGGCTTGACCTTTCATGGACTTCTGAGGGACGTACACTATATCATACGGTGTCAATAGTATTGCCCAAGTCATGAGTCAGGAATTAAGAATACTTGGCTTATTCATTAATATCCGAAGTGGATTAATTTTGGAGATGATATGAATAGTTTGGCCTATCACGTAATGTCGCATCTTCTGAATGGCGAACATTAGGGCCAAGCATTCTTTTTCCACTGGACTATACCTGTGTTCAGCTTCGACCATCATCCTACTTAGATAGTAAATAGCCTGTTCGTGACCCTCATCATTCTTCTGTGCGAGAAGAGCCCGTAAAGAATGATCCATTGCTCGAACATACAGCAAAAATGGTCTTCCTATGAAGGAAGGCACCAGAAATGGAGGATTAGTAAGATAGCATTTGATATCGTTAAACGCTTGCTGACAGGCTTCGTCCCATACGAATGACACACCTTTCTTCATTAGACAAGAAAAAGGTTGACATCTTCCAGAGAGGTTGGATATGAATCTCCTGATATAAGCTAGACAACCTTGAAATCCCCTGAGTTCTCTGAGATTACGGGGCGATCGCATTTCTAGGATAGCTTTTACTTTATCAGGGTCAACTTGAATGCCTTTAGTGGTAATGACAAATCCCAGGAATTTGCCACTGGATACCCCGAGAAAGGACTTTGTAGGGTTCATTTTGAGTTGATGTTGATGCATCAACTCTAATACTGTCTTCAAGTCTTGGATGTGATTATCCTTGAGGCGGCTTTTGACAGCAATATCGTCTATGTAACATTCTACCATTTTGTATAAGTGCTCGTGGAATATGTTACTCATAGCTCATTGATATGTGGCCCCGACATTCTTCAATCCAAAAGGCATGACTATATAGCAATATACCCCCAGTGGTGTACGAAAGCCAGTATGCTTCTCATCTTCAGGATTTATCCTAATTTGATTATATCCTGAAAATCCATCCATGAAGGACATGCGCTCAAAACCCTACGTATTATCCATCATGACGTCTATAATGGGAAGAGGAAACTCGTCTTTAGGGCAGGCCGCATTTAGATCTCGGAAGTCAATGCAAATACGAACTTTTTTATTTTTTTTCATAACCGGGACAACATTATCGACCCAATCAGGATGTTGTTCTTCCCGGATGAACCCACAGGCTATTAGCTTTGATTTTAGCTTCAATGGCATCCATTATGTCCGGGTGGAACCAGCGTTGGTGTTGCTTTATAGGCTTTGAATTGGATAGTATGTTGAGTTTATGGGTAGCCACTTTTGGATCAAGACTTGGCATATCCACATAATTCCAAGCAAAGACATCGATATATTGTTTTATCAGCTGGATCATTTCTTCTCTTTCTTTTTCGGAAAGATTGCTGCTGATAAATATCGGCTTTGGTGAAATTTTATCCCCAACATTGACTTGGACAACCTTATCTTCAGTGGTGGTTCTTTTTGTTCGAACCGGAGTTTCCATTGTATGTCCATTTGCTGTGCCCAGGATTCATTCTTAAATGGTTCAGATTCTTGTTCCTCCGTTTCGAGGGAATCTGACAACACCATATTCACTGATAGTGCCAGTTCAAATTCATCCTCTAAATCGGAGAATAAAAAATCATCTTGAGAAGAGGAAATGGTCCCATCACTTGGCTCAGAGTTGTTTGAAACTTCAAGAGATGTGGTATACCCTAACCCGAAACGAGTTCCTTGACAGTAAGGATCACCATGCAACGACATTCGTCTGCCTTTTCCATAGTTGAGGTCTGGCTCCAACTTTAAGTCATAACCCATGCTTTGCATAATCTTCACAGCCTGTGGGCTATACCTGTGGACTTGTATTTTTCCAGCATCAGACTCGTGAGAATCTTCTTGTACAATCGGTCTATTCTGCATTTGACCAAAGACTATTGGATACTGATTGCTGCGAGTAGGTGGAACAATAAAGATATAATCTTCATGCCGCCCATATGTCATGATGACATTAGATGTTGATGCTACTTCCCATACATACGAATGATAGAAGTCTATAGCTTCCAAGAATTTTTGTGCTATGAGTTCTATATCATTAGGAGAAGAAGATTCCTGATTAGGAAATTGAGCGTCAATATACTGGAAAAGAGAATCTTTATTATCATCATAAACCACGTTCTCGGTTGTATTTATATCAGCCGACTGCTTGTTGCGCCTAAGATCAATGACCAAAGCTGGAGGCTTCTTGTTCAGACTGATCATTAGGGGATCATTTCCTCCTCCCAATTTGGTTTTGCCCAAGTGGATAGTCATAGGTTCCATGACTTTCGGACGGGTAGTCCGCCCTTTCACTTAGATTGACAAAGGTTGCTCAGTAGATGGTTCTCCTAGCTTCTGGTGGGATTCCTCCTCCATCCTGCTTGATATCTCCTTCATGTAGTCTTGGGTGTATAACATGGCATCAGAATAGTAGGACTCAACCCCTTTGAACGGGTTAAGATCAGCGAATTCTGTCTTCATTGTTCCTGAGTGTCTACATATTTGAAGCATTGATGTAGAGTTGAAGGAACAATATTGTGATCGTGGATCCATGGTCTGCCCAACAGAATATTATAAGACACCTCTGAATCAATGATGTAGCATGTAGCCACTGATCTAAGGTTACCAATCTGGATCCTCAAACGAATCTTCCCCAACGGTCTGCTCTTCCTGGCATTAAAGTCCACGATTATTGTGGTGGTGTAAGTCAGTTCACTTGTAGGAATTTTCAACGGTCTTAGCAGACTATGAGGGATAATGCTGATCGACGATCCCGGATCTATGTGAATTCGGTCTACCTCAACGGAGCCGATGTATCCGGTGTAATAAAGAGGCCTGTCGTATTTGTTATATTTCAACAACATGTCCTCTTGAGTGAAAGTGATGTTAGGGACCACTTCCATCACACTATGGCATTGAGGACATGCCACAGGCTCTTTATCAGGGGACTTGAGCTGAGTCAAGCATACATCTGCTTGTATTAACGCTTCACTCAAGGCTTGACGAGTGTCTTTGGATAGCCTAAGTAGCTCAAAAATGGATAATCTGGCCGGAGTATTAGCCAACTGAGCCAAGATGTCGAAGTTATAAGGTCTCTCTAAACCTTTGTATTGAATATTCTTCAAAGGTTTATCGAAACAAACTTCTTTCTGCTTGCCTTTCTCCACCGAAGTTGGTTTAGAAGGACCTGTCTCTGGTATAACAGGTTCAGGCTCTGAAGGCTTGGCAGTCAAAGTGTCTGTCGTCGCCTCTTCCTGATTTCCTCCATAGTCTTTGAGGTAGGCTTTTCCTGACCGGGTTTCGGTTGCTAAAGTCTCTTCTTCCGATGTCGACGATACTGCAACCATATGGCATGGTTTATATCTTGAGTCCTTTTTAAACTTAGCTTTAGCAGCTTTAGTCTCTTCCTCAATTTTTGACACCATATCAGGGTGAACCCACATGATCTCCCCACGTTTGGTAGTTAGGGGCACTAAGTCATGATTTTGACCCCTATTAGGAGAAAGATTAACAATGTTCATCATTGCCCGTGGAATAGGTACCACACTATCCGAGATTTCTTGAGGGGGCAGGTTGCCAAACTGGAGGGAGATCATGTTTGCAGTGACCTTCTTTTCGTTATTACGCAGAGTGATAGCCTTTGCGTCGATCAGCTCCTGGATTTTCCTTTTCAGTACATAGCATGCCTTTGTGGGGTGACGTATGTATCTGTGGAAAATGCAGTACTTAAGATTATTTGTACTGCCGACTTCATTTGGACGCTTTATCTCGGGGAGAGTAAGCTTGCTACTTTTGACTAGACAATCGAATATGCTCGGAATGTCGTCATCGTCAAAAGAATATTCTTCTATAGGCCTGGAAGTCCCAGGTTTCGTCTGTGTAGTTGCTGGAGTATTTTGCCTGGACGTGTTGATTGCCAGAGCTTCCTTTCCTTTTGTACTACGAGTATGGTCATTATTAGAGGATGACCACTTCCCTCTATCAGAGACAGAGATCATGATTCCGTTGTCATGAGCCTTCCGACTGTTATCTTCAGCGGCTACCGCCAATATGATAAACGAGGGCCAATCATGGAACTGATATGGTCTTGTGAATACTGGGATCAGCGGGAGGAGATTCTTCTTGCAAATGTCCACCAAGGCGAAATCTGGAACTCCGGGAGGCATCTGCAAAGTAGCCTGACAAAAATGCTCAATAAAAGTACGAATATTTTCTTTTTCCTTCTGTTTTACTTCGATGAGTGATGACATCGACATGTACATTCCTCCTTCGTAGAATCGAGCGAAGAACAGAGTTTTGAAAACTTCAAAAGAAGTAATGCAGTTATCCGCTAGACTATGGTACCATTGGTAGGCCACTCCAGACAGACAGCCCTTAAACACTCGAGTGAGAAGGGCATCATTTTCCTACAACAATACCGTCATCATGCTGAAGTAATTCATATACTGGCTTGGTGACGTCTTTTCCTCAAACAAAACTATGGCCTGTGGTTTGTATTCTGGTGGGAAAGGAATCTCATCCCAGACAGCTGGGTATGGCTGGTTAATTCCTAATTTCTTGAGCTGATCCTTGTACTTCAAGGCATCAAATTGGGCCTTTAATTCCTGAACTGCCTGTATTGGATCTTCAGTTGGGAAAGGGACCGCAGAGAGGTGAGAGACCGGTTGTATTGTAACTCCAAAATGAGGTAATACATTCTCCGGGTTGAGAGGTTGAGGAGCAGCTGATTCTTGATTTTGAACAGGCTCCTGGCTTGATGGTATATCTACCCCCACACGTAGTTGAGTCGGAGGAACAGGTGTTTGAGCTACCGCAGCTGTGTGTTGAGTCACCAACATCTGGTGTATACTCTCCATCATGGTATGCATCTATTTGAGCGATGCTTCCAATACAGTGATGCATTGTTCCGTACTTCCCAATGGGGAAGCTTCTTCATGTTCATCTCCAACAGCATAAACTCTTATTTCTCTGGATGCCACTGAGGGATTAGTATAGATCTCTGTAGAGATTGCGTCTATACTTTCAGCATCAAATTCAGGAAACTGGCGACCCCCAGTGTCGGAATCAGAAGAATATGAAGCTGATTGCCGTGACCTTGAGCGGGTATTTCGAAAGACACCTGCTTCAATATTCTCAAGGAGTCTGTCAAATCTCCTTTGGCTTGGATTTCTAGAGGGATGACGTCTTGAACTTGACCTTCCTCTAGGAATGTGCGAAGCCATGTTTATCGATGCGAATGTCGGTTCTTCTTCCTATAAAGATAAAGAGTAGTTCAACCGGTCGAAAATTGACCGTTTTGCCTTAGAACAACAGTAGTTAATTACAACCTTATGACTATTACAACAATGCTCCCTAAGAGGTGTAATAGACATATTGGAAGATCCCCTGTCTTTGCATTTCTGGATCAAGAACTGATGCAAATCAGGGGGATTAACAGAAGAAGAAGGCCTATTCTGCCTTTTTACATCAGTAGCAACATGGAGATTGGGGACCATAACCCTCTCTCTGCCATAAGAATACAGCAGTTATGCCATATGAGTAGCAAACGATACATCATCCTTCTGAGGAGCATATTTTCTCGTAAAATGGGTCTTCTTTACATGGACAAGCTTATCCTGGCGTAATCTAGAGCTTTGTACAGGTTCGCGTAAAACGGGGGCAGTCCTCAGACGACCTCCAGCGTCTCGCGTAATCTGAAGAGTGGGCAACTTCTTCTCTTGGTAGCGTATAAGCCTAGAGGTTGGGAGACTCACCACTTGTTTTCTCTTGATGTGATCAAAGGGACCATCTGCCTCATCATAGATGGGAGATATATTTTTACGCGCAGAGCGCATTTGAAATTTCTGAATTGGCACTGAGGCCTTGTCAGAAATTTTGTCTACCACGTCACAGACAAGAGACGAAGTTTTACGCACAGGGCGCATTCTAGACTTCTGGATTGGCACTGGGGCATTGTCAGAAGTTTTTTCTGCCATGTCACAGACGGGAGACATTGTTTTACGCGCAGGGCATGTTCTAGGCTTTTGGATTGGTACTGAGGCATTGCCAAAAGTTTTGTCTGCCACGTCACAAACGGGAGACATAGTTTTACGCGCAGAGCGCGTAGGCTATGTTATCACAACCTTGTTGATCAGAGGAGGAGAGCTTGCAGGAAGGGTAACGGACGTCTTGGGCATCCAAATTTTATGCAGCTTCCTGTTGTTCGGGCCAGAGGCGGAACGAGAGCTACCCCTGCACGAAGTATGTCTTCATAAGCAGATTGGTCGAACTGGACGACCAAAGTATTCTTCGTCGATCTGACGCATACAATATCGTGTTGAGCAATTGCCTTCTCGTGAGAAGAGAAAGTCGTCCCCAGCAGAGTTGCCATCTCCCCACGCTTGGTAGTTAGGGGCACTAAATCTTGATTTTGACCCCACTGGACGATCTTGATTTTAATGCTGTTTACATTGCATTAAAGACAAATATATTTTACGCTATAGGGAGGTGTAGCAACCTTTTACGCCAAAACAGCATTGAAGCGCTGCTTTACGCGGGAAGCTCTGAAGCTCTTCTATACGCCACTCAGCTCTGAAGTTCTGTTTTGCGCGAGCAGTTCTGAAGCCATGTTTTACGCCATACAGCCTTGAAGCGCTGCTTTACGCGGACTTCATGCATATTAGGAGTTTTAACTGTATAGTACGCGTAAAATTCTCCAGCGTATTTCATGCTTCTACAGTGATCAAAGGGTACATCTGACTCATCATAGATGGGAGATATATTTTTATGCGCAGGGCGCATTTTAAATTTCTGATTTGGCTGAGGCCTTGCCAGAAATTTTGTCTTCTATGTCACAGACGGGAGACGAAGTTTTATGCGCAGGGCGTGTATTAGACTTCTGGATTGGCATTGGGGCATTGCCATAAGTTTTGTCTGCCACATCACAGATGGGAGACGAAGTTTTACGCGCAGAGCGTGTAACGTCCCACAACCGCACGGTGCGTTACGCTGAGTCGGATTGAATAAAATAAATATTGGTTACATTTGAATTGTGGGATTTTAGGAAGAAATATTGATTGGGTTGGTTTCATGTGCAGACGGCTAACGGAGTTCGATGGAAATCAGGTGTTCATTCAGAACAGTACTGAATAGCTGGATGGGAGCGATAATGCCGTCTTTCTTAGTCCGATCGGTCAGATGATTTGGAGAGCACGGCCTGCTCGCACGGTCATACCAGTTGAGTAGATCGTATTTGCATCGGACCATAGGTTCAAGGGATTGGCCGTATCAGCAGGACAGGATGCCTAACGGGATCAAATATTATGAGTGGGCTCTTTTCCTTCTCCTCTACTCCTTCATGTCTAATAATAAAGAAAATACGTAAAGGCTTAAACACTTGGGCTAAAACTTGGAAATCACTACACTGAGACGTGCACAGTGTGTACGTCGTTGGCTTGGATAGGATTGTGGCTTGAATTGATTTGCGCATTGGATAGTTGGATCTAGAGTTGGATTAATATTGTTGAGGCAGTTGGTTGAATAATTGGGATTATACTTGGACGGTTGGAATGATACATTGAGGCATTAGGAATATCGGGAATTCAGACGAGCGAGCGTGCATTCGTGCACGAGTATCACTTGGTCGCTTTGTCTTACAAAGCGAGCAGTTGGGATTCAAAACCGAACAACTGCATCGGCGAGGGTATTGTGCCACTGTTGGGGCATTGTGCCATGGGTTAGTCTCGAGTTAGGGTGTTGTACCCAATTTGAAACACTGTGTTGAGAAGAGGCATTGTGCCTATGGGAATAACTTGAGATTTGGTGCCTTGGACTATATGTTGAGGTTTGGTCATGGATTCCTTGGTTGGATTCTTTGGTTGGATAATCGATTGGATATTTGGTTGAACGAGTCTAGGATCGCTTGGTGGGGCGAGAATGTTCGATCCTCTCGTCATACCTACTTGGTGTCTGCATGTCACGGACAACCTGTATTACACAGGGTTTGGTTTCCTCGAACGGGATGGACTCCGGGGCACCAGGACCGTTCGGCCATGGAGGAGACAATGGGTATCACGTCTTGGACACGGTGCTGGTAGTCCGATACCACCAGGAGGGAGTAGCAGCCCAGCCCTGAATCGGGTAGGACTGCCCGATTGATTAGTCCGATTAATATCCTTAATGGCTTGGCTAGTAACTTCATATAGATAAGAGTTGGTTTGCTTTACTTTGGTTGGTTTGTGCTTCGCGTAGGCGCGGCCACCTTGCCTCGGCAAGAGTGTGCACTCGAGATTGGAATATAAACTTTAGTTGAGGAAGGATATTGAGGTTTGGTTGTTGGTTCGATGTTATCGTGCAAACGATGGCTTGAGTAGGACGGGTTGCATGCTAGTATCCCTCGAGTTGGTTATATATATTGCTTGTCGCTTGGATTGAGTTGAATGTTTGCATGCTTAAACTGCTTTACAGCTTTCATTAACATATCATCCATATGCCATGAAATGAATCTAGGATTCAACTAGAAAGATCACCATATAACTGTTTGCATTCACTATTTACTTAGTGTCGGCTTAGACGAGTGGGTTACCCTGCTCACCAGTACGGCTGTGTACTGACCCACGTTTGTGGACAATATTTCAGGTACGCAGGCGTAGTGGCACTGCTTGGATATACGAGACATGATGTATGAACTGTAAGTACCTTTGTGGGCTAGAGAAAAGAGCAAGAGTATTTCATCGCCTTCGTGACATTGCCTTTGTGGCATTTTATTTGACCCTATCGAGGGCTTCGCTGCGTATTACTCTGATGTATGCTTGGTACACAATACTTGACTTTGTTGCAACTTAGTTGTTTCAATGATAACAATTGGTGTTTGACAACATCGCCTTGTACGAGCATAACTCCAGGCTCGTACGGCATCACGTCCCGAAGAGAACGATTGTCCCGCGGAAGAGCTGCAACGTGGTGATTCACGTTCAGCGGGGACTATTGAGCTTGCGGGAGATTGGGGCGTGACAGATTGGTATCAGAGCGCCTAGTTTATTTCCTCTGACTTGGTCCTTCGTTTTATCACAAACTCTAAATAGTTTCCGCGTGTCGTCTAGCTCTTGACTCTACTCAGTGCCACATTGGATGTTTCATGTAATAAGTCTATAAATTTCTGGTTGTGGCTGCATATTGTTTTTGGTTGCGTTGCCTCGGTTGGTTTTTGTTAGATCGCTTAGCCTCGTTAGGCGTTGTTGCATTCGTGCAGCAAGTTGGGTGGCGTTGTTGCATTTGTGCAATAAGTTGAGAGCTGTCGTTGGCTTGGCTTGGCTTATCGTTCGGAGAGTTTCTGATTGCATCAATGGATCAGTTGGTTGGCAGACGAGATTTGGTTATGCAACATATTTTGAGTAGAAGCATCGATTAAGAATGGATCGTTGCACGAGTTGCTCGTGTAGCGAAATTGTTGGACGAAGTTTGAATTTTTGGCTGGGTATATCACATAGAGCATCGGTTGAGCAGGTTTGAGTTTGGCTTGGGAATATCAGCATAACATTGTACGAGTTGCTCGTATAACAAATATGTGAAACAGTTGGGTATTGGGTTGGACTATTTGGAAAAGAGCTCATTGTATGGGATGCTCGTGTAGCGAAAGTATCAGACGGTTTGAGAATAGTTAGAAGTATTGAGAATGAGAAATAACACGAGTTGCATCGCGAGATTAATGGAAAGATTTGGATGATTCAGGCATTGCATGAGTTTTATGTCAGACTTGAGTTGTGAAAGGCAGGATCACCCACGAGGGATGGTTCGAACAGATTTTGGATAAGTGCAAAGGAATTTTTATACGAGTAGCGACTTGATTCGGAGTAGTATATGAGATACCACATAGTAAGCAAGGCATTGAAAGTATCTTGGCTAGACATCAATGGGAATTGCCCGAACGGACTCGGGTAACGGGAATTCAAGTTGGTTGGTGCACATCGACTGAGTTGGAAAGAATAAAAATAGAGCAAGCGAGTATTGAGTTGTGATTCGATAGAATCACCTCAGAATAGTCGGTTTGGGGTAGACGCTGGTTGACACAGAGTAAGCACGAGGGCAACTATATTTCCAAGTGGTATATAGTGCAATAGAATTTGACTCGGGTATTCTTCGATACATTAGACTTGAGAACTTAAGAACGAACTCGTACAAATGGAAGTATCATTGGGCTTGAGAGATGGACGAGATCGGAATGAACAATTGGGTTACACTTGAGCGAAGCGATGGGTTAATTGAAGTATAGCGAGCACGGACTACAATTTTTGGGCAACACATTTGAGCTGTTGGTTGAGTAATGAAACACGATTTGGTTTGGAGGGACAATGCGATGGATTCACACAAACTTGTAAGATTTTGGATATTGCTGCTCAAGAAGTCGACTCAGGTTTAGCGAAAGTGTAATTTTGAGCAAGATGGTGCAACAATGGTAGACGGATTCTTCGAAAGACGTGAACGGATTATGGCAACAACGGAAGGCAAAGATTGTGGCGGATGGACTTTTAAAGATAGCTAAATGCGGGAGCAACATCGGAACAAATCACTGTGCTGCTCGAGTAAGTTGGACGTGCATTGTGGGACATGGCAAACGAATATAAAATTGAGCAAGTCTTGAGTTTTGAGAATCATTGTCATTGGTAGTGCGAGAAGTCGAACATGACAATTCAGAAAATTTGATGGATTTATGGCAGAACAACGGATTGATGGAAGACGGTTTCAACGAGCGCAGTACTCGGATTTGAAAGTTCGCTCGGATGGAATGGTTGAATTTTTATTCAAATTTACAGAAGAGATATAACATGGTTCATAGTAACTGTCCATCATGATGACTTACAATTATCGACCGTAGCTTCGGGACAGTTGACCCTAGCGACTTGTCCGCTTAATCGGAGATAAATATAGTAGACCCATAGAACGACCCTTGAGGCGGCGTATTTGGGAATGCGTCGAGGGCATATGTGAGTAATGTGTGTTGGAGATTTGGCTTATCGACTGAGTGTTGGATTTTGAGAGACCCTTGGGATAGTCTTCAGCTGAAGATGCAGCCGGAAGATCGGAGCGATGGTGGAAGTAGCCTAGTCAACTGATGAGATCTAGAGTCGCAGATTTTTATCGATGGCATCGCCTCTGACTCATCGTACCCAGGAAGAGAATAGCATTCATATGAATTAACGACTGTGAAACTAGCTCGTGAAGTTAAAGCAGCGGCTCATTCAGATCAAATCTTTACGAATACTGGAAGGGACAGACGTGCCTCAGATTTACAAGATGCCTCAAAACTTAGTCTGGGAAGCATGCTCGTTCAGAAGGCAAAGGTGATATCCTATGCTTTGAGGCAGTGGAAGCAACGCGAAGAACTATTCCATACGCAACCTAAGAATTGTGGTGAGTGTGTCTACGTTGAAATCGTGGTGACACTATCCCTTTGGCGTGGCGACGAGATCTTCGTGGATCACACGAACCTCGATATAGATGTTCACCCAAAGAGATATTGAGATGGCAAGAAAATATGTTGGACTGAGCGATCTAAGCAAAGTTTGATATTTGGGTAAGTCGCCTAGCTGGGGTAGTATCAGTTGTGATAATCATTCGGTGCATGAGATATATTTGGAGATATTGCTAGTACGGATTCAGAAATAGTTGGATGGATTGAGTTCGAACATGAACTGATTGAGTCGGTGGGAAATTATCATATTGGAGAATAGTGCTCAATCGAATATGTTAGAATGGAAATCATGATTTGGTTCAATTGGGAGTAAAGCAAACTGATGCCTCGAACATAAAGATGCCCTTATAACTTGTTTAAATTTTCTATCGCAAAGCTCGGCTGAAATGCATGTATTTTAGGGACGTCTTAAATATGTGTACGATCTAAAACTAAGCGATATAAGAAATTCGTATTGAGATGCAAGAAGGATGTGGGAATTCGTGAAATTTGTACGAGCGTTCAGCAGAACAAGATGCGGAGTCCGGATCGTGAATATGAGAGTCGCACAGAGCAGAGTTATGAATTGGATTGCGGCATATGATAGGAATGAGTACCAGCATGGTTCGTGGACGAACCTGATTTTAAGTGGTATATTATATAATGCCTCGCAACCGCACGGTGCATTACGCTGAGTCGGATTAAATAAAATAAATGTTGGTTACATTTGAATTATGGGATTTTGGGAAGAAATCTTGATTGAGTTGGTTTCATGTGCAGACGGCTAACGGAGTTTGATGGAAATCAGGTGTTCGTTCAGAACAGTACTGAATAGCTGGATGGGAGCGATAATACCGTCTTCCTTAGTCCGATCGATCGGATGATTTGGAGAGCACGGCCTGCTCGCACGGTCATACCAGTTGAGTAGATCGCGCTTGCATCGGACTACGGGTTAAAGGGATTGGCCGTATCGGCAGGACATGATGCCTAACAGGATCAAACATTGTGAGTATGCTCTTTCCCTTCTCCTCTACTCCTTCATGCCTAATAATATAGAAAATACGTAAAGACTTGAACACTTGGGCTGAAACTTGGGAATCACTACACTGAGGCGTGCATAGTGTGTACGTTGTTGGCTTGGATAGGATTATGGCTTGAATTGATTTGCGCGTTGGATAGTTGGAGCTAGAGTTGGATTAATACTGTTGAGGCAGTTGGTTGAATAATTGGGATTATACTTGGACGGTTGGAATGATACATTGAGGCATTGGGAATATCGGGAATTTGGGCGAGCGAGCGTGCATCCGTGCACAAGTATCACTTGGTCGCTTTGTCTTACAAAGCGAGCAGTTGGGGTTCGAAACCGAACAACTGCATCGACGAGGGTATTGTGCCACTGTTGGGGCATTGTGCCATGGGTTAGTCTGGAGTTGGGGTGTTGCACCCAATTTAAAACACTGTGTTGAGAAGAGGCATTGTGCCTATGGGAATAACTTAAGATTTGGTGCCTTGGGCTATATGTTGAGGTTTGGTTATGGATTCCTTGGTTGGATAATTGGTTGGATATTTGGTTGAACGAGTCTAGGATCGCTTAGTGGGGCGAGAATGTTCGATCCTCTCGTCATACCTACTTGGTGTCTGTATGTCACGGACAACTTGTGTTACACAGGGTTTGGTTTTCTCGAACGGGATGGACTCCAGGGCACCGGGACCGTTCGGTCATGGAGGAGACAACGGGTATCAAGTCTTGGGCGCGGTGCTGGTAGTCCGATACCACCAGGAGGGAGTAGCTGCCCAGCCCTGGATTGGGTAGGACTGCCCGATTGATTAGTCCGATCAATGTCCTTAATGGCTTGGCTAGTGACTTCATATAGATAAGAGTTGGTTTGCTTTACTTTGGTTGGTTTGTGCTTCGCGTAGGCGCGGCCACCTTGCCTCGGCAAGAGTGTGCACTCGAGATTGGAATATAAACTTTGGTTGAGGAAGGATATTGAGGTTTGGTTGTTGGTTCGATGTTATCGTGCAAACGATGGCTTTAGCAGGACGGGTTGTATGCTACTATCCCTCGAATTGGTTATATATATTGATTGTCGCTTGGATTTAGTTGAATGTTTGCATGCTTAAACTGCTTTACAGCTTTCCTTAACATGTCATCCATATGCCATAAAATGAATCTAGGATGCAACTAGAAAGATCACCATATAACTGTTTGCATTCACTATTTACTTAGTGTCGGCTTAGACGAGTGGGTTACCCCGCTCACCAGTACGGCTGTGTACTGACCCACGTTTGTGGGCAATATTTCAGGTACACAGGCGTAGTGGCGCTACTTGGATATACGAGACATGATGTATGAACTGTAAGTATCTTTGTGGGCTAGAGAAAAGAGCAAGAGTATTTTATCGCCTTCGTGGCATTGCCTTTGTGGCATTTTATTTGACCCTATCGAGGGCTTCACTGCGTATTACTCTGGTGTGTGCTTGGTACACAATACTTGACTTTGTTGCAACTTGGTTGTTTCAATGATAACATTTGGTGTTTGACAACATCGCCTTGTACGAGCGCAACTCCAGGCTCGTACGGCATCACGTCCCGAAGAGAATGATTGTCCCGCTGGAGAGCTGCAACTTGGTGATTCATGTTCAGCGGAGACTATTGAGCTTGCGGGAGATTGGGGCGTGACATAGCGCATCTGAGACTTCTGGGTTAGCACTGAGGCATTGCCAGAAGTCCTATCTACCATGTCACAGACAGGAGACAAAGTTTTATGCGCAGAAGGCGTAGGCTGTGTTGTCACAACCTTGTTAATCAGAGAAGGAGAGCTTGCAGGAAGGGTAGAGGACATCTTAGGCATCCACACTTTACGCAGCTTTATGTTATTCTGGACAGTGGGGGAATGAGAGCTACCCCCTGCACGAAGCATGTCTTCATAAGGATATTGGTCAAACTGGACGACCAAAGTCTTCTTCGTCGATCCGATGGATACATCATCGTGTTGAGCAATTACTTTCTCGTCAGAAGAGAAAGTCGTCCCCTGTTGGAGTCGTCATCTTGTGTTTGAATAAACAAAAAAAAAATGAGAGAATAAGAGGGTTTATACGAAACCTTTCTTTTTTTGCTTACAAACAAGAAAAATAGTACAATTAATCCTATACGAGGATGTTATGTACAATAAAAATAATTCTGGAGAAAAATTGCTATAGGAGTCTGATCTTCGGTCGATCACTTTGTCCCTTGGACCACACGATGATGAAGAATTGCTGTAGAAGAAGAAGAAGCTTCAAAGGCTGCAAGTGGGATTGAATTCTCGTTGCCAAAGTTGTCAATCAACACTCTCTGTCTGTGCTCTCTCTCTCTGATCTCTGATTATGATCTCCCTGGTCTCTCCGTCTGTCCCTCCCTATGTATGACAAAGGGGTCTCTATTTATAGAGATCAGTCATAATAACTGTCCAGTTGGCGTAGAAGCCCAACTGTGAAGAAAGTTGCATCTTTTACGCGGCGGTTATAATAACTGCTACCCACGTTCGAATGACCTTCTAACTCTGCGTATGACACGTGTCCCACTATAAGGTAACGCATATAACTACTTCTCGAAGATCATGGCATGCAAGCCACATAGGTAACTGCCTCTCGCGTAGAGATGGTTGGCGTAAAAGCCAAATAACTGTCTTGTTAGCGTAAAAGCCAAATAGCTGTTTTGTTGGCGTAAAAGCCAAATTCTATGTAAAACTTGATGCTGCATGAATAATAGATAACCTGCGTAAAAATAACCAATTATCCTTCCTAACTGAGGTCTTGAGCGTATTCTGGACCAAATAGCCTTATCACGTACCTTTGCTGTCACGACCCGCACCCGGTTTAGGGGCACGAGTGCGTGGGTACGTCCAGCCTACGCCGCAGCATCGGCGGTAGAGTGCTGTCTAGGTATTGATACTACCTAACTAATGTCACGCAAATATCCAATCTCCATTAGGAGGCACGGATGACACAAATAGATGAACATATACTCAATCACAGGATAACAGCACGATAAGATTTCGAATAATAAAACTAAAATTAAACACAACACAAGTCCACAAGAATAACTTAACTTAACAATATCCAAGAATCATCAAAATGCCGGAGACAAATCCGGTACCAAAATAGTCTACTTAAGAACTAACAAGAATTAATAATAATTCCGACTAGACCTTCCAGAATCAACTACTACCAAGTCTGCAGCTACTCACCATAGTCCATAAAGTGTTGGACAGCGGTCCTCTAAGGCATAGTCTGGAAAAATGTTTCCAGTCAGGAAGGAGCAAAGTAACACTCTCAAATAACAGTTCCATTAATTGATAATGTCTATAATACAATAAAACATGTCATGCTAGCTACTGAGAAGACAGTGAAATAAATGTAATGGTAATTTAAGAGAGACAGGCAATGTAAAGAGACAGGCAATAGGCAATATGGTACAGTCAGTGCATGTATAAAAATAGAAGAACAAGGAACAGTATCATATACGGGTGATGTAGTATATGATCTAAAATAGAGAACTGTAACTATTCTAAGTGTTTGAAATAGTAGTTTCAAAATGTGATCGGCTTGGGACATGTACAGTAGCTACAGTCTGGCTAATCATACGTGGGGGTATGATTGACACCAATAATATTTAATTATGCAATGGGTATTTGATCACATTTCTCACTAGCCATTTCCCCGCCCCCAACTAGTACTGTGGATCCAATCATGACACGTCACGAATACACAACATTGTCTAATATATTAAGTACAATGTCTAATAAATTATTTACAATGTCTAATATCAATGTCTAATGTAAATGTCAATGTCAATGTAAATGTCGTGTATAATGTCGATACGATAATCAAGGTAACATCTCATGACTGCAGATCCAAGCTATACTAGTCCGTGTAGCACAGTGTCAAAGATTCAGTTGTAACATTTCAAGATCATTGAACTTATAGCTATTATCAAGAATTGGAAATTATCAGAGAATGTACTTGCCTCGGGTCCTTAGCTGGTATTTATGGATGTCCTGTTCCAGAGTATCCCCTGGTAACCAACAGTCCTATAAACACATCACCAACAAACCACATTTACATCAGATGCTACGCTAACACACAGTCTATAAACACTGGCCTCAGGGCCATGTCAGACAGGGCACTAGTCAACTAGGGTCATCTAGTAGGACTACATATTTAAACAACATCTTATTAATTAATTACATATAATATCCCTCAATACAATTACAGATATATGTATAAATATATATACTTTAAAATAAATGATTCTTGTATGTATATATAAACATAAAATTTGTACTTGCAATATTTTATATATGCACCAAATTTAAATACATTTACAATATATATATACTTATGTATATATACCTTTTTTAAAATTACATATTTAATTTATACTAGTGTATACCCATATATATGCCAAAAATACATTAATTAAATATAAATACTTTACATTTTATATACAATTAAATGAAATACATATACTAATTATTTATACAATTTAATAAAATAATTACTATACATATTTATATTTTAAATACATATATTATATATACTATACATGTACAATTTAATATATACTTATACATATATATACACTAATTATTATATATACAATTTAAATATATACTTATACAAATATATATACAATTTAAATTAAATACATACACTAATTTATCAAATTAATTTATACTAGCGTATACCTTTTTATTAAATAGATATTATATAAAAATAACCAACATATATATATAAAATATATATACTAATACTTATATATTAATACCTACATACATATTTATATACAAATTAATTACACTAATTAACATGTTCGTACATACGTATGTATATGAATATATATACATACATATATATATATATATATATATACATATATATATACATATATATATATAAACCAGGGAAGAAGAGGGAGAGAGAGGAAGAAACTTACAGTGGGGTCGCCGAAGTTGGCCGCCGGGGAGGAGCAGTGGTGCGCCGCCGGGCTGAGCAGTCGCCGCCGGCTGGCGCTCGTGAGGGGGTCAGGGAGGACAGGCCAGCGGGGATCGGGGGCGCTGTCGTGGAGCGCCGGAGCACAGGGCCGCCGGGGTTGCGCAGACGCCGGAGCACAGCAAGTGCGGCAGCAGCAGCCAGCGGAAAATGGCCGCCGGACTGAACAATAGGGGTAGCCGCCGGACAGAAGCTCGAGGGGAGGAGGATCAGCCAGGGTCCGCCGGAGCATCTTCAGGGAGGAGGAGCTCGAGCAGCCGCCGGCTCGGGCTAGGCCGGCCGGTCTCGGGCTGGCCGCCGGACTGCTTGGGAAGCCGCTGGACGCACGTCGGACGGCAGCCGATGGTCGGCCGGGTTGCACAGTATATGGGGGGAAATGAACAGTGTTCCCCCCCCAAATCAAATATTTGAATTCAAAAAGAAAAAATAAAGAAGAAGGAGAAGGAAGAAGAAGAAGGAAGAAGAAAAGAGAAGAAGAAAGGAAGAGGAGTTTCCTCCTACGTTGGAGAGAGGTGGGGGTTTGATGAATTTTTGGAGGCTTGTGAGGTGGTGTTTTCTAGGTTGCATAGGGATTAGGGTTTGAGGGTACAAGTCATTAAATAGGAAAGAGGGTGTTATGATGGAGGGTGAGGATGCACTCAATTAATTGAGTGGTCCAGATTGAACATGAGGAATTTATTCATGGGGGATGAGGGTGAGATTAATTAAATTAATAGGCTCCCTCATTGATTAAAATAATTGGGTGAGGCCACAAAATGCCAATTTGCAATTTAACCCCTTTAAATTTGGGAAATTGCATAACACATGAAATGACGAAAATTGGGCGGGCGATTCGGGGTCCGATGTTTTGTAGGGTCAGGGGGTGCTGTAAGACTGGTACGGGCTGAATTTGTAGGGCACTGGGATTAAATGGGGATTTTAAATTCAGATAAAATGGTATCCTCAATTTAAATAGAAATAAAATGCAAGTTGTGTTCAACAATTTATTAGGGGTACTTGGGGCCAAAATCAGATCAAGTCATCAATACCAATATTGAAGAAGACTCAGAACAGAATATTACCCTAATTTGGGCCGCACGAAAAATAGGTCAAGACGGCCTCCAATTTTCGATTGGAACACACAACGATACAAAAATAGGAATTTAAAAATAAACGTCCGCGACGACTTTTGTGCGGCCAGAAATAATGTACAGGAAGCAAAATTATGAGTTGCAAAAATAGCAGAATTGAAGGCGGACATGTCTAGGACAAGATTGTGAAATTTGTTGGAAGACAAAAGTCTGGATAGTGCTCCAAATATCGAAGCAAAGGCAATTGCGCAAAATATTAAATAAAATACAGTAATTAATTAAAATCTCCAAATATTAAATTCTAAATAAAATAATAAAATCCAGAATTCTAGAATTCGGACAGGGGTTCGTCTACTGGGCTTCTAGGTCTAGTCTGCTAGCTAAAAATAAAATAATTAATACTGTATATAAATATATATTGAATTACACATCGCACAAAATTCTTTAAATCAAACACACTATCATGCAATTAATTAGTTGTAAATAGCATAACATTAAATATTGAAAAAATTCGAAAATACCCCTGTTTTCAGAATGTGGTAGTGACAAGTCTACCCACCTTAAAAGAATTTCGTCCTCGAAATTTAAAATCCTCATATTAGCATTTAATCATACACATTTTATTCCCTCCATTAAATTCATCTACCACGAATAATCCACAAGGTCTTCTCACAATTTCAAAAATCTGAAATTACCTGTATTCCTGTAAAATTCCTCGACATAGAATCAAAGTCCCTTTTTATTAAAAATTTTCCTGAAAGTTTTGAGTTAATAATCCAATGTCCGGAATTTAATATCCACTCCTCAAAGTACTCAACAATATGATATTTAAAGATTCTCCAAATGTCACATTCAAATATGAAGTTCTAAAATTCATAACTTGCGATTTAATAAATACATTGATAAATCTTCCAAAATTTCTAAAATAACCGATTTAAACATGTCAAAGTCTTTCCTAGAATTAATTAAACCACCAATTATGCCATGTTAATTTCTTAACCATTTGTTTAAATCAATAATTATCCTCAAATTTTTAAATCCTCGATTGTTTTATTTATGTATTTACTACCATCAAAATTAAATTCCTCAAATCATATAATCATGAACCACTCCATATTGTTATTTCACAATAAATTCTTTCAAAAATTCTATAATTATCATATCCCTAAAAATCTTCAAAAATAAATCAAATCACATTCTTATCACAATATCCTCCAATTTTTTTAAGTTAATAACGAAATGCAAGAATTTAATATTCAATCCTCTAATTGAAATCCAATCAGTGCATATTTAAAAATTGAATCTCGTCCCAAATTTGAATTTAACACTAATCCATTCGTGTTCTTATCCCTCGATTTTTTTTTTTTCCATAATATGCAACGATGTAATACTCATGGAACCTCCAATACAATATTCAAAATATAAGTTCACAACTTACAGTCCAAGAATTATATCGATGGCCTTCTTAAATTCCTCAAATTCAATGATAAATTCAATCGTTTCATAATTTTCTAAAAATCAATGTTTTAACAAAACTTCAATTACGCCATATTAAATTCCCAACTCTTTATTTAATTTAATATTTTTCCTCAAAATTTTAGGCACATTGTCTCTCTTTGTCAAGTCATAACCTCTTCGTTAATCATTACTACAGTCAACACCAATGATCACGGTCTAAGAAAATTCTACCTACAGCCATACAACATGTAATCCTAAGAGAAATATGTATGATCATGGTGTCTTTTGTCATGGTATTTCAGTCTCTGTATCAGGGGTACTACTAACTACATTATAATAAGAAATCATGCATACAAGCTACGGTACTAAGGTATCAATCAATCAGAAGAGAAGAACATGAGGAAAGAAAGGAAAGAACCTGCTAACATATTACTTGCAGTATCTTCTAATATAATCATAGGTCAAATGATGCATGGAAGGTTTGATACCTCTATCTCTTTATGTACCACACTTTACTACAAGCATACTCACTGCTAGTTTCCTTACCTACTGCAATAGTTGACACTAGTTATTCTTATCACCCAAGTGCATATCAATTGCAACACACTATACTAAGTACTGCTCTCTCTAATACAACCCTAGATTGACACCCGAGTCGGTTGGCAGTGAGATCTCAATCATACTCAAATCATCAGATCCTTACACATGTATATCATCTACTCATATATTAATATTCATCTTTTATCTACCATAAAGTTAATCCTCGAAATAATCGTCAAGGTTTAACTTCTCGATCAACTTAAAAATATTTGCATATACTCCTCAAAATCAGATACTCAATATCAAAAATTTAATCACCTTTAAAATCCTTATAGCCTTGACTATGTTTATTGAATTGAATTCGAATACTCAAAATTTAATAACATAAAGTCTCATCTCCTCAAAAATTCTTTAAAATTGAAATTTATTTCCACTCTACAAATTATAAATTTAATCCACAAGTATACATATACTACTCACAGTCTCTAATACTCAAGGTGCACACTAATACACTAATTATTTACAACCTCAACTGTGTACGAAAATTGTACTGACCGAAATAATTGCACTATCATTTCCAATAATCCAAATTATCATCTCACATATTTTCTTCATTGATTTTCTATCTATATTACTTAATACCCCAATCTGTTTGTCATCACACGAAGTACTTACTGTCATTTGCACCTTGCTCAACAAATATTTGATGTAGAATCACTAGCACTATTGGTATGGTAACGCTAGCTTCATCCTTAGATTAACTCGTCAAACTTATTACAAATCACGATCACTTGCACTTTCTATAATACCAATACTAATTATAATAACACCTATCATAGAACTATTGCTACAAGGTACTATGCTATGGGTATCTCTAGATTAATGCCAAATGCTCATATGTCCAACTAGGAAACACTTACAATTCACAGGCAACACTCAGTCAACTAATACAAGACACAACCAAAATTGCAAGTCATTAATTATCATACTAACAAGGAATTCTCAAAGAAAATAAGCTCAAAAAGGAACTGGATCAAGGACGGAAGGTATCTTTACTGCTAGTAAAGAAAAGAAGCGATGGAACAAAGTCCTGGAATAACAAAATGGATAAGTCTTGAGATAATATTTTAAGAACCAATTTAAGATACAACCTGATAATCATACACGTCTGCCAGAAATCATGACACACAGAATCCTCGCCACGCCAGTAAGCATAGAGGCGATAACGACAGGTTCCGTAACTAAGGTATGCAACTCTATAATCATGTCATCTAGAATCCTCGCCTCGCCAACCGGTATGGCTGCGAGAGACCCTAAGTTTCATAACTACAATAGGTACATCCAAGTCGGTCCCTACGTTCTCGTCACGATAGCTAATATGGCTGCGATAAACCCTAGGTTCCATAACCAAAGTAGACGTTTTACCCTTCTCACTGTCCTCATCAATATATGTCATCAGATGATACCGTAAATTTTAGCCCGTAAAATTCACCTCGATATGAAATCAACTCAACAACGATACCAGGAATTTAAATTTTAATAATTGATCAACAATAATCAAATTCAATATCAATGAGTAAGGACGGACGGAAACAAGGGCGAAGGAATCAAATTGGAGATTATAATAAGATTCTCATGGGGTCATCCCAGGAATCTCTCAAGGAATTGTGATTGAGAATTTGCTCTCGTCCTAGTATCCTATGTCCTATGTCCTATAGCAGGCACGCAGTAGTATAACAAGGATGCTACACTACTACGACATCGCACAACTCGCGAAGTCTGACCTGCATGGGCCACCACTAAAAACGTGTCACGACCCGCACCCGGTTTAGGGGCACGAGTGCGTGGGTACGTCCAGCCTACGCCGCAGCATCGGCGGTAGAGCGCTGTCTAGGTATTGATACTACCTAACTAATGTCACGCAAATATCCAATCTCCATTAGGAGGCACGGATGACACAAATAGATGAACATATACTCAATCACAGGATAACAGCACGATAAGATTTCGAATAATAAAACTAAAATTAAACACAACACAAGTCCACAAGAATAACTTAACTTAACAATATCCAAGAATCATCAAAATGCCGGAGACAAATCCGGTACCAAAATAGTCTACTTAAGAACTAACAAGAATTAATAATAATTCCGACTAGACCTTCCAGAATCAACTACTACCAAGTCTGCAGCTACTCACCATAGTCCATAAAGTGTCGGACAGCGGTCCTCTAAGGCATAGTCTGGAAAAATGTTTCCAGTCAGGAAGGAGCAAAGTAACACTCTCAAATAACAGTTCCATTAATTGATAATGTCTATAATACAATAAAACATGTCATGCTAGCTACTGAGAAGACAGTGAAATAAATGTAATGGTAATTTAAGAGAGACAGGCAATGTAAAGAGACAGGCAATAGGCAATATGGTACAGTCAGTGCATGTATAAAAATGGAAGAACAAGGAACAGTATCATATACGGGTGATGTAGTATATGATCTAAAATAGAGAACTGTAACTATTCTAAGTGTTTGAAATAGTAGTTTCAAAATGTGATCGGCTTGGGACATGTACAGTAGCTACAGTCTGGCTAATCATACGTGGGGGTATGATTGACACCAATAATATTTAATTATGCAATGGGTATTTGATCACATTTCTCACTAGCCATTTCCCCGCCCCCAACTAGTACTGTGGATCCAATCATGACACGTCACGAATACACAACATTGTCTAATATATTAAGTACAATGTCTAATAAATTATTTACAATGTCTAATATCAATGTCTAATGTAAATGTCAATGTCAATGTAAATGTCGTATATAATGTCGATACGATAATCAAGGTAACATCTCATGACTGCAGATCCAAGCTATACTAGTCCGTGTAGCACAGTGTCAAAGATTCAGTTGTAACATTTCAAGATCATTGAACTTATAGCTATTATCAAGAATTGGAAATTATCAGAGAATGTACTTGCCTCGGGTCCTTAGCTGGTATTTATGGATGTCCTGTTCCAGAGTATCCCCTGGTAACCAACAGTCCTATAAACACATCACCAACAAACCACATTTACATCAGATGCTACGCTAACACACAGTCTATAAACACTGGCCTCAGGGCCATGTCAGACAGGGCACTAGTCAACTAGGGTCATCTAGTAGGACTACATATTTAAACAATATCTTATTAATTAATTACATATAATATCCCTCAATACAATTACAGATATATGTATAAATATATATACTTTAAAATAAATGATTCTTGTATGTATATATAAACATAAAATTTGTACTTGCAATATTTTATATATGCACCAAATTTAAATACATTTACAATATATATATACTTATGTATATATACCTTTTTTAAAATTACATATTTAATTTATACTAGTGTATACCCATATATATGCCAAAAATACATTAATTAAATATAAATACTTTACATTTTATATACAATTAAATGAAATACATATACTAATTATTTATACAATTTAATAAAATAATTACTATACATATTTATATTTTAAATACATATATTATATATACTATACATGTACAATTTAATATATACTTATACATATATATACACTAATTATTATATATACAATTTAAATATATACTTATACAAATATATATACAATTTAAATTAAATACATACACTAATTTATCAAATTAATTTATACTAGCGTATACCTTTTTATTAAATAGATATTATATAAAAATAACCAACATATATATATAAAATATATATACTAATACTTATATATTAATACCTACATACATATTTATATACAAATTAATTACACTAATTAACATGTTCGTACATACGTATGTATATGAATATATATACATACATATATATATATATATATATATATATATATATACATATATATATACATATATATAAATAAACCAGGGAAGAAGAGGGAGAGAGAGGAAGAAACTTACAGTGGGGTCGCCGGAGTTGGCCGTCGGGGAGGAGCAGTGGTGCGCCGCCGGGCTGAGCAGTCGCCGCCGGCTGGCGCTCGTGAGGGGGTCAGGGAGGACAGGCCAGCGGGGATCGGGGGCGCTGTCGTGGAGCGCCGGAGCACAGGGCCGCCGGGGTTGCGCAGACGCCGGAGCACAGCAAGTGCGGCAGCAGCAGCCAGCGGAAAATGGCCGCCGGACTGAACAATAGGGGTAGCCGCCGGACAGAAGCTCGAGGGGAGGAGGATCAGCCAGGGTCCGCCGGAGCATCTTCAGGGAGGAGGAGCTCGAGCAGCCGCCGGCTCGGGCTAGGCCGGCCGGTCTCGGGCTGGCCGCCGGACTGCTTGGGAAGCCGCTGGACGCACGTCGGACGGCAGCCGATGGTCGGCCGGGTTGCACAGTATATGGGGGGAAATGAACAGTGTTCCCCCCCCAAATCAAATATTTGAATTCAAAAAGAAAAAATAAAGAAGAAGGAGAAGGAAGAAGAAGAAGGAAGAAGAAAAGAGAAGAAGAAAGGAAGAGGAGTTTCCTCCTACGTTGGAGAGAGGTGGGGGTTTGATGAATTTTTGGAGGCTTGTGAGGTGGTGTTTTCTAGGTTGCATAGGGATTAGGGTTTGAGGGTACAAGTCATTAAATAGGAAAGAGGGTGTTATGATGGAGGGTGAGGATGCACTCAATTAATTGAGTGGTCCAGATTGAACATGAGGAATTTATTCATGGGGGATGAGGGTGAGATTAATTAAATTAATAGGCTCCCTCATTGATTAAAATAATTTGGTGAGGCCACAAAATGCCAATTTGTAATTTAACCCCTTTAAATTTGGGAAATTGCACAACACATGAAATGACGAAAATTAGGCGGGCGATTCGGGGTCCGATGTTTTGTAGGGTCAGGGGGTGCTGTAAGACTGGTACGGGATGAATTTGTAGGGCACTGGGATTAAATGGGGATTTTAAATTCAGATAAAATGGTATCATCAATTTAAATAGAAATAAAATGCAAGTTGTGTTCAACAATTTATTAGGGGTACTTGGGGCCAAAATCAGATCAAGTCATCAATACCAATATTGAAGAAGACTCAGAACAGAATATTACCCTAATTTGGGCCGCACGAAAAATAGGTCAAGACGGCCTCCAATTTTCGATTGGAACGCACAACGATACAAAAATAGGAATTTAAAAATAAACGTTCGCGACGACTTTTGTGCGGCCAGAAATAATGTACAGGAAGCAAAATTATGAGTTGCAAAAATAGCAGAATTGAAGGCGGACATGTCTAGGACAAGATTGTGAAATTTGTTGGAAGACAAAAGTCTGGATAGTGCTCCAAATATCGAAGCAAAGGCAATTGCACAAAATATTAAATAAAATACAGTAATTAATTAAAATCTCCAAATATTAAATTCTAAATAAAATAATAAAATCCAGAATTCTAGAATTCGGACAGGGGTTCGTCTACTGGGCTTCTAGGTCTAGTCTGCTAGCTAAAAATAAAATAATTAATACTGCATATAAATATATATTGAATTACACATCGCACAAAATTCTTTAAATCAAACACACTATCATGCAATTAATTAGTTATAAATAGCATAACATTAAATATTGAAAAAATTCGAAAATACCCCTATTTTCAGAATGTGGTAGTGACATTTGCAAATATAGCCTAAGTTGGCATATTTCGAGGAGATAGCATACGGCGTACTCCTATAGTTAAAAATAGGCTGGTTGGCATAAAATACAAGGATGGTGATGTAAGCGTATTAGCCATAGTTTTAGCTCTCCCAGCCAATTATCCATCACGACTGAGGTCTTGAACGTATTCTGGGCTAAATAGCCTTATCATGTACCTTTGCAAATATAGCAGAGTTGGCGTATTTCGAGGAGATAGCATACGGCGTACTCCTATAGTTGAAAATAGCCTGGTTGGCGTAAAATGCAAGGATGGTGATGTAAGCGTATTAGTCACAGTTTTATCTCTCCCAATCATGACAAAATTTAAAGAATAGAACCAAATCTCGTACATTTAATGCAGAGATATGCCTCAATCTCGTGCATTAAATGCCGAGATATGCCTCGAGCTCTGTACAAGAAACATCTTTTGACGTGGCCTCTGATTTTGTCTCATCTTGAGCGTAAAGACTCATTTCTGCTCATGTAGAATAGGCAGCGTATTCTTTGAGTGCGTAAAAATGACTTGTATCAAGAATATGTCGCTTAACGATAACCTGGGTCTCTGTGCAAGATCATCATCATAACCGTCCTCTCGATCATCGTGTAGTACTTTTGTCAGAAGTCAGGTTCACTGTTTTGTCTGAAAAATTCATCCGAGGAATACGAAGAGTTCCTCGTACAACTTTACGCTGCATTAAAGACACACGTATTTTAAGCTTTACGCGGGAGGGTAAAGCAACCTTTTTACGCCAAAACAGCCTTGAAGCGCTGCTTTACGTGGGCAGCTCTGACGCTCTACTTTATGCCAAACAGCTCTGAAGCCCTGTTTTACGCAGACAGTTCTGAAGCCTTACTTTATGCCAAACAGCTCTGAAGCTCTGTTTTACGCGGACTTCATGTATGTTGAGAGTTTTTACTGTATAATACGCGTACAATTCCCCAGCGTCTTTCATGCTTCTACACTGGTGACATAACGTAAACAAGGAACCAGCAAAATAAACGTGGACATATGAACATATAATGTGCCAAAATAATAACTAGTAACATATAGGGTATTACGGGACATGTGAACGTGTACAGTGCAAGGATTAAATATAGCATGTGAGTACATGATCTAGAACATGGCATAAGCAGTAATATATAAAGGAGCAATAGCTATATATAATGACTATAGAAAATGATAAGCTGGTAAGCGACATGAGATCTTGGAAACTTCTCGAGATCGAAGCCATAACCCTTAAACCAAACAAGGACTGGATTTATGGATCTTTTTTCGAGCAGAACTTAGCCTTTGGCCACCCATCGATAAATATGACAATACGAGGAAAGAAAAGACAATAGCGAGCACAAAGTAAATAACACACAACCAAAGAAGCATGGCCAAGCATTTCCTACGAGTTGCTATCATTAGCTAACTAGAGTTATCACAATTCTAATCTACTATTAAACTACTCTCATGTGCTGGCAGTGTACATAACCTAGTATTAATATTTTAATTATTAATTAAAAATCTAGGGTGGTTAATATATATATATATATATATATATATATATATATATATATATATATATATATATATATATATATATATATATATATATATATATATATATATATATATATATATATTACCTCTAGCCTATTGGTAAGAGTGATGCATGTGGCCCGAGAGGGCGGGGTTCGAGCCTCAGTGGAGGCGGGTTGTGGGGGTGTGTGTGTGGTTCTATTTACCCTCGGCCAATGGCCGCTTCAATATATATATATATATATATATATATATATATATATATATATATATATATATATATATATATATATATATATATATTCAGTTGTGCACCTCACGTTTTGACTGTATGAATCCGAACCCAAGCACATGCTGAACATTTATATTCTAAAACACATTGTACACATATTAATATTTGTTATTTTCTTTCATGATACTTCCATGGTCTTGGTATATCTTAGGTGTGCATATAGTACTATATAGTTCATGTTCTTACTTGTCTTATTCTAGTTACCATGATACAACATAGATCTTTTTTCCTTCATTATATTCTTGCTAACACATCTATCATATTACGTATCTCTACTATGATTGTACTTTGAATAAATTATGATTGAATAACTAACATGACAATTATAGACGAGGAAAATTATCCTATATATACATTATGGTTCTTATAAGGTTGATGTGCATGTTTATGCTAACTAGGCTTAGTGACAAATGAGGTTTTCAGAAGAGGAATAAATTATTAGAACTAGCTTAATTCCTTTACAACTTGCTTTCATTTAGCGAGTTCTTTCCAAAGTTTTGGATCATTATTTATGTAGTATTGGTGGATTCAAGTTGGAGATGTTGATGGTTATTGATTTTGAGACTTTTTTAGTTTATATCTATGTTCTATATTTTCTTATCATTCACTTTATTGTCATAGTATATATCTTCTATGAATGAGCTAGAATTACTTTGCCTTAATATGTTCTATAGATCGATATAATATTGTAGTTATAGATATTATACTACCGTTGATGCTATAATGTAGACTGGATGTACTCACATACTCGTACACAATTATTTGTGAGTGGATCATAATAATTATTAATTTACTAGGGATTATACCCATAATAGACCCAATAATTCACAAAAACCTAGAAAAATACAAAGTAAATTCATTAATACTTGAAAAATTAAACTAATTCATTTTAATTTAAATAATACAAATATTCAATAAAAAAATTTATGGGTGTTACAAATAAAATGTAAGCATATTACACATTGTGTAATTTGTTACATAGTAACATGTAACAAATTACCATTATTTCTTACATATTTAAGCCTAGTTGTTACATAAATTTGTATAATTTTATATATTATTATTATTTGTTACATATGAGGGTAACTCTTAACTTATAACTTGTTACGTGTTACTATTACTTGGTATGTATAATGAGAATATGTGATATATACATGTAACTTGTAACATATATCCATAATATGCTATATGAAAGCCCAAAATATTACCTTCACTTTATTATATGTGATTGTTACCTCTACTCTGTGACATGTAAGTTGTGTTCTACTAGAAAGATATTAGAAATAATTATAACTTAACTAACAGGTGTGCACATCATTAAAATTGTTAAATTTCTAGATGTTTGTAACCTTTTTATAATAAAACACAACTTACATGTCACAAAGTACAAAAAATGATCATATATAACATAGTTAAGCTAACATCTTGGTTTTCATGCAACATATTTATGATACATCGGAATTTACATGTATATGTCATATATTCTCCTTATATGTAACAAATATCAGTAACATGTAGTAAGTTACATATAGAATCACATATTAACATTACACAAATAACAATAATATGCAACAGTATACAATTCGATGTAGCAAATAAGCTTCACCAATTTTGGGCTCTTCTTCTTTGAGGTATATATCTGTAAAAGAGATCATTTTGGAATGTGTAGGTATCTAAAATAACATCTCTGACTTGGTGAGGAATGTTAGATATACGTCGTATATTGGCTGCTAATACTTCCTGGAAGATTTTGAGGTGGTTGGTTGGGCATTCTAACTGAGCCATGGGTACCATCCTTGTCGGGCTTCAGAGAAGCTTGTGTCACGCCCCAATTTTGTAAAATCGATAGTCGTCCCCCGGGCGTGATGTCGTGCGGGCCTAGGTTGCGTACCGCACAAGGCTAAGGCATTTTTGTATAACGAGCACATATTCAGAGTACACAGATAAATTGAAACACATATTTGAAACATGAAAAAGTTCTCTTTATTGATATATGAACATCTATTACAAACTCTTGAACGAGTCAGCTAATTGCCGCACAGTGTTACACCCCAGTCTCAAAATATGTAGGACTAGGAATACGTAACACGCCCAGTCATATGTATACGAACTCCAATATATAGAAACCATATACACACGTACGCTGTACATGAATATTCAATCCACCAGTGGTAATATACTGTCACAACAAGTCACACATAATCTATATCTCATACACAACATAAATAATCAGTAGGAATAAAGAGCTGAATAATAACTAAGTATCAGGATGAGTATCAAGTCTGATAGTCGGGTGGAAACAAATTATCTACAAAACGACTATACTGAAATAGTGGTAATAAAATCATAGCTACCCCAAAGGTAAGACCTCCTCAGTCGAGTAAGTAGCATCCGGTCCAGGTCCGTACTCCTGCGGATACTCCCACTCGTCCATATCTGGAAAGGGACCAGGTCCTCAGAGGGATGTAACAAGATACATAATAACATGCCAATAAGTACTGAAAAGTAAACATCCAAAGGGGTTGCCTAACCGTCTAAGTGAATGTAGTTGAGAACAACTTTCTACCAAGTGGGCTATCTGGCTAAAAATATGGGATTGGCGTGACTCTCTCAGAGAATCAGGGGCCTCAAAGCATGTCGTCTTTTGAACGGCAGAGGCCGCTAATTGAAATAAATGGGTCATCACCGCCCATATCTCCAGTGGAGCTTCCGGGTTACAGAAGAAAAAAGTGCAAAGGAGCCCAAATGCCTTACTTGTTGTTCTCCCATCCCATGCTCTAAGCATGCCATATACATGACACGATAATACCTCTAATAACTGCCAGGTCTACTAGCATGCAAAATTTCTATTAGCAATTATTTCTAACACACGTCCATACGTACAGGAGGCCAGACCTGTCACGCAGTCCGTGATCTATATGAGACTCATAACTCGTGTAACAACTGTGTCACGGTTAATGATCCTAATGATGCTCCATAATACTGGGGTGGTCTCATAAAGTAGGTCCAAAAATATACATACATAAACATCTATATAAGCAGAATTAAATATGCATGTATCAGCTGGAATGTAAATAATAGTACGATGGCAAGGTATACTTGTCGAGCAAAAAGTTCTGTATAGCACGTCCAAATAGTATTTTAGTTTGTTATAAGAAGAAGTAGGGTTAGGGTTTGGAAGAGTTGTAATAACATATATATAGAGAACCAGAGGCGGTGGGGGTTACTTAATGGTTAAGAAACTACTGTCGCTGCTGTTTTCTTTCTTATCATTGGTTTTGATTGCGGTTGGGGAGAGTTTAGTAATAACAGGAAAAGAGGCTGTGGAATGAGGCAGTGGTGTCTGTTTTACGCGCGGAGAAAAAAAATTAAGCAGTTGGGGTTTACTTTACGCACGTGTGAAATATGAAGCGGTGGAGTTGTTTTACGCGTGGAATTGCTTTACGCGCGAAGAAGGAAATAGCAAAGTTGGTTTTTTCTACTGCTATTGTTGATATTTTCTACGTGGGTTTGGGTGCAAACGGGTAGTGGGTTTTAGGAGTTGCGGTTTGGGTTTGATCCAATAGGAATTATATATATATATTTATATATATCAATATATAGAAAACTCTAAAAATTATATTGGTGCATACAGTTAAGCTAGCAACTGTCCAAAGGGTCTCCTACATGGAATAAATTAGAAAAAAATTATAATGGCTCCATAAATTCTTTAATTGCACAAACACCTTAAATAAAAATTAAATAAAATACATTTCCTCTATTTAGCTCATAATTACTATAAGTAATTATTTAATAAATAATACAATAAATACAATTTTTAGAATTAGGGTTTTAACATTCTACCCAACTTATAAAAATTTCGTCCTCGAAATTAAAACTAAGCCATGGTAGATAGTCAATAATTGTAGGAGATATAATTTAACAAAGTAAATTTATACCTTGGTCTACGAATAGGTTTGGAAAACGTTGGCGCATGTCGTCCTCGCGCTCCCAGGTAGATTATCCTGGCGCGCCATGTTTCCATGCCACGCGGACCAAGGAAATAGACTGGTTCCTCAATACTTTCTCTCGACGATCGAGGATTCTCACGAGTTGCTCTTGATATGACAAGCTCAGCCCAATAGTGATCTCCGAATGGTCTAGGACATGATTGTTGTCTGCCACATATCGCTTGAGCTGTGATACATGGAATACGTCATGTACTCCCTCAAGTGAAGGTGGTAGTGCAAGTCGATATGCCACTTCTCCCACTCTTTCTAGCACGTTAAATGGTCCAATATACCTTGGACTCAACTTGCCGCGCCCTCCGAATCGAATAGTGCCTTTGGTAGGTGATATCCTCAAGAAGACATGATCGCCCTCTTTAAATTCCAAGGGACGACGATGAAGGTCTGCCTATTATTTCTGGCTGTCCTGAACTGCTCGCAAGTGTCCTTGTATCTTCTTATCTATCTCAACGGTATTGATTACTAATTCTGGTCCCAGAATCTGACGTTCTTCCACATCACTCCAACACATAGGAGACCTACACTTTCTTCCATATAATGCTTCAAACAGAGCCATCTGGATACTTGCTTGATAGCTATTATTGTAAAAAAACTCCATAAGATGTAGGTGGTCCTCCCATGATCCTCCAAAGTCTAACATACAAGCTCTTAATATATCTTCCAATGTCTGAATAGTACGCTCTAACTGCCCATCTGTCTACGGGTGATAAGATGTACTAAACTTTAGACGAGTTCCAAGACTCTCTTGCATGCTCTTCCAAAAGTGTGATATAAAGCACAAATCCCTGTCTGATCAATGTTGACTGGTATATCGTAAAATCTCATGATCTGCCTCATATATAGGTCAGCTAAAGCTTCTGTAGATTGACCAACTCTAAAAGGCAAGAAATGGGCTGACTTGGTGAGTCGGTCCACTATTACCCATACTGCATCTCTTCCACTTGGACTCTTGGAAAAAACCCGTGACAAAGTCCATATTGATGTGCTCCAACTTCCACTCTGGAATCGAAAGTGGTTGTAATAACCCTGCTGTTCTCTGGTGCTCCGCCTTTACTTGCTGACACACCAAATATTTAGCTATAAAGCAAGCTATTTCTCTTTTCATTCCATGCCACCAAAAGTGTTGTCGTAAATCATGATACATCTTGGTGCCTTCAAGATGAATAGAATATATCGAACTATGAGCTTCTGTCATCAGCTCCTATCGAATCTCTCCATTTGGAACATAAAGACGATCACCACATTATAATGTCCTGTCATCATGAATGCGCAGTCCTATCTGCTCTCCGGCCTCCGTTGTTTCCTTTAATCTTCTGAATCTGGCATCTGTAGGCAAAGCTGCCTTGATCCTCTCTACTAGTGATGATTGTACTTGCAAATTGGCTAGTGTTCCGTCTGCTCCGGGTAATATCACTTCAATGCCAAGACATTGCAAGTCCTTCAATAATTCTCTCTGTGTCATCAAGAAGTAAGCTGTTGGTTTTCGGCTTAACGTGTCTGCTACAACGTTAGCCTTGCCTAGATGATAATGTAGCTCTATCTTGAAATCTTTCATCAACTCAAGCCATCTACGTTGCCTCATATTTAACTCCTTCTGTGTGAATACATACTTGAGACTTTTGTGGTCTGTATAGATTTCTACTCGTTCCCTTATAAGTAATGTCTTCATAGCTTTAGAGCAAATACAACGGCTGCAAGTTCCAAGTCATGAGTTGGATAATTCTTCTCATGTACTCGTAACTGTCTAGATGCATATGCAATCACCTTGCCATGCTGCACCAATACGCATCCCAAGCCTTTCTCTGATGCGTCACTGTAGATCACATAGCCTCCTGATCCTGATGGTATAGCTAATATTGGTGCTGTAGTCGGTCACTTCTTTAATTTCTCGAAAGTGGCTTGACACTCGTTGGTCCATATGAACTCTTGATCTTTGTAAGTCAACCGACTCATAGGTGTTGCTATCCTTGAGAAGTTCTCCATGAATCGTCGGTAATATTCCGTAAGTCCAAGGAAACTTCTCACCTCCGCTGCTGATTTAGGAACAGGCCATGTCTCGACTGCCGAGATCTTTTCTGGATCAACAGAAATACCATCTCCTGTAACCACATATCTAAGAAATGAGACCTTGTCCAAGAAGAACTCATATTTACTGAGCTTTGCATATAGCTGCTCTCTCCTCAAGGTCTCTAGAATAATCCGTAGGTGCTTTTCGTGCTTCTCGTGGCTCTTTGAATAAACAAATATATCATCTATGAAGACGACCATGAACTGGTCCAAATACTGATGGAAGACTCGATTCATTAAGTCCATAAAAATGGCTGGAGTATTGGTCAATCCAAATGGCATGACCAAGAACTCGTAGTGCCCATATCTTGTTCGGAATGCGGTCTTCGGAATGTCCTCCTTCCGTACCTTCACCTGGTGGTATCCCGATCTCAGATCTATCTTTGAGAATATCGTGGCTCCACTAAGATGATCAAATAGGTCATCAATGCGTGGTAGTGGATATTTATTCTTCACTGTTACTTCTTTCAAGGCTCTATAGTCAATGCACATACGCACTGACCCATCCTTCTTTGGTACAAATAACACTGGTGCTCCCCAGGGTGATGCACTTGGTCGGATGAAACCTTTCTCTTCTAGTTCTTTCAACTGTGTCTTCAGTTCATCCATCTTCTTCTTTGCCAGTCTATAAACATGTGATGCTATGGGTGCTGCTTCCGGTGTCAATTCAATTAAAAACTTTACGTCTCTATCTGGGGGTAGTCCTGACAATTCTTCTGGAAAGACATCTTGGAATTCTAAAATAATGGGATGATAGACAACATCGTCCATTGCGAGCTGCATACATTCAAGGATTTTGGTAGATCCTCGTGCAAACTCAAGTTCAGGCTGGCCGGGTACCTTAAAAAGAATGCTTCCTCCAAAACAATATAAGAAAGTATGGTACTTGCTCAGCCAGTCCATTCCAAGCACAATATCAAAAGTTGGCATAGGAAGGACTAAGAGTTGGGCGTTCATCTCTCTGCAATATACCATTATAGGACACGATCTACAAATTCTACTAAAAGGTACAACTCCTCCTCCGATAAGAATTCTGACACAACTAGGTAAAGGTGTAGAGGTAATATTGTGTTTGGCAATAAATCTAGATGATATGAATGAGTGGGTGGCTCCTGTATCAAATAATGTCACAGCAGAAAAAGTAAAAGCAAGAGTGATACCTGCTATGACATCAACCTCCTGATCCATGTCATCTACTTCCATTGCAAAAGTTTGCCCATTCCTCTGTGGCTGTCCATGACTAGCCCTCAGGTACTGATCCTCCTCGGTAGGTAGCGGTGGTCCTCGCTGAAATCCTTCTGCTACTGGAGGTCGAGGTGCTCCTATTCTAGCCAACTGCTAAGCTGGCTTTGGTGGAAGTGCTAGTCTCTGTGCTGGCGGTGCTAGGGTCAATGTTTGTTGCCTTGGACAATCTCTAGCCAAATGCTGTCCGGAATCACATCGTAAATACTGTCCCAAGCGATTCCGACAATCTCTTAAAATGTGTCCGATTCTCCCATAATAATTACATTAACAATCTCTAGCCAAATGCTGTCCGGAATTACATCGTAAATACTGTCCCAAGCGATTCCGACAATCTCTTAAAATGTGTCCGATTCTTCCATAATAATTACATTGGGGTTTCTCCGGAATCTGGTATGGTCCGGCTCTGTGTTGCTGATGCTGCTGAGCTAAAGGACGTCTAATAGGTCCTCCTTGTTGTATCCTGGCCGGTCCCTGATGTATCCTTGTTGGTCCTTGTTGTGTCCTCAGCTGACCTCATTTTCCTCTGCTGATGGTTTCTTGCAATCTGGCTTCTGTTAGTAACTCAACATAAGAGATCCGGGACTGGGAGCTTGTATAATGTTGGAGCTCCTGATTTAGTCCGCGATGGAACCTCTTAGCCTTGGCCAAGTCATTTGGAATCAGGGCAGCTGTCATGCCCCAATCCCAAAATACGTAGGACTAGGAATACGTAACACGCCAAGCCGTATGTATACGAACTCCAATAAATGGAAACCATATACACACGTACGCTGTACATGAATATTCAATCCATCAGTGGTAATATACTGTCACAACAAGTCACACAGAATCTATATCTCATCCACAGCACAAATAATCAGTAGGAAATAAAGAGCTAAATAATAACTGAATATCAAGATGAGTATCAAGTCTGATAGTCGGGTGGAAACAAATCCACTATAAAATGACTATACTGAAGTAGCAACAAGGATCTCTAAACAACGATAATAAAAGCACAGATACCCCGAAGGTAAGATCTCCTCAGTCAGGTAAGTAGTATCCGGTCCAGGTCTGTACTCCTGCGGATACTCCTGCTCGTCCATATCTGAAAAGGGACCAGGTCCTCAGAGGGACGTAACAAGATACATAATAATATGCCAATAAAGTACTAAAATATAAACATCCAATGGGTCGCCTAACCATCTAAGTGAATGCAGTTTGAGGACAACTTTGAGTGTATGGGAAAGTGTAGGCTAGACATATGCTGACGTAATTCACCAATCGTGACAACTGGCTAGTATATGCCACATATGTCCCCCAATACAAGGGCGCAATGTAATAATATCCTACCGCTCCGAAGAACGGGGAATCTTGCATAATATATAATGTCCATATCACTCCGTCGAGTGTGGAATCTGTATAGAGGAGTGGGTGTCCCATACGCCTACTAGTCGTCCTTCCCGCCCAATGATCTATGCATGTTGTATCCACAACACGATAAAATCTCTAAATAACTGCCAGGTCTACTATCATACAATGTTTCTATCAGCAGTCATCCTTAACGCACAGCCCATACGTACAGGAGGCTAGACCTGTCCCACAGTCCGTGATCTATATGAGACTCACAACTCGTGTAACAATTGTGTCACGGCCAATGAATCTAATGATGCTCCATAATACTGGGGTGGTCTCATAAAGTAGGTCCAAAAATCTACAAAATAAACATCTATATAAGCAGAATTAAACATGCATGTATCAGCTGGAAGGTAAATAATAGTACAATGGCAAGGTATACTTGCCGAGCAAAAGTCCTATATATTGTACGTCCAACAATGTTTTATTTGTTGTAAGAAGAAGTGGGTTAGGGTTTGGGAGTTGTAATATATATATAGGGATAAGAGGTGGTAGAATGAGGCGGTGGGTGATGAGTCACATGTGGGTGAGCTGCTGCTGTTTTTCTTTCATTGGTTCTGGTTTTGGTTGAGGAGAGTTTGGTAATAACAAGTAAAAGAGGCAATGGTGTTGCGGCTGATATTTTTCTTCACACATATGGAGAAGGAATTTAAGCGGTGGAGGAATTTACGCGCGGATGAAAGAATTTTAAGCGGTGGGTCTTTACGCGTGGGGTTCTGCTTTACGCGCGGAGAAGGAAATTAAGTGGCGGGGGTTTATTTTACGCGAGGGTGAAAAATAAGAAGCGGTGGAGTTATTTTTCGCGCGGAGAAGAAGAAAGCAAAGTTGGGTTTTGCTACTGCTGCTGCTGATATTTTCTACGCGGGTTTGGGTGCAAGCGGGTAGTGGGTTTAGGAGTTGCAGTTTGGGTTTGATCCAATAGGAATTATATATATATATCAATACCTAGAAAACTCTAAAAAAAATATTTGTGCATATGTTTAAGCCAGCAACTGTCCAAATGGTCTTTTACATGGAATAAATTAGGAAAAATTTATAATAGCTCCATAAATTCTCTAATTGTACAAATACCTCAAATAAAAAATAATAAAAATCTATTCCTTCTATTTAGCTCATAATTACTAAATAAATAATTAATACGGTTTACAGAATTATGGGTCTTACATTCTACCCAACTTATAAAATTTCGTCCTCGAAATTAAAATAGGGTAGGGTCTCTTTATCTAATCTCTCTTGAAAAAAAAATCATCTCAAGTTTAATAATGCAATTTCTACCCAACTTAGAACTTATCCATCTGTCACTTTAAGGCTATACATTTAAGAAAACTATTCCTTAATTTATTTAATCATGTTATTCAATCCTCAAAGTTTACACAAAATATATCACCTATGATATACCCTTAATTTTGGGAAGTAATCATCAAATAATATGATTGGTCTATGGGGTATATCTAGTACTATCTATATATCAAACTTATACCAAGCACGAGGTTTCATCTTTCCAAAGTAAAGGAAGACGGAGAGCGATAATAAAAAATTCCAGGTGAAGGTGATAAAATACAAGTACGAGGTTCAAGGAGTTTTAAAGAATTCAATTGGAAATCATCAAAGCAGTTGTGGGTTGAAATCATATTTTGGTAATTCCTATTCACATGCTCGTATCAGTACAGTTATGTAACCAATGTGATATGCCAGTCATGTCTAGGGGCAAGTATATTCGTCTACTAGTCAACTATGTATCTCAATCCATGTAAAGTAGTATTGCGAAGGGCGAACCAAGCGCACTATGGTTGATCAGACCGTAATACACTGATTCTGAAATGTATTAATGTATGCATCCACTAATACATATATCATGAACAAACTTGATAAAAGAATAAGTTTGCAAAACTAGGCTGTAACAACAACATAAGTCAAAAATAAAAATACGTCAATACGCTAGATTATGATGAGAGATGTTACAAAATAATTTAAGTCATAAAGAGATAAGACTCTACAGTCTCTACAGTTGTCATACTAACTCCTTGTCTAAGTCACTAGTTGACCAAATAGGGTATGGGCCTCTAAAATTTATAGTCTGGATAAACATTATCTTCTTATGCTAGCGTACAGTTAATGTCATTCAACTATACTTTATTAAGGAGTCAAGAGGACTATGTGATACTAGGTTGTGAGGTATACTACCCAACTTATAACAATAAACTAATACTGTAATTGCCTTGAGAGGATTTTTCAGAATAATCTGGTCCTTGTAAATAAGATAGAACTCTTGTTAGGGTATATGAGAAAAGATCTTGGTACTTATTAAGGTCTCCTATTACATTATATAGGTAATGGTCATCTTAAGTCTTAATCATAGTGCTCATAGAATACAAGTGTCAACATTAAGAATGAAAGAGTTACTGGCTTTCTAGTGAAATAGAATATAACTTGTATCGAGTTATGGATAAAATTATGAAATCTATGGCTAAGGGATAATAATCACAATCTAAATGAACAACTCAACTATCAGGCATAAAATTTAAAATTCAAGATTACAACTATAACCTTAGCAAACTATATATCCTAACATAGAATAAATCACTCGATCTACAGTCATAAGTGATGGTATAAGGTATAAATTAGCAAAGTAATTTTATACCTTGGTCAACGAAATAGGTTCAAAAAATGTTTGAGTATGTCGTCTTCGCACTCCTAAGTAGATTCTTCTGGTTTATTTATCTGCTGAACTGGCTTCGGTGCTGGAAGTGCTAGCCTCTGTGCTGGCGGTGGAAGTGTCAATGCTTGTTGCATAGGACAGTCTTTCATCATATGCTGTCCGAAACCACATCTCATACATTGCCCTAGGCGAGTTCGACAGTCCTTCCTAATATATCTGCGTTTCCCACAATGATGGCAGTAGGGCTTCTCTGGGATCTAGTACGGTCCTGCTCTGTGCTGGTACTGTTGTTGCTGAGCTAAAGGACGTCTGATAGGTCCTTCTTGTTGTGTTCTTGTTGGTTCTTGTTGTGTCCTCAGCTGACCTCCTTTTTTTCTGCGATGGTTTCTTGTAATCTGGCTTCGGTCAGTAATTCGGCATAAGAGATCCGGGACTGGGAGCTTGTATAATGTTAGAGCTCTTGAGTCAGTCCGCGGTGAAACCTCTTAGCCTTGGCCAAGTCATCTGGTATCAGGGCAGCGCGATATTTACTAAGGCGACTAAACTCGGCATCGTATTCGTCAACTGTTCTGTTCCCTTACTCCAGGTGAAGAAACTGATCGTACAATGCATCTCTGACGGTGTCCGGGAAGTACTTCCTTTCAAAGCACTCCAGGAACTGCTCCCATGTCTGGCATGTACCTAACTGGCGCTCCATGGATTCCCACCAGTGATGAGCATTACCATCTAGAAGCGTCCTTACACCCATCATCCATAGGTCTGTAGGTAGCTGCGATGCCTCTAATAACTTCCGAGTGTGAGTGATCCAGTTGGTAGTTTCCTCTGGACTCTCAATGCCTTTGTATAGCCTCAGACCCATCTGTATAAAGTCCTTTACTGAACCAACTCTAGCTCGGGGTACTGGAGCTAGTGCTTGAGCTGGTACAGTAGCCTGTGCAGCCATCCTTTCAAGTGCTGCCAAAAATTCTTGCCTCTGCTCGGCTACCTGTTGCCTCTGTTCTTGCATCATCATCTGAAAGAATTAGAACAGTTGTGCCTGGCCATCCTGCGGTGTCGATGACACTGGAAGGTTCCCATTAGGTGGAACGGGAAGATCAGATGGAACTGGATTATGAATCTGTCCATCTGGTCCTGGAAGTCTAGGAATTGTCGAGGTTCCTTCTTGAGTCTGATCATTGACTCCAGAAGTTGTGTCACCATCGGTGATAGTACATCCTTTCTGTATATCCATCTCTCTGCAGGTAATGTACACAACGTTTAGACGAAGTATAGGAATCAAACTTGATGCAAGCATTAAATAGGATGTAGAAGCATAAAATATGCTGGGGAATTGGCCGCGTATTTCACAGTCAAAATCCCCAACATACATGAAGTCTCTCCTGCGTAAAACAGGGACTCAAGGTAGTTGCGTAAAACAGGTTGCTAAGCTGTCCGCCTAAAATAGAGGTTCTAGGAAGTTTGGCGTAAAGTAGGGATTCAGAACTGTCTGCGTAAAGCAGAGATCAAAATTGTCGGCGTAAAATAAGTTTCAGAACTGTCTGCGTAAAAGTTTCCGTGCGTAAAAAGATCTGCGCGTAAAATCTGCTACGTAAAATCTGTGCGTAAAAAATCTGCCTGCATATAATTTGTGTAAAAGGTCTGCGAAAAAGGTTACTATTCCTCCCGCGTAAAGTTTGCGTAAAAGGTCTGCGTAAACTCTGCGTAAAAATCTTCCTGCGTAAAGTCTAGCATACTTTGCAGCGTAAAGTTGTACGAGAAACTCTTTGTATTTCCTCGGATGAATTTGTCAGACAATTCAGTGAACCTGATGTCTGACAAAAGTACTGCACGTTGATCAAGAGGATGGCTGTGATGATGATTTTACACAGAGATCCAGGTTGTCGTTTAGTGATATATTTGATATAACTCGTGTTTACGCATCCAAAAGGAAGAAAATGGAGTCTTCTGGATACGCGGCCTACAGAAATGAGTTTTTACGCTTAAGATAAGACAAAATCAGATGTCACGTCAAAAGCTATTTCTGTACAAGGCTCGAGGCATATATCTGTATTTAATGCACGAGATTTGGTAATGGCTGGGAAAGTTAAGGCTGTGACAAATACGCGTACCTCACCATCCTTACATTTTACGTCTAATCAGGCTATTCTATGCTGGTTATCTATTTATCAAGTTTACGCAGGGCAGTTACCTATGTGACTTGCATGCCATGATCTTACAAAGGGATACGTGTCAGTTTGTTATAACCGCAGCGTAAAGTAGACAGTCTTCTTCATAGTTTTTTTTTTTTACGCCAACAAGATAGTCAATTGGCTTTTACGCCAACCAGGCAGTCATTTGGCTTTTTACGCCAACAAGGATAAAGAGTCTTTGGCGTAAAACTTTGTTTCATCCAAATAGAGGATAGTTGAAAGGAAGAATGAGATTTTAGTCAAATGTGGATGATATCCTTATACTTTATTCCTATACGCAGGCTTGTTTGGTACAGTTACGTAACCAAGATAATATATTCATGACCTGCATGGGCCACCACCAAAAACATGTCACGCCCCAGTCCCAAAATACGTAGGACTAGGAATACGTAACACGTCCAGCCGTATGTATACGAACTCCAATATATGAAAACCATATACACACGTACGATGTACATGAATATCCAATCCATCAGTGGTAATATACTGTCACAACAAGTCACACAGAATCTATATCTCATCCACAGCACAAATAATCAGTAGGAAATAAAGAGCTGAATAATAACTAAATATCAAGATGAGTATTAAGTCTGATAGTCGGGTGGAAACAAATTCACTACAAAATGACTATACTGAAGTAGCAACAAGGATCTCTAAACAGCGATAATAAAAGCACAAATACCCCGAAGGTAAGATCTCCTCAGTCATGTAAGTAGTATCCGGTCCAGGTTTGTACTCCTGCGGATACTCCTGCTCGCCCATATCTGGAAAGGGACCAGGTCCTCAGAGGGACGTAACAAGATACATAATAACATGCCAATAAAGTACTGAAATATAAACATCCAATGAGTCACCTAACCATCTAAGTGAATGCAGTTTGAGGACAACTTTGAGTGTATGAGAAAGTGTAGGCTAGACATATGCAGACGTAATTCACCAATCGTGACAACTGGCTAGTATATGCCATATATGTCCCCCAATACAAGGGCACAATGTAATGTAATAACGTCCTACCGCTCTGAAGAACAGGGAATCTTGCATAATATATAATGTCCATATCACTCCGTCGAGTGTGGAATCTGTATAGAGGAGTGGGTGTCTCATACGCCTACTAGTCGTCCTCCCCGCCCAATGATCTATGCATGTTGTATCCATAATACGATAAAACCTCTAAATAACTGCCAGGTCTGCTATCATACAAACTTTCTATCAACAGTCATCCCTAACGCACGGCCCATACGTACAGGAGGCCAGACCTGTCTCGCAGTCCGTGATCTATATGAGACTCACAACTCGTGTAACAATTGTGTCACGGCCAATGAATCTAATAATGCTCCATAATACTGGGGTGGTCTCATAAAGTAGGTCCAAAAATCTATAAAATAAATATCTATATAAGCAGAATTAAACATGCATGTATCAGCTGGAAGGTAAATAATAGTACAATGGCAAGGTATACTTGCCGAGCAAAAGTCCTGTATATTGTACGTCCAACAGTGTTTTATTTGTTGTAAGAAGAAGTGGGTTAGGGTTTGGGATTTGTAATATATATATAGGGATAAGAGGCGGTGGAATGAGGCGGTGGGTGATGAGTCACATGCGGGTGAGCTGCTGCTGTTTTTCTTTTATTTATTCTGGTTTTGGTTGAGGAGAGTTTGGTAATAACAGGTAAAAGAGGCGGTGGTGTTGCGGATGATATTTTTTTTCACACGTGTGGAGAAGGAATTTAAGCGGTGGAGGAATTTACGCGCGGATGAAAGAATTTTAAGCGGTGGGTCTTTACGCGTGGGGTTCTGCTTTACGCGCGGAGAAGGAAATTAAGTGGCGGGGGTTTATTTTACGCGAGGGTGAAAAATAAGAAGCGGTGGAGTTATTTTATGCGTAGAGAAAAAGAATGCAAAGTTGGGTTTTGCTACTGCTGCTGCTGATATTTTCTACGCGGGTTTGGGTGCAAGCGGGTAGTGGGTTTAGGAGTTGCGGTTTGGGTTTGATCCAATAGGAATTCTATATATATATCAATACCTAAAAAACTCCAAAAAATATATTTGTGCATACGTTTAAGCCAGCAACTGTCCAAATGGTCTCTTACATGGAATAAATTAGAAAAAATTTATAATGGCTCCATAAATCCTCTAATTGCATAAACACCTCAAATGAAAATTAATAAAAATCTATTCCTTCTATTTAGCTCATAATTACTAAATAAATAATTAATACGGTTTATAGAATTAGGGGTCTTACAGCAGTGCCATATTTGCTGAGTCAACTAAACTCGGCATCATACTCGTCCATTGTTCTGTTCCCTTGCTCCAGGTAAAGAAACTGGTTGTACAATACATCTCTGACGGTGTCCGAAAAGTAATTCCTTTCAAAGCACTCCAAGAACTGCTCCCAAGTCTGGTATATACCCAACTGGCGCTCCATGGATTCCCACCAGTGGTGAGCATTACCATCTAGAAGCGTCCTTACACCTGTCATCCATAGGTCTGCAGGTAGCTGCGATGCCTCTAATAATTTTTGAGTGTGAGTGATCCAGTTGGTAGTTTCCTCTGGGCTCTCAATGCCTTTGTACGGCCTCGGACCCATCTGTATAAAGTCCTTTACTGAACCAACTCTAGCTCGAGGTTCTGGAGCTAGTGCTTGAGCTGGTACAGTAGTCTTTGCAGCCATTCTCTCAAGTGCTGCTAAGAACTCTTGTCTCTGTTCTGCTGCTTGCTGCCTCTGCTCTGCAGCTAGGGTGGCGGCCTGTTGTCGTTGTTCCTCCATTATTATCTGGAAAAATTGGAACAGTTGTGCCTGGCCATCCTGCGGTGTCGATGGGAATGAAAGGATCCCATTAGGTGGAACGGAAAGATCAGATGGAACTGGATTGTGAATATGTCCATGTAGTCCTGGAAGTCTAGGAATTGTTGAGGTCCCTCCTTGAGTCTGACCATTGACTCCAGGAGTTGTGTCACCATCGACGACAGTATATCCTTTCTGCATATCCATCTCGCTGCAGGTGATGTACACAATATTTAGAGAAAGTATAGGAATCAAACATAATTTAAATATTAAATAGAATGTAGAGGCATGAAATAGGCTAGAAATTGTCCGTGTAAAACATGGCTTTAGGGCTAGTCGCGTAAAGCAGAGAAGCGTAAAGTAAGATTTTAGAGTTGTCTGTGTAAAAACAGAGATTCAAGAAAGTTGGCATAAAGTAAAGATTCAGATCAGTCTGCATAAAGCAGAGATCAAAACTGTCGGCGTAAAATAAGTTCCAGAACTGTCTGGGTAAAAGTCTACGGAAAAGTTTCCGTGCGTAAAATGATCGGCGCGTAAAATTTTGCTACACTTCATACGTAATATCTGAAATACGTTGTAGCGTAAAGTTGTACGAGGAATTCTTTGTATTTTCTCGGATAAATTTGTCAGATAATTCAGTGAACCTGACATCTGACAAAAGTACCGCACGAAGATCGAGAGGTCGGCTGTAATGATGATTTTGCACAGAGACCCAGGTTGTCCTCTAGTGACATATTTGATACAAGTCATTTTTACGCTTCCAAGAGGAAGAAAAGTTGAGTCTTCTGAATACGCTTCCTATAGAGATGAGTTTTTACGCTTAAGATGAGACAAAATCAGACGCTACGTCAAAAGTTGTTTCTTGTACATGGCTCGAGGCATATCTCTGTATTTAATGCACAAGATTTGGTTCTTGACTGGGAAAGCTAAAGCTGTAACAAATACGCTCATATCACCATCCTTACATTTTACGCCTAATCAGGCTATTCTACGCTGGTTATATATTATTCATGAATCATCAAGTTTACGTAGGACGGTTACCTACATAGCTTGCATGCCGTGATCTTACAAAGGGATACGTGTCATATGCAGATTGAACATGGGTAGCAGTTGTCATAACCGCAGCGTAAAGGAGGCAATCTTCTTCATAGTTTGCCCCTTTTACGCCAGCAAGACAGTTTATTTGGCTTTTACGCCAACAACAATTATTTTGGCTTTTACGCCAACAAGGTAAAGGGTCTGGTCACAGCGTAAAGGGTTTTTGGCGTAAAACTTTGTTTTATCCAACAGAGGATGATTAAAAGGAAGAATGTGGTTTAGTCAACTGTGGATGATATCCTTATACTTTATTCATATACGCAGGCTTGTTTGGTACAGTTATGTAACCAAGATAATATATTCTTGACCTGCATGGGCCACCACCAAAAACATGTCACGCCCCAGTCCCAAAATACGTAGGACTAGGAATACGTAACATATCCAGCCGTATGTATACGAACTCCAATATATGGAAACCATAAACACACGTACGCTGTACATGAATATTCAATCCACCAGTGGTAATATACTGTCACAACAAGTCACACATAATCTATATCTCATACACAACACAAATAATCAGTAGGAATAAAGAGCTAAATAATAACTGAGTATCAGGATGAGTATCAAGTCTGATAGTCGGGTGAAAACAAATCCACTATAAAATGACTATACTGAAACAGTGGTAATAAAATCACAGCTACTCCAAAGGTAAGACCTCCTTAGTCGAGTAAGTAGCATCCGGTCCAGGTCCGTACTCCTGCGGATACTCCTACTCGTCCATATCTGGAAAGGGACCAGGTCCTTAGAGGGACATAATAAGATATATAATAACATGCCAATAAGTACTGAAAATTAAACATCCAAAGGGGTCACCTAACCGTCTAAGTGAATGCAATTGAGAATAACTTTCTACCAAGTGGGCTATCTGGCTAAAAATATAGGATTGGCGTGACTCTCTTGGAGAATCAGGGGCCTCAAAACATGTCGTCTTTTGAACGGCAGAGGCCACTAATTGAAATAAATAGGTCATCACCGCCCGTATCTCCAATGGAGCTTCCGGGTTACAGAAGAAAAAAGTACAAAGGAGCCCAAATGCCTTACTTGTTGTTCTCCCCATCCCATGCTCTAAGCATGCCATATACATGACATGATAATACCTCTAATAACTGTCAGGTTTACTAGCATACAAAATTTCTATTAGCAGTTATTCCCAACGCACGTCCATACGTACAGGAGGTCAGACCTGTCACGCAGTCCATGATCTATATGAGACTCACAACTCGTGTAACAACTGTGTCACGGTTAATGAACAATGATGGTCCATAATACTGGGGTGGTCTCATAAAGTAGGTCCAAAAATATACATACATAAACATCTATATAAGCAGAATTAAACATGCATGTATCAGCTGGAATATAAACAATAGTATGATGGCAAGGTATACTTGTCGAGAAAAAAGTTCTGTATACACGTCCAAATAGTGTTTTAGTTTGTTGTAAGAAGAAGTGGGGTTAGGGTTTGGAAGAGTTGTAATAACATATATATAGAGAACCAGAGGCGGTGGGGGTTACTTAATGGTTAAGAAACTACTGTCGCTGCTGTTTTCTTTCTTATCATTGGTTTTGATTGCGGTTGGGGAGAGTTTAGTAATAACAGGAAAATAGGCGGTGGAATGAGGCGGTGGTGTCTGTTTTACGCGCAGAGAAGGAAAATTAAGCGGCGGGGATTTACTTTATGTGCGGGTGAAATAAGAAGCGGTGGAGTTGTTTTAAGCGTGGAATTGCTTTACGCACGGAGAAGAAAATAACAAAGTTGGTTTTTGCTACTGCTACTGTTGATATTTTCTACGCGGGTTTGGGTGCAAACGGGTAGTGGGTTTTAAGAGTTACGGTTTGGGTTTGATCCAATAGGAATTATATATATATATATTTATATATATTAATACATAGAAAACTCTAAAAATTATATTGGTGCATACGGTTAAGCTAGCAACTGTCCAAAGGGTCTCCTACATGGAATAAATTAGGAAAAATTTATAATGGCTCCATAAATCCTCTAATTGCACAAACACCTTAAATAAAAATTAAATAAAATATATTTCCTCTATTTAGCTCATAATTACTATAAGTAATTATTTAATAAATAATACAATAAATACGGTTTTCAGAATTAGGGATTTTACACACGGGCTTACAAAATATTGACACAAAATGAGATAGATGTCCTGTACATTATATCCCTTTACTAAACTTTAAAATATAAGACCTCCAGGTGGGATGATGGCCTTCCCACGGAGCTGCATAGAGTTTATGGGTTGCTAGCTCCTTGCGTCAAAATGCTTCAAAAGATGGCACGATCTGAACGTGTCCACAGCTGGACTGGATCGGGGATTGACTTTTACTCCTCGCTCGGCTCTCCTTAGTGCGGAAAACATGTTTCAACGAGGGTCAGTACATCAAAATGTATTGGTGAAGGCAAGCTAATCCAACTATACCAATCAACACGTTATTTATATGAAGCATGCAAATTATTTGTAGTCTTTCTATCTTGCCTTAGTTCATTTTACAAGCATCAATATATATATATATATATATATATATATATATATATATATATATATATATATATATATATATATATATATATATATATATATAAACTACTGAAATGAACTTTCCACCGTTCGGTGACTTTTACCTGTCCGTCTGAACCACCTGCACAATACTTACCATATCCTTCCCTGCCACAAAGACACAAGTTAGTTTGTACAGGTTTAAATATACGATGGGATCACTGACTGGATGCCAAATGGACGAGTTATAGTCGGTGATGAGGATGGTATGCAACGAAAGCACAAAAGATGCTACAAGCCATCCCGTCCAGCATAATAGACTAAACAAGAGTTTCGTCCGGATCGGATCGGTGCCAGTGCCCCAGCAACCATCCGCAGAAACTAAGATCTTGTGCACAAGTTGTCCGTGATCAAACGGTATGTTTACTAAGTTAATAATTCATGCAGTTGAGGCAACACGAGTACAAGGCAAGTAGCATTGCATGATTTATTTTACATAGTCTCCCTGAATAGTTTATTGTATGGCAGGATGAGTTCTATACATAGCACATTTTAAACAAGAAGTATGCATTCTAACTTGTATCTATGCATATGATGAACATTTCCAAACGAACAAGCATGCAGTATAAATAATCGTTTCCAAGTTGAATGACAAGCAGAATAATCCAAGTCTATTCCCTTTTTATCTTAATTTTTTTTAGTTATTACTTAGTATCGTTTGATCGGGGCAAACAATGATGCAAGATTTTTAGGTGTGAAGACTGAAAGAAGGGCCAACTGAATCAAATATAAGCCACTCACTTAGTTGGTTGGAAGGGAGAAGGAAAGAGGTGCTTTAGGACTCCGCTCGTGCGTCACCTACTGCTCGTTCACCTGCATTGCTACGAACAGCTGATCAATACCTCTTCCACTATTTCCAATATCAGAATTGAAGTAAAGTTCAATGAACGAAAACAATAAATCCATCAAAATCGTTCAAGAAAATGCAAGTAAATCCGAAAACCAACTCAAGGCACGAAAGCAACAAGCGACATCAAAAACTAGGCACAAAAGATGCGGCGGAGAGGTCCCTCCTGACTCTGCCGCTAAGTCGATCATGGGGGCACGGTCCACTGAATATGGGAATCGATTCCGAAGAAACAAATCCATAACGAGGATGGGTTCTTGTTTCAACGACATCGTCTTGTATTTCTTAGCCGCGCTCCCCGAATAGGGGGAACGGGGCACCACAGCTTGTGATGTTTTTTCGCAGAATGGACCAAAATTGGTTCATGACCTTATGGACACCCAATCACGGAGATGGAATATTAATATGATACAGTTTGACTTCTCCCCATTGGAGGCCAATCTGATCATCGGTATCGATCTGCGAGAAGGAGATGGCCCTGGCCGCCTCATTTGGACCTGTACTAAAAATTGAAAGTTCTCATCAAAGTCTCTCTATGAGGCCATCAAGCGACAATGTTCTGGTACTTCAAATTCGACTAATAATCATATCTTTTTGGCGTCGAATTTGGAAGGTGGGCAATATATCGCCTCGAGTTCAGACATTCATATGGCAATTAATGAAACAAGCTCTTCCTCTCAAAGCTGCCATCAATAGAAGAATCCCTCTCCTAGATTCCTTTGTTGATTGTGTCTCCTGCATGAAGAAGATGCAACTCATCTTATAATGTCAAATAGTTTGTGAAATCTGGTTTTCTAGTCTTATTGGGCTTAGGATTGAGATCCATCTCAATGTGATCACCTTGTTGGAATCTTGGATACAAGATGTTCAATCTCACGATGCATTCAAGTTGGGAGCATCCCTCATGTGGGCTATATGGAAGGCAAGATGTGCATACATTTTCCATTATGAAGTTCCAAAATTTCAGATCATTATCAACCAAGATTTGTCTATCCAATACACATATGCTTATGGACTCAATAATAGCTTAACAGATCTTCAAGAACTGTGTACGGTGGTCACAATGACGGCTAGATGGTCACCCCTAAAGATGATATCATCAAGATAAATGTGGATGGAGCCACATCTTCTTCGTCTATTGCATCTGCTGTAGTTGCAAGATATTCTAAATGAATTTTTTTTGGTACTATGACATGGTTCTCATGTAACTTTGCCTCTAGCATATGCAAGCTGAAATTCAAGCTATTTAACAAAAAATTCTTCTTGCCAAGCACTTAAAAGCAAAATTATTTGTTATTGAAGGAGATTCCTTAACAGTTATCAGGATTTTTAAAATGGAAAAAGATCTCATTCCTTGGAAACTACAAGACATGATTTCGACCATCCAAAATGAATTAACAGGTTCCATCCCACTAGATCATGTTTATAAGGAGAATTGAGAATACGGTTGCTCACAAACTAGCATAGCATGCTATTACTTATAATATATGTTCTTCTTTCTATCATCCTCCTAATTGTATTGTTAAGTAGTTAGCTGAAGACACACTCCGCCCGACGGACAATATATCCTTTCCTTGTTCTGATGCTTAATAGATTGGTTTATTAGTTAAAAAAAAGCTCCAACATATATAATAAACATTAATTTATTACAAGTAGTACATAACAAATTACACAATGACGCTTACCTGTTCTTCCATAACACCCATAAAATTTTATAGTTATATTTTTGTATTTCAAACTACAAAAATATGTTAGTATTCATGAATTAATTTTCATATATTTTTGGAAATTATTGGGTCGTATGATTCGTCAAAGATTAATAATCCTAAAACTATATAATATTTATTTTATATTAAATAAAAATAGTTTAATATATTTCATATTTATATACTTATTTTATGATTTTTTTTTGTAAATTTGAGATTATTATAATTGAGATTATTTTGACATATTAGGTAAATTAATATTAGAATAATTATTATGTTTAATATAGTTATTTTACATTTGACCTAACTTAAAAAGTTAAAAACCCACCCATATATCCTCCTCCTCCTCCTCCTGCCCTCATTTCTCTCTTTTTTTTTCCCCCAAATCTCCCAAAAAAAAAGGTCGGCATGTGGATCTCCTCCTCCTTCCGTCGCCTCCCCCTCCTCCGGCTCGCCCCTGCCATGTCCCGCAGCACCACCACCCTGACCTCCGGCTCCGCCAAGGTCTCCGACCGGATCGTGAAGCTCTTCGCCATCGACCTCGACGGCACGAAGCGCCCCGTGATCGGGCTCTCCGGCCAGACCCTTCTCCGCGCGCTGGCAAACCACAACCTCATCGAGCCGGCCTCCCACCGCCTCGACGACATCGAGGCCTGCTCCGCCGAGTGCGAGGTCCACATCGCCCAGGAGTGGCTCGACAGGCTCCCCCCGCCCTCCCACGACGAGAAGTACGTCCTCACCCGCTGCTCCCGGAACCGGATCCTCAACAAGCACTCCCGTCTCGGCTGCCAGGTCGTGCTCCAGCGGGATCTCGAAGGGATGGTCGTCGCCATCCCCGAGCCCAAGCCATGGGATATTCCGTAAGTTAAAAGGTCAGTCACACCTTCTTCTTTCCCTAGGGTTTCTTGGAATTGTTTCCCGTTATAATAAATTGACGATTAAGAACGATGTTGAAATTATTATGGGGATTCTGTTTGTTTCCATTGGGCTGGACCTTTTGTAATTTGAAAATCGTCGGGATATAATGTCCCGCTAGGTGGAATTGATCTCTTGTGATGGAAATGTTGTGTTTATTCTGCCGTTGGACTATAGTAATGAGATTGTTGCTTCCCAAGTGCATGCTTTGCTTAAGTAAGCAAGCTAGATTTGCATTGACATAGAAATAGATACAAACATAGATTTGGTGTAGATTGTCTTTTTCTTTTTGAAAATCTAGGATGCAACTATGGCATGGATACAATTATATATACAAGCGAACAAATATATATATGTATGGATTTTGTGGAATAGATCTTCATAACGTCTAAGTCAAAGTAAGCCAAAAGCTATTGTTCTTCTAGCAACCTATGACATACACCTATGACATACAGTTCTGAAAATGATAAGAGTTTGGAAAAACTTTTCCATATTTTAGTAAGGTTTGTGTTTGCTACATACTACACCATAGCTAAACTTCAGTTCAAAGTAAGCCAAAAGTTCTTTTGAGAGAAAGTAAGAGGTTTTCCTTTAGGATTTCCAACATACAACTGGTGGGCATATCAAACTGTCAAGAAAATTGTGGGAAGAATTCTAAAGGAAATGAGAAAAAGGTAAAAGATGGGAACCATATTTCGATATTCACACACTACACATGTAGCATTCTTTTTCTCTCATTCTCTCCAATTTCCTTGTCCTTGGTGATCTCCTCCTCCCTCCACCACCCCTCCCAAGGTCTCTGATCACAATGTGAAACTCTTTGCCATCAACATTGACGGGACCAAGCGGAAGGTCACCGACCTCTCTGGCCAAATCTTCCTTCGTCTCCGAGCAAACCACAACCTCATCGGCCTGGCAATCCACCGGCTGGAGGACTTCCTGGAGTATGAGGTCCATATAGCCATATAGCCCAGGTGTGGCTATAAAAAGCTCCCTCCCTTTGACGAGAAGATGTCCTTACCTGTAGCTCCAAAAATCGAATCCTCAACAAAAATTATAGGCTAGTGTGCCCGTTGGTTCTTCATCTTGAAATAGGTTGGATTATCGCAATCCGCTAAGGTCATATTTCCATATAATTTTGCCTTCCTAGGGTTTAACAATTGTTTCCATGCTCATAAAGGGATAACAACCTTAGAAGCCAGAAACTCCTAGAAGGTCGACGAATTTCAGTGAGAATTTTGATTCGGCGGTTCTTACTTGAAAACTCGTTGGGAGCTTGTTTCTCCGATGACTGAAGCTCGCTTATCTGGCGACGGGAGTACGTTTTCCTAGTGACATTAGCATTTCCCATAATATGATCATAATTTTAAAAGAGGACATAAATTTTAGGAAGAAAGTTAGATTTTTTTTAATACACGTTTATCAAAGTACCAAAAAACTAATTATTACTTACCTTGACATCATAAAAAATCAATATGCAAATGATCTCTCTGTAACTTTGAACTGAACTTTATAAATTGTAATAAATATTAAGATATTTATAAGTTTTGATAAAAATAATTAATAAACATAAAAAATTTATTAGCGCATTCTCCTATCACGCTCCCAACTTTAGAGTCTTCTAAATAGTCGCGTTCTCCCGCTCCTGCTCCCGCTTCCGCCCCGCTTTCATCCCCGCCCCCGCTTTTGCCCCGCTTCCATCCCGCTCCCGCTTATGGCTTCTTCTAAGATAACAAGTGTCTACACTTATGTTCTTGATGGTAGGAGCTATGAGGATTTTGTTTGTTTTGGTGTAATTTGATCAATAAGTGACTTACTTGAGAATCACTCGAACACCACATCCTGTTGTAAATCAGATTGTCATGATTATTTATTTATTTTATTACAATTACTTAGCAAATTAATTAGAAAAAAAAATGAAGGAGAGGAACCAAAAAGTGAATCTTACACGAGTTAATTAATAGGAGAGCAATATACCCATTACTAATTGTTTCATAATAAAATTTGTCTATTATATATTATGTCAAACATGTAGTTAAGCTCGTAAAAAACAATTCAACTATTACATCAAACTCTAAAAACAATTCCCTGATTTGCATTCCCCCACAAATGATGGAAACCATCATTCAACTGTCACCCTCCCCACCACCTTCTTCCCACAGCGAACGCGATAACGTCGGCTGTCTAATCAGAAAACATCGTCGTCTCCTCTACGGTCATATTTCCACGTCATTTCCCTTTCCTAGGGTTTAGCAACTGTTTCCATGATCATATAGAGATACAAACTGTCTACATTTATGTTCTTACTGGCAGTATAAGAGAATTTTGTTTGTTTTGGTGTAATTTGATCAATGGTTGACTTGACTTGGGAATCATTGCCTGTAGTAAGTGGAATTGATCTTATGATTTTTATGATGGAAAGTAGGGACCTTGTCTATGTCACTTGTTTTTGATATTATAATTGTGGGAGACTAAGCCTGCTCTAATAATTTTAAATTGTGTTATGTGCTTTTGTTCTGATTGAGATAGTTTTGCATTGGTTCAGCTTACTTGTAGATGATATTGATAGTAAATCATAGTTTCTTTTTGGGAATATATGGAATTTGTATTCTTGCTTCTTTTTTTTTTGGAAAGGGGGGGGGGGGGGGGGGAGGGTACTCAAGAAGGATTTATAACTGCAAGCTATGTTCCCAAACCAGGTGCTAATCTATTGTAGTTTGTGAATGGGATTGATTGATCACATACTAGTCAAAATCAGTTACAAAATACAAGTGCTGCGATTTTTAAGCCACCACATTTTTTCTATTGAGTTCTCTTGATCCGAGTCACTGTGTGGATACATGTGCTTATCTATGTGTTTTCTTGAAGCCCAACATAGTTCCTCTCATCTTCCGCCTTTTCTTCTTATCTCTCTTCCATTTTGTTCTCACCTCTCCCTTCTTTATCCCCGTAATCTGGTACATGCGATGGATGATGAGGAGAGAGAAGATCGAGATGTTGGAAGAGAGGACAAGGAGTAGAAGGGGATTTTGGGGTCACCGTTTTAAAAGCTGAACGATGCTCCAACCTAAGCACCTTAGTACATGTGAAGCGATGCTCTCTTCATGTGGCATGCACATGGTTACGTGGAACGCAAAATTGAAATGGGAATGTGGTACATGGGAGGGTGGGGGGGTGGGGTATTCTCCGTATGCGGTACATTAGGGATAAGCTTCTTCATAATGCAATAAATCTATGCGGAAGGTGATTTCATAATGTTTTTAAGGAACAAATATAATATATAATGGAAAGTTAAGATTTGAAGTTAATCTAGTACCATAATTTAACATCATAAAAAAATTCAAAACTGAAACAAGGATTGTCTAAATTTTTTTAACAAAAACATCTTCTTCCCTTTAAAACCTTGGCTGAAAAGTAAGCACATGATGTATTCATTTGTTGGAATGTAGATTTTCTAATTTCAATTCGCCAGTGTACTACATTTTGGAATGTGTCTCTGGATTGCGGAAAGCGTCTTTCCAGATCGACGACCCCGAACTGTGGAACACTACAATAAATGGTGAATTCAGGTAACCTGGCCCATGGGCGCGTGTGCTTCTTGAAGCTCTATGGCGAGGCTCATGCCCAACTGAGGTGCGCCTCATGCATATATTGCCTCACGCATATATTGAATTTTACATTTCCTTTTATATGTTTTGTTTACTAAGCAACGAATTTATTTTAATTGAGCAAGGACTACTATTCGACTTGGACCTGTTAGTTATATTGTTAGTTATATGTCTTTCAAAGATAACTTGAAACGACACCTCACATATCAAAAGGAAAAGAAGACAAGTCTTCTCCTTTCTCTCTGCCTGATATGATATATGAAGCCTCTTACGATTTCCTAGTTCCCTGTGTCGATCAAAATTAGTATCTTCTTGTTATTTACCATTGGATATTTTTCATTTTTTTCATTTTTTCCATGCCTCTTACGATTTCCTAGTTCCCTGTGTCGACCAAAATTAGTATCTTGTTATTTACCATTGGATATTTTCATTTTTTCCATGCTATAATTTCTTTTTTTTCTTCTTCTTTCATTTTTTCTGCCATATCTTGAACATCAAATTCTTTTTCTTCTTCTTTTTTATTCGTGTTTTCTTTCTTCTTCTTCTTCTTCTTCTAATTTCCTTTTGCTTTTTTAATTTGGCGTTGATTTCTATCCCTTGATTGCTCACTGTCCACAACCCTCTCCACTCTCTTTTAGCCCCACATGTCATTCTCCTGTTTCTTCTTTTATTTCCTTGTATGAATTTATACCTCTAGTTCGTCACTTCGTCCTACAACACAAATCAAGTTTTTCTTTTTATCGATATGATTAGTGAATTGAACTCAGGCTCCTCCACTTTCAATATCTATTACATATAGTCATATATAATATATAAATATTACTATTTTTTGAATAAATGTGTGACTAGCCTTCGTGAGGCTTGCTCCTTAGCCTTGTGCCTAACACCTAGGTCCTCTACACCCGTTTCGTTGTCATACGCATTGCTGGTTTAATACCTTTGCAACAATAGTCATTTTAGAGGGCTTCGAGATGCTGCATATGATATTTCTAGCGTCACATTGGAGGCTACAAGGGTGGCACTTGAATTGGGGGTTTGACGGATGGGGATGGTTCCGTTATCGGGTTGAGATCTGGCTGCAATGACTGGTTGACAAGGACAGGAACAAATGTAATTGTTAATCAGCAGAAGTTTACAATCTAACGAATATATATATATATATATATATATATATATATATATATATATATATAGTATTAGAAGCGGGGGTAGGAGGTGGGATTTGAGAGCGGGGGGAACACAACTATTTAGAAGAGTCTAAATTTGGGTGTGTGATTGGAAGCGTGTTGCTAATAATATTTTTTTAAAATTTATTAATTATTGTTACTAATAAATATCTTAATATTTATTAGAATTTATAAAGTTCAGTACAGAGTTACAGATAGATCATTCACATGTTGAATTTTTATGATGTCAAGGTAAATAATCTTTAGTTTCTTGTTACTTTGATAAACGTGTACTAAATTTTTTCTAACTTTCTTTCCAAAATTTATGTTCTCTTTTAAAATTATGGTCATATTATGGGAAGCGCTCATGTCAGCGGAAAAACGCGCTCCCGTAGCCCAGAAAAACGAGCTTCCGTCATAATAGGGGAAACGAGCTCCCAAGTAAGAACCGCCGAACCGAGGTTCTTACTGAGATTCATTGACCTTCTAGGAGTTTCTGGCTTCAAAGATATATATATATATATATATATATATATATATATATATATATATCACAATTCAAAATTTTAATCTCTTTTAAATAGAAATTTCTACAATAGTTATTTTTTTCTTTGACTCGGAATGAAAATTTGATGCGGTTGTAATATGAATATCACATCATAGTCAAATGTATTTTAAAATCATTGTGGTTTGCTTGAAATCATTGCGGTTGGAGGACAAGGAAGGAAGTAATCATTTTGAAGCCTGCGAGTTAGTAATTCCTCTCCTCGATAAAATGGACATACTTCTTTCCTTCGCTTCGTAAATCAAGTAAATGACAATGGAACCTCAGTGCTCTTGATAGTGAAGTGAATGACACAGTTGCCAGGGTCATATTTTGCTAGTTCTTTTGTCTCATCTGAGATTGACCCCGGATGGATCGGAAGTAGCAAGATCTTCGTACCAAGGTACTGGCAACACCTGTATCTATTTTAACCTCATTCGCAGGACGGCGGACAAAGAGTTTGAGACTGAATAGTTGAAGGACATGATTATATGAATGACACAGAAACAAGCACATATTGACAGGGGATAACTCATGAGAAAATAGTGATTTTGAAATCATATCCGCACTATGTTTTCAAAATCTAGTTTGACTGACCCGTCTAATAGCTTTTCAGGGGAAATGGTGGATTGGTAGTACACATGTTAATGCCTATGTGATTACAACACCACCTCCATTCCAAAACTTTGGGTTGGATAGATGTGATCCTCGTCTTCCTTTCATTCAGGAAGCTCTACTGCCTTGAATGATGTAAATGTTCATGCTAGTTATAAGACTCAAATGACATGTACAGGTTCAACATTACTATTAATAATGATAAAGGTAGTCCTATCAGACGTTAATGTTTACTCTTTTGCAAGTGTGATCTGCAATATGTTTGTGTTGGTTGAGCCTCTTTGGTTTTTAGGAAAATGTGGATTTTATTTCCTTGCTATTAGGAACTTGGTGATTGGTACTACAGGTCTTCACTCCGATGTGATTTTCTTTTTGATGGGATGTCGTTATGTTGGATTGTATGTAATTTGATCTAATGAATGATAAGTTCGAAATTTAAATAAGGGTGGTGGGTTGAAGAAATTTAGTTTTGCTTATTTGTTTAGGATTCGGTTTGGTATGGTAACGGTGTTTAGGATCATTTAAATTTCTGGTACCATTAGTTGTTTACAGATTATTAGCAGTCAATTTTCTCATATGCTAACATACAATAGGTTCTTCTTTGAATGGGATCATCTGGATTTTATAGAAATGGTAAATTAGTGCTGGTATGTTATTCCTAATGGGATTCTTCTGATGTAATTGTTGTATGATAGGAATGCAAATATAAATTTGCTTCTCTCACTAATAGGTCATACTGATACTGATTGGTCCAATTTACAATTAGAATAATGTTAAATTGGTGTCATCTTTGATTTAATTCTGATGCAATCTATTATATGATTGGTTGGTCTGACATAGAAATTGTGGATTTTAATGTGTGTGCAGCGTGATGTGGGTTATGATGCATAATCAGTATGGTGGATGTTTGAATTTGATTATGTCTAGATTTGTACATTTGCACTTGTTTTATAGATAGAAAGGTTGATAAGTGATGTTGTGCAGCTGGCTAGTGCATACATGATACATCTAATCACTAAAAAATGAACTAATGAAGCATAAGATTGAAAGTTCAAATTTTGCTGACCTTAAAACTTTTGGATGTACCAGATAGATATTCTTCTAGTTGAAAGTGCAACTAAGGGGGGTGTAGACCATATGAACACTTATTTAATCTCTTTCAAAAAAGAATCGATGATTTGCTAATATAAGAGATGAATAAAGTGGGGGTAGGAAGGATTCAAGTACCCGGCTCCAAAGTCATGATGGAGGTATATTTGTTATTCTTATGTTGATAAGATCCTACAACCTCGTAGTACCAAAAATAATGCGAGGATAAAGCTTGAGATTGGACCTGAAAGAAGCGCTTGATTGTCAGTTGCATTTTGCTGCTCAACCATTGATGCATGGCTGCAGGGGATGCCATTCCCGTGCCCACTCCTGGTATAAATTATTGTATGGGCCGGACATAGTGTACCCTTCCTCTCTCTAACCGTTAGATTGTTTAGGGATGTGTGTATGCACAGATTTTCATAGTAATCTAATGTTTGGTATGGAAATGGTGCACTGCACCTGACACAGCTAATAATTTTTCCACACCTGGGTGTCCTGTAAGTGGAACCAAGTCATCTAGGGTTAAGAGTTTTGATTGGTGATGGAAAAATGCTTATTTGAGTAATTCTTGTTTCATGATAAAGAAATGCTAGTACTGAACGTTACTTACAGGTGTAGAAACTGTCCATCTATTTCTTGTTGATTGACCTGAATTTTATGCAAATGCTAATTATTTATCTAGGAGGAGTTTAGATCCTTGTTGACAAGGAAGATGATGAACCCTAGCTCATGTGGCTAAGACCTCCCCTCTTGAAACCCACTGCCAGTAAAGACCCACACAAACCCCCTTCAGTTTCTTTCCTTACCTCTCTATTTCCTTCTTTTATCTAATTTTCTTTATGACCGCTTGATATCAAGTAGATACGGTCAAGATAATCTATCAAGTTCCTTACTCAATGACATTTGTAAACCCTGGTGTCATAAGCCCAACAAACCCAGTGTACCAAGCCTGTACCCAACAATTATACAAAGATCCTAATTTTACACATTCCTGGTGATAACACACTACTTAGTTATGCCTGCCATCATTTAAGTAATCGTCCTTTTTGATTTTTCAATGTCTACATAAGCTATTTTTCGATCTCTTTTAATTTCTTCACCTATACTCTTCTCTTTCACTCTTCACTCTCTATTCTTTTTCACTTGACTTCTTTCTTTCCTTGTTGAGCCTAGGAGCTGAAACCAATCTAGGAGTTGATCTTGACGTCGAGGTAGTGGTATCCATACCTGCCTAGGAGGTGTGGAAGACCTAGAGCTATTATTGTTGCTCAATTAATTGGTTTTTGGGTTATTGTTCAATTAATTGGTTTTTCTTCATGTTGTTTTATTATTACTAATTACTATTATTGTTGCTGTTTTATTATGATTCAGTGTGTCATGAATGGAGAATTAAGATTTGTGGTTGTATTGTGCTTAGGCAATTTATTTGGGATAATTCCTATACACTAGAGATAAACCTATGAGATTTGGGGTGATTTAGATTATTTGGTACTAATAAGCTTTTATCTGATGTAGAGACTATTTTATCACTCTAGATACTCAATAATCAAATTTGTGAAATATTGGTAAAGTTTTGGATCTAAATCCTCAAGCCCGAGCTTGTGACTGCATTGAATTAGTACATGCAGTATACCAACTGTATACCGGAAGTATATCACTGGTATATCGTGCTTACTATCCAAGGTCTAACACTCTTCTGCAGTGTAGAACTGTATATTGATGATATATTGACTGTATACCCGTCATTTTCAGAATAAATCCGAATCATGCATCATTTTGTCGCAGGTGCACTTTACTTCCATTGAAACGTGTTTTAGTGATTATCCTTTATTCCTTCAACCTATTTCCTTGGAGCTACCGTAGTTTTAGCTCGGTTAGAGCCTGTAGCTATACTATACCATGATCCCTTGATTTTGAATAAAATACAAGACTGCGTGAAATTCTTTGAAACGTTGATGATTGAACTCCAGTGTAACCTAAGAACACTAGTAAACCTACTGCATGGGTTTAATATAGATAGTGTCAGAAATATCTAGATCTTGATATACGAGTTGTGGATCGAGAAGATTATTAAGAATATTGTATATAATTGTTTTCGATTATTCCTTCTTCCTGATCTGACTATACTGGATCCGTACTGTTCTATGCCAGGTTACCCATAGGGTACTGGTCATTATAGCACCGAGGTGTCCATGTTATTTGTTGTCACGTCCCAAAATCTAAATACTAAAGAGAGGGGCAGGACGTAGGGTAGCTATATCATACGAGTATGCCAGTACTCCATATAGCTGTCTCAGGTGTTTAGAGAAATGGAGGGAACCAAGCTAGCATGCTACTAACATCAACCTAGGGTTAGACAAATACCATATTTCAATAATCACAAACAAGTATCAACAAGAGTATATCATACATGTAGAGCAGCAAGGTGTCCCCAACGCTATATGATTATGTACTTGTTGTAGATATTGTGTTAGTGTTACATTTTGTTATATTAGTTTTATAACAAAATACATGACTAGCAAGGTGCCCCCAACGCTATGTACATAAATCATCATAAAGCTAGTATAACAAAATGTAACACTAGCACAATATCTACAACAAGTGCATAATAATATAACTAGTCACATTATAGAATATACAATCACACTGGCACATCTAGAGTGAGCATGCTTTAAAAAACAATTAAATACTTGTCTTTGGCTAAATGACACAAAATAATATATACAAGAGTGAGGGAGAAGAAAACTTACTGGCGCTGCCTGCGAGTTGCCAACCTACTGATGTGGTCTATCAAGCGAAAATGTGGTTGGCACAAGATCTGACCAACAAAACTATTGGGGTCAACCCTAGATAACAAGTACCTCAAAGGAAGCTAAAATGAAAACAACATAGGAAAACATATAGCTACTGCATAAAGGAAAGGAAATAATAGACTTTGGATCGTAGAGAGAGGAAATAATAGACTTTGTATCGTAGACTATACATAGACCATTAACCATCTCTACACAAAAACAAGGACGAGATGGAAGCTAGGTCTAAGACTTTGCTTCCCATCCAGCCATACTATCAAACTACGATAAAATAACCAGACAAGGAATTATATACTTTACCAAGATCAACAACAATTTCTTGTAGAAGCATGAAAAATCTTCAAAACAAATATCATTTCCAGCGGAACGACATTTCCAGTGGAAGAATCAAGATAAAGCCCTTCAGCGGAAGAGGCTAAATACGTTACCTCACGTTACATGTCATCAAGTCATCATGCTCTGTAAGGGACATAAGACATACTCATCAAACACATTGACAATTATCAACACGTCAGCCACGTCAGAATTAATCCTGCACATGACGAGATCCTCTCTTGGTCTACGAAGGAAGCTTACTTTCGTGGGTCTTCCACCCGCGGAAAGGGGCCTTAATGCCCTCTTTTTCTCCAGTGGAACAACCATAGCGAAACTACCTCTCCACGATCATCGTTATCAATTGACTACGCTAGAAACGTGCTTCAGCCACTCACCCCACGATCGCTACCACTTCGCCTGCAGAAGCTCCAGCTCAGTGCATATGTGGACAACTTTCTGCCAACCGTCGGCCACTCTCCTTTCCTATGATCTCGTCATGGGAAGAAACTGATTACAACCCAAAGTCACCTGGCATCTCCAGAAGAATACGTCCTACCTTTTCGGCCACGATTCTGACCGGCCATCGTTTGAACGTGGGATCATCTCCATTACAGGACACGGTCTCCTATGGAAGATCCCTACTCATCGATTTTTTTTCGTCCAAAGCTCGACGCTACCGGAAAGTCAAGTGCAACCGTTGACATGTCAATTCTTTTATAAATACCTGGTACTTCACAATTACATGGACGGTCAACGGGACAACATACATTAGCCTCGACATTAAGCTCCTGCTCGTCCGACACTTTTCTATCTCCACAATTGTGTTCAATAGTCAATGGAGTAAATAGATCGCTTTGATCCGTTCTCCATCATCCATCTCTCCAGAATCTCGACTTGTTTTTATATTGTTGTATTTACCTCTTATGTGTAATCCAGTTGTAAACAAGTTCATTAATAAAGTTTTCACGAGAAGCAATTTACTAAATTCTCTCTCGAGTGGAAACAAGATGACGACTTTGCCAGGAGCTCTTTCTCCTCCAATGAGAAGACGGTGACACAATCCGACACACTACCGATAGGTGATCATACTGATAAGATCATTAATTTTGATCAAATGAAGTTAGAAGATACGATCTCCGAGTAATGAGATCTTATATCGATTCGGTGTCACCAACAACAGTGCTGATTCTGCCGAACAAGGACGCACAACTCACTCCCATGAGGAGATTACAGGTCATGTCGACGCCGTCAACATCCACGAATATGTAGATCATATCATGAGCAATGCTAAACTCGAACCCTATCCTGTCAAAGAGTTACGACAAAGCGACAACCAGGAGTAAGCTGCCAAAGTTGCTATTACAGGAGCTCCTTCCTACGAGGCAAAGACAACATTACCGGTGTGAAAGCCGATCTTCGACTTCAACAGTTGGGGGTACCTCTCTAATACACCTCTTTAACGCAGAGAAGGTATTCATCTCAAATATATAACATTACATAAAATGTCTCTAGTGCTAGTCATCCTCCCGAAGTCAGTCTTGCTACATAGGACAATCAATCCTCTGGGGGTAGGCGATCCCACGCCAACATGCGACCTGTTAAAAAATTGAAGTATTTCTAGGGGTATCCATTCCTCTGGAATACACCTATCAGCGACGAGGTATCAAAAAGGCATCATGGCCACTTCCTTTGTCAGCCAGAATTTCAATGCCAAGCCATGCAAGTGCAGTTTTACGGGAGCGTCTCGATCAAAAAGGAAGGTCCTCCACCCTTCAGGCCCTCGTTTGACTTGCTGTCACCAAATTCTGACTCGATACCATTGTTCCAAGCATCGCATGGCATCTACTCAGCCTTCTGTCTTCGACCGAATCCAAATGACCTCGCCTCGAATTCAAAGATGGCAGTCACGTCAAGGCAACAAGAAGGAACCTTTACGCACCTCGGTCAATATAGAGGAACACAAGTCTAGCCGAAAGAAGTCGAGAGGAACATAAGAAACTAGTCAGCATCCAGTGCTGATTGCAAATCCGATGCACTATGACGACAAACAAAGAGTACTTACTCAGAGCGGTCCTGCTAAAGGTGTATACCAAGGCACTAGATCGAAAAGTCGCTCATAACAATACACTACTCCTTTTGGGGGTAGCCAATCTATCGGATATGAGTTCGAAGATGAAAGCGTCAAATAAATCTACGAATTCTTTGACACCATACCTTCAATCGAAGAAAGAAGTGCACTAGCCTAAATAGCAACGCAAGGTGACGACGTTAATGAAGACGCCAATGTTGGCATGCAGAACATGGAGCCAAAGCTGAAGGAACTACGAACACTTTTGATGTCAATGACAACACTCTGAAGTCTGGCGACTATTGGTCCTCAACAAACAAATGAAGGTAACCATGAAGTCACCACTACGTCCGTTGTCCTTGAACCTAGAGACGTAGGAAGTAAGACGACTCAAGAAGTTGCAATCAAGAACCTATAAGCCAAATTAGAATCACTGATCAATTGGAAGAATCTCCAAAAGTGGGGGTAGGCCTGTCATATCCGTTCGAGTAGGATGAAGCAGTCGACCCCGCCAATTAGAAGCCACTAATGTTCATACCATTTTAGGGTCTGACGTCTCCAAGTCAACACCTTTACCACTTTAAATCCTAGATTTTTGGAATCTCTACAAATGTTGCTCTACAAGGGATGCTATTCATTGACACTCCGCGAACCTGCATTTGAGTGGTTCCGCAGTCTTCTGAGGAGATATATCAAAATTTAGAATGAGTTGGACGTTTTTGTCCCGCTTTTATAAGGAGGAGATCAGCTTTAACATATCTTCCCTGATCAACACGAAGAAGGAAGGATAATCGACAAAGGAAGTCATCAAGCAATTACGAAATTGGCTGTCAACTGTTCGCATGGCATTCCACGAACCATGCTCATGGACACATGCAAGAACAACTTTCTGCCATCAATCAAATTCTGTATTGGTGTTAGCCTCTTTAAAACTTGGGCAACTCTGATTGACGGTGCCAAGGCTGTTGAAGAGCAAGCAACGAATCTTGACCAATTGGGTTTCCAAAGGGTCAATCTCGACGGAAACAGATAATTCCAACAGAACAAAAACAAAGGCAAGGATTCCATGGTGATGGACCTATCTGCAAATGATCACTCAAGACAACAACAACCGTGGTTCTCGAGAACACCACGTAGCTACACCTTCAATAAGGACTACACAATGTCTATTGTAGAAGCATAGAAAAATATGTGTAGAATACACGCATGGCTGAGGTCTGCCACGTACGAAGGATACATGCGTACAAAATGGCAAAACCTAGGGAGTTAGCCCATTTGCACACCTCAGAAAAGTGCACGCGTCTCTTCTACTTTCCTAAGAATCAACAGTAGGCAGTTGAAAGGTTCGAGACAAAACAGACACATTTAATGCAGTATCCCTGAGAGGATCATGGCAATTAATGCGATTTTCAAAAAAAGACGGTTGTCATCATGACGAAAGTCTAGTCAGCATGGACGAAGTCTGCCACGTACGAGGAAACACGCGTACAAAATGGCAAAATCCAGGGGAGTTATCCCATTTTGCACACGTCAAAGAAGTGCACGCATCTCCTGTCTCAAGCAACATGCGATTGAGAGCATGAAGACAAAACTTGCACAATTAATGCAATATCTCTTAGAGGATCATGACATTTTAATGCGGTTTTTATGAAAAGACTGTTGCCATCATGACGAAAAGCCCAGTCAGCATGGCATGCGTGGCACGAATATTTAACGCCCCTTCATTAAAAGTTGAAGCCTCGTCCGCATGACGAAACTGCCTCGCTCGGGCACGCACACACCACAAAGTCCAGTCGGCATTGGCCGAAGTTGCCTCGCTAAGGCACGCGCACATAGGTCGACAAACACAGTAGGCATGTTTGTACGCAACGGGAAGCCTCGTCAGCAGGACCCACTCATTTAATGCTAGGCCATTATGGCCGAAGTGAAGGACCGTAAGGCAACTCTAGAGGGGGGTGAATAGAGTGCAGCAGAATAATCTACCCAATTAAAAATTAAGCAGAGTGAAGACAGCTACTAACAGTGTATATACAGGACAATAATAAAATAAGAGTAAGAGTAAGAGAGAGCAAACGCAAACACCGCGGTGTATACTGGTTTTTCTCTAAGAGGACTAGTCAAGTCCCGAGAACTCAAGCTCGGAGTTTATCCACTATAATCACCAATAGTGAATCACAAGCTTTTATCCGTAGGCTGGCCACTTCTTTACACCACGAGATTTGATCCGAAGTCTCGTAACTTCACATACCACGAGTTTTGATCCGAAGACTCGCAACTTCACACAGAAATGGGCTTGATGAACCAAGCTCTTTACAACTCTGTAGACTTCTAGACCAAGATCGCACTTGGCACTAGAAGGCTGAGAGTTGATCTTGGAGATAAGAAAATTTAGGCTCTGAGGGTTTACTCACTATAGGATAGAAAGATTGAGAATGGTTGAGTGAGTAAGAATGTGAAAATTCAACTCTATTTATAGGTTATTACCAAACCGAGTTCGGCCAAAATTCGATAGGGATTATTTGAATTTTCGAACGTTGGAGGCCAAGAAATCAGGGATATAACAACTGGATGATTTCATACTAAAAGTATAACCGAGTTCGGTGCAAATTCGGCCCGAGTTCGGTTGCTAAGTATGGTAGGCTTTGTGAATGAATGTGGACTGATTTGTAGATATGTTCATGGGTTTATTTGAGTGGACTTGAGTTATGCCAGTATGACTCGATGTAAATAAGTCCTAGACTCAAATAAAATATCAAATTACATATGAAAACCAAGAGCACTGATGACACCAAACTTCTGAAATATCTGCTGACTTGAAGACACTTTTTTTCTTGACGACAGTTGTCCAAAGATAACCAGCGGAACCCCCGGGTGCGAGGCTCCAGATAAGTCGCAGGCGGTTGTACGAAATCTACTGGTATAACGCCGTATTTGGCTCATCATTATATAGCATATGTCCATTGATGATCTTGCTTATTTCTTTCTACAAGTACATGTTAGACGAACAAGAAAATATGCAGAAGCAAATATTACATATCTAGACAATGCTGAGTTTAAGTAGAAGATACTATAGTGATTGATCGATTACCATCATGCTAAACTTAATCGATTAGCCATATTCAAAAACTCAACATAAGCATTGTGCCAACACGAAGTCCCGTCACTAGGACACACACATTTAATGCTCTACCATCAGGGCCAAAGTCTTATAAACATGGCATGCCCATTTAATGCTTTGCCATCAGGGCCAAAGTGTTATCAGCATGGCACATTCATTTAATGCTTGGCTTTCAGGGCAAAAGTGTTATCAGCATGGCACGTCCATTTATTGCTCGGCCATCATGACTAAAGTCTTGTCAGTATGGCACACCCATTTATTGCTCGACCATCATGGTCAAAGTCTTGTCAGCATTGCCGAAGTCGGCCTCGTTTAGGCAAGCGCGCGCAAGACGACAAACGCAGTTGTGGATGGCGGTTTCAAGGTACAGACCTATCGAAAACAGATATATATACGAGGGTATCCTCCCAATGTAAAAGGATCGGTTTTTAGGCTCTCTAAAAAACATGTCCGGTAGTCCAAGGAGCAAAGTAATCGATTGCAGATTAGACCTCTATAGCTGTCCCTCCCCATAACTTATTTGTGTACTGAGAAATTGTCCAATTCCTTTATGTTTCTTCTCGAAATAAAGAACGATAAGGAAAGAGACAGTCCATTCATGACACGTTAAAAACGTTTCTCTTCTTAATCAACTACCGTTTTATTTATCGAATCGAAACAAGATGACGACTCTGCTGGAGACGTCCTTCTCCTCCTATAAGAATGTGGTGGTTCAACCCGATATTGCGTTGATGGGCACATCACATAGAATGTTGGTCATCCAGTTCGACCAACGGGCTTATGAAAAGATGCTCTCTTAAAGATGCCCTAATCCTGCACCGATGGTTCGAATAAGGAAAGTGCGTAAAGATTGGAGACCTGTGTCTCGCATCTCTGACCCTGACGTTTCTAACGACAAAGGGAAGAACATGACGAGCTCCTCCAACAAAGGACAATTCGCTGATTCTGTTCCGGCACTTCCTGTCTACAACGTAGACGCAATCCTTAGCTATGTCAGTTCACCCGCTGAAGGAAGAAAATCGAGAAAAGTCATCAAGACTTGGTTGCCTAAACCCCATATTTCTTACCCCCAATGTCTCTAACGACGAAAGGGAGAGTGTGGCCAACTCCTCAAACGAAGGACAATTCTTTGATGCTGCCTCGGTACTTTCCGTCTACGTTATTATAGATGCAATCTTTAGCCGCGTGGCTATGCCAGCTAAGACGAAGTTACCAATAGGCTCATGCCACAACATGCTTGGTTTGAACCAATTTTTCTTTGCAAAAAGAAGGCAGGATGAAGTCAAAGGAGTCATCCTCAGTGTCACATCCCAGTCCTAAAACATGCGGGACCAGACATGTGACAATGGCCAGCTGGTACGACTCTGTATGATTATCCAATTTAATGGACCCGTCGAAGTGTACTAATGCTGTCCACGGTGAAGTGATCAAGCTAAATATCTACATCTATCAACTATCTATATCTCAATTCATATGACAGGAATAAAAGAAAGGTAAATATGACTACCAGCCTGCGACCTAATAATCATACTTTCCGAATAGACTCGAAGTAAATAGCATGAGTTTACCAATACTAAGTAGATACAAATGACAAAACGAAGTATGCATACCACGGGAGAATAATACCTGTAAGAAAATGGTGCTCATCCATCCAGCAAAAGATCTTTATGTCTAACTCAGCTAACCTGGCAGGGAACCAGATCCCCAGAGGACGTAAGATACAAAAAGTACATGCCATAATGTAAATACTAAGTAAACAAATCAGGGTGAACTATCCATCTATGTGAATGTACTTTAAAGACAACCTTGGTGTGTATGGGTAGGTAAATAGGTATAAAATGTAGCGTCGAGCCAGAGGCTATATATATATATATATATATATATATATATATATATATATATACTAGCATACATTTCGGCCAATCATAGCGCACAACTAGTGACCACTGCCGGATATATCCACTAGCATATAAGCCCATAACCGGATAACTATGAAGCCCATAACCGGGTAACACTGAGGCTCAAGATCCTGTAGTTTACTCTGAAACTACGGTAGCCAAATATCTGTCCCATACGCCTACTAATTATCTTTTTCGTCCAATGCCATTGTACGAGTCTCAAGTACGACGTGGACATCTCGTAACTATAATGCAAGTCATATCTGACTAGAATTAAATCAACTATGCTATGTTCCGATACACGTGCTATGCATATCAGTAGCAAATCGAGTGCGTAAGTCCGTGCCCTATAAGAAACTCACTATTTGACGTGAAATTATAAGTGATAAGGCCTCGGGAGTTATAATGATAACTCCACAACTTTGGGTATGTCCATTATAAACTAGATCAAAATACAAGACCTAACATCGACGCCTTCATCGACTGCACCCGAGGTATTCTCAGACACGCACAATTATATAATATTCAGAGCAGAATAATAATTGAATTTAAACAGTTCAATAAGGCAAGGTATACTTGTTTGGATCTCCAAGCTGTAATTGTATGGAACCTGCTCCTGAGTCCTCGTCCGGACGATACCAAGAGCATATATATATATATATATATATATATATATATATATATATATATAAAATCAGTCTATATGCTAAGGTACACTAAACACGTACAAGGGTACAACTAACATACTGTAGGGGTTGCTAAGTTACTCCTCGAATGAGGTACTAAGTGTTCTTACACTTGGGTTCCATATACAAAACATGTCATCAACATGATATTCACTAAGTGTCAAATTAGGTCAACTAACCTAGGGTTTGTTTTGTCTACTAAAACATGGACACATGATCATCCACAATAGGTCAAGTAGGGTTATCATCATCACATATTCCATGGTTCAAGCATACCCATCCATACAACCAAATATAACCTTCTATGAATTACAAAATGACAAGTGCACATTCAATAGCCAAATTTGAAATTATAATTTAATCATGGTATATACCTCATTTCAAGCTTGCACTTTTCATTTAACATGTATGCATAGACTATCTTAACTAGTGTACAACCCTAGCATGACATATTATACTCTCTCACATAGTGTTTATATATATAAAGAAACTAACATATTATACTCTCTAACATAGTGTTTATATATAAAGAAACTATCTATTACAAAACCTAGACAAGGTGTTCAACAAGTTGCACAATATTTTACCAAGTCTCAACCATGCAATATATATATATATATATATATATATATATATATATATATATATATATATATAACACCCTAAACATAATTATTAATTTTGGAATTTATTGGAATATGAAGTTAAAATCATGATTGGTAAGTGGTTGCTTGAGTTTTAGGTCATGGCAAAGTAATAATGATAATAGGTGTTCATATACATTCAAGGATTGTCATGAGAAAGTAGTAGATGTTCTTAGTACATTAACATGAAAACTATTAAGAGGAAGTTGATGAACAAGAAGAGAGAGATTAATATCATGTAGAGGGGGTTGAGAAGGAAGAGTTTGAGCACTTACCAAAGGGAAATGGGGGTGTGAAATGGACTGTGTGCACTGCTTCACCAAATCTGTCCAGATTTGGACACTTCTCCTTGTAGCAGCTATTGAGGCTGTTATAGGGTTCCAATGGTGCTGTGGTGCTTAGGGAAGGTAGGGAGGAGATAAAGGATGAAGGTAGGAAACTTGTTCATGTGGTATAGGTGCCGGAAGCGGTGGTAAAGAGGTGGTGAAGTGGGGGCATGCTGGAGGGTTCCAAGCTGGGGAAGTTTTGAGTTGTGGGTTGTTTAAGGGGGTTGTGAACCTTGTTTGGGGTGGAGTTGTAAAGGAAAAATGTAGAGGATAGGTAGGGGAAGGAGGTAGGGTGGCTGTGGTGGTGGTGGAATGGCTGTGGTGGTAGCAGTAGGGTCGGATAGTGGGTGTTACTGAATTCGGATTCAGCCTAGACACTTCTTGTGGAGGGGCTGTTTTGAGGGAGTTGGGGTGAGTTTTGGTGGAAGCTTTGTGAAGGAGAAATATAGGGGAGAGGGAAAGGAAAGAGTGTGGTGAGTTTGAGAGAAAGAAACTAAGTGTGGAGGGAGTTATGTCCGGATAGGTGGGGACTAGCTGTTGGCAGTTTCAGCTAGAGTAGTTCTGTTCTAGGCTAGAATGGAGGGGGTTGAGAGGGAAATTGGGGGATGGAGTATGAAGAGAAAATGTAGAGGAGAGGTAGAAGATGAAGTGTTGGGAGTATCAAGTAAGGTAAAGATGTGGAGAGAAAGTTATGGCCAGCCAAGTGAGGGAAAGTGGGGTTTACACTCAGCTAGATGACCAAAATGTTCCATGGAAGGCACAAAGCCCGACACGATCAAAGCTCGAGCACTTAAGCATGCGATAGCCCCCACTATCCACGTATGGATTAGGCTCCCGCGCGAAGCGTAAAAGAGAAGATGTCACCAGTACACTCAACTCTCCTTCACAAAATACGCCCTCGTGCGTACAGGTGAAGCGGGCGAGTCAGAGTCAGCTAACTCGGTACAACTCTCAGCATGTGATCACGTGCGCTAGGGAAGATACGCTGTGCACTTATACACACGCCAACGACGCCCTAAGAGCGCGCCTTAAAAAACATGCACATACAGTAAAAGTATGTGATATAATACCTTCCTCTCTATTTCATTCACTCCTCGTCCTAGATCTACGCGATGCGATAAATTGAATGCATAATAGGAAGGAAATCTTTACGGTGACAGTAGCATTCCAGAAGGGACACCATTTCGTGATTAACTAATGCAGTCTAAACGCTGTCAAGTCTTCCATAAGACAATCAACGTTCGACCAATTGTGGCCCACTGCTTCGTCAAAACGGGGTCATAAGAGACGATCAAGAGCCATTCATTGCCTCTGTCTATATGACGCATGAACATCTCCGTGACCAAGCAAGTTCAAGACGAGGCGCATCTTCCAGAGGAAGAAGTCAACAAGAATCCAACTCCCAAGTTAGATCCCTCAGAGGGGTATATCGAAATACCCGCTCTCAAAGCAGGGCTACCCTCCAAATGAAGAACCACCAGCAGTTTTCTCCTTGGAGTTTGGGGCAGATTCATCCAGTGGTAGCGTCCATTATGAATATGATAGCATGGATTTCGACTACACAATCCTGTCGACTACACCCTCATTTTACAATGGAGAAGTCGGTACATATGCAGTCGGTGATGAACCAGATGAGCATACATCCACCAACTTCGACTACCGCCTCAACATTCTCGAGGTTGCTATCAACGACGTTCGCGCAATGATGTATGGCGTACAACAAATGCTAAAGGGACAGAACAATACTACATTACCAACGACGTACCTTGCCCAAGAAAGAAAGGGTAATTTAAATATGGCAACAGGCGCTGGCAGTAGCCAGATACCAGTCGCGTCTCGACCCACGTTTATGTCATCAATAATTTCCCCTACGACTGATTCTGAAGCCGTCCGTGCACTCACTGATCGCTTTGACTCCATGAAAAACCAAGAGGAGTTCCGCAAACTCGGGATAAGGCAGCCCTACCCTCCTGAATGGAACGATGTTGTCTTTCCGTCCAAGTACAAGCCTCAATCGATGATCCCTTTCGACGAGAAGAAATTGCCTCATCAGTTTATGAATTACTCTGAATCCATGACGGGACATCTGCCACGAGATAACGCCTTACTCACAAAGCGATTTCTCGGGCCCTTAACTGACGTGGCTTACGAATGGTTTTGTAGTCTCCCGGACAACTGTATTACGTCATTCGACGATCTCCGAGTGCTGTTCCTATCTCGGTTTTATGAAGGAGGGATGGATATGAACATGTCAACTCTCATTAATACACATCAAAAGGATAAAGAGCCTACACGTGACTTCATAGAACGTTTCAAACAATTAGCTCTAAAGCTACCTCTTGGCATCCCAGAGTCCGTGCTTATAGACACATGCAGGTACAACTATTTACCTACGGTAAAGTTTTGTATGGGGACAACACAGTTCGATCAATGGTACGAGTTTATTCTAAACGCGGACCTGGCTGAAAAGAACATGGACAACATCTCGCTACTTGGGCTCAAGTTACCGGGCACTGATGACAGGGGCACGCATACCCAAAATAGTAGTATCAACAACCCCAATCGCGACGGTAAAGGGAAATAGTCTCTCGCGGTAGACCTTTCCAAGAATGCTTCTCCGTCTAGACAAAAAGCTTCGGACGATAAAAGACCGAGGAAAGAATATTCCTTCAATGACGATGACGTAGTCAGTATCTTCATTGTGCTGATGCAGGGCAACAAATTGAAACTACCTGATGTCAAGTGACTAGAAGTAGCCGGTCGCACCAATGATCCAAGATATTATTTGTTCCATCAATATGTGCATCATCCAACCAGGGACTGATATGTACTGAAGAGAAAAATACAGCAACTGGTGGATTCTCAAGCCATCATGCTCTACACCGACGAAAAGAAGGTCATTGCAAATATGGTATCTTTGTAGTTCGATGATTTCTTGGCTCAAGAAGTCCCATGCGGCGTTATCCCAATACCAAAGGCAGCGATGGAGATCATCAATCTGCCACCCAGTCCCCATGAGGTATTTGTCCCTCTCACCACTCCGCCAGGAGAAATCATATGGGTCCACCCCGACATTTGGAGAGATTGGGAACATGAAAGTGTTTCCCTTGCTTCTAAAGCTCCGAAGGCAAAGAAGAAGAGAAGGCCATATCAAATGGTCCTCGCCCCGGATGCAGACGAAGCTATGTCCGAAGAAACTTGGTCCGGTAGGACCTATTTATGAACTTACGAGCCTGCCTAAGAAGACGTTACTCCAACGCCTTCCACGCCCGCTACACCAGTTCCTCTTAAAACAGGTCCGTCAGAACCCACGAAGGCAGACAAGGCAAAACGAAAAGAAGTTCGGTCCAACAAGCCCTTAAAGAAGGATCCTCCTCAAGGACTCTACAAACTATATAACTTCGACATGCTGGCCTAGCTCGCCAATACACCGCCACGACTCTCCATTTTCGAACTCCTTTGCCTCTCAAAGGAAACTCATGATGTCTTGAACGAGGCATTATTATACGCTGACTCATATCTGATGAAGATCAAAGAGCCAGAAGACAACCCAACGAAATATCCCCATTGCTACAACATCATGAGAGTGATCCCCAACATTACCTTCTTCCAAGAAGATATGTTGTTAAAAGACAACGGCCATAACCGACCATTAAACCACATAGGCTACATTGGTTCGGTCAAGGTAGATCGTATACATATCAATCCAGGTTCGTCGCTAAGTATCGTTCCCAGAAGCCTTCTAAAATCCTTGATAATCCTGATGCATGATCTATCGATAACAAACATGACGATCTGCGGATTCAACGTTGGGAGGAGCCGACCCCTGGGTAAGATATGCCTCAGGTTTCAGATAGGTGACATTCGAACATAAGTCACATGCTATGTTATCAACTCCGAAGTATCCTACAACGTCTTGCTTGGACGACCATGGATACACGAAAACCTGATAGTATACCTGATAGTACCCTCTACTCTACACCAATGCTTCAAATATGTAGACATTCAGGGGGTAGTCAAGACTGAGGTTGGTGAACTAAATCCCTTTAAAGGTATCGAGGCCTACTATTTCGACTCAATACTTTACACACCGAAAAACCTCAGTATGTAGCACGACCAAGTCAATGAGGAGGCTGCATCTGTCTTAACCCTTGAGGGTCCGCTTGTCATCCACATCCAAAGCCGAGTCACCAACGTCTATGGGCCTCTCATAATCGACCTCCGCAAATCAACTCATGGAAGAACCCACTAGCAGTAGAGGCCAACAAAGCTGCTTTGAAGGCGGAGCACCTAGTTATTGATCTTTCCCGTAAAAAGCATTTTGTCTGCAATAGAAAACCTTTGGTCATAAACCTGACTGAAGCTATGACTAAAGCAAAAACCAATGTCAACCCTCTCGAAGATGAAGAGATTATGTACTACATTAATGAAGAAGGCATGCCTTTGCACTATCACGATGTCAGTTACTTTGCTGAGGAGTTCTTGGAGGCTCTTGATGCCTATAAACTCCTTTCTATACCGGTCACGGCACACTCGGCGGCTGTCACGTCTTTCCATTCGCGCGAAGAGGCCTGCTTCACAATCTCGACGAGAAAAATCAGAGACAAGCCAATAATCTTTGGCGACACTCACGAAAGAACATACTCATATTATGACGACTCCGAAAGCGACGTGGAGACAATACAACTCCATCATATAAGTCAAACAACCAAGAATATCATTTTCAAGATGTGCTATGACTGGAAAGCCAATGAAGGCTTTAACTACTACAAATGCTGACGCCTTCCACTATGCTGCTTGGCCCCGAAAGATAAACCAGAAAACTATTACCAGCAAACGTGTAGTAGTTTAGGGTATGTCACTCCTCCCACAACTCCCGAAAGCTCATAAATAGAGGAAAGTGCGACGTCTCATTCTTCGAACTCTTCATTTTGGAATTTCGAAGGAAGCATTGGTGACATCTTCAAACAAGCACTGTCCATTAACATTGCGTCAACAGATGAAATCGTGGACATCAACCAATCCCTGGAACCCCTCGAAGATGATCCATCGGTATAACAGATATAATCGCAGTAGGAATCAACATTCGAGCAACGTGAACCACCCACCAAAGACGAAATTATCCAAGTCGATTTAGGGGATGAGTCATCCCCCAGACCTATCTACATCAGCCAAAGTCTTTCTGATGAAGATAGACAAGCTCTTATACAACTGATAATATAATACCTCGATGTTTTCGCCTGAAGCTACGAGGACATGTCCGATCTAGACCCATGCGTAGCCACACACAGCCTGAACGTTCTTACAAACGCAAAATCGGTAAAACAACATCAACGGCGATTTTGACCCGATGTCATTGATACCATTGAAGCCAAAGTAAAAAAACTGATAGCATGTGGCTTCGTTCGTGAAGAACAAAACCCTGATTGGGTGGCGAACATTGTTCCAGTTATAAAGAAGACAAAAAAATCCGAATCTACATAGATTACCGAGACCTGAATGCAGGTTGCCTGAAGGATAAATTTCTCCTCCCAATTACATATATCAGACCGACAACACATACGGCTTCGAGCGCATGTCTTTCATGGACGGATTTTCGGGTTATAATCAAATCAAGATGTCCCCAGATGATGAAAAATACACATCGTTCAGAACATCGTTGGGGGTATACTGCTACACAGTAATGCCCTTCGGTCTGAAAAATGCAGGCGCTATGTACCAATGAGCCATGAGCACAATCTTTCGTCAACATCTGCTTAAGATGGTAGAATGCTACATGGATGACATTGTGGTCAAAAGTCACCACAAAGACGATCACCTCCAGGATCTGAGAACGGTGTTTGAATTAATGCGCAAACACCAACTCAAAATGAATCATGCTAAGTCTTTTCTAGGAGTTTCTAGTGGCAAGTTCCTTGGGTTTATATTAACCTTCAAAGGTATCCGGTTCGACCCCGTAAAGTCAAAGCCGTCCTTGAGATGAGTCCCCCGTGAAACCTCAGGTAGCTACGAGGACTCCAGGGACGTTTGGCATACATCAGAAAGTTTATATCAAACGTCTCAGGACGCTGTCAATCGTTCACGCAATTTATGAAGAAAGTAGTAATGTTTGTTTGGGATGAGGCGTGCCGGCAAGCATTCGACGATATCAAAAGATATCTCATAAAACCCCCGATCCTAGTCGCTCCCGTTGTGGTAAATCCCTTCTTAATGTATGTACGGGTAATAGACTACTCTTTGTGGGACCTACTCGCACAAAAAAGCAGTGAGGGTTACGAATAGGCCATATACTCTCTTAGCTGCATGATGGTCAGAGTCGAGCATAGGTACAACCCGGTGGAAAAGGAATGTCTATTATTTGCCATTCAAAAGATGCGCTATTACATTTTCGACTGCTGATGACCAAGCCCAGCACACTCAATTTTTGCCTGGCTACGTGGACGATGTTGCTATGTCCATACAATATGGTATATGTCCCACAAAAGGCAGTCAAGGGCCAAGCACTGGCTGATTTCTTGGCTGTTTACCCAGTTTTCGAGACTTCCAAGCTATACCAAGACATTTCGGATGAAGTTTTGGAATCCAACACAACAACGGCGGAAAAAACTTGGCAAGCATTCTTTGATCCGTCGAGAATAGGACCCAAGGGCCATATCATCGCAGGAGTAGGAGTGGTCCTCGTCTCTCCCGACAAATTGGTAGTGCATTGTGCATATTCACTTACAGAGCCATGCTCAAATAACGTAGCGGAATACAATGCTCTGCTCATGGCCCTTCAGTTAGCAAATAGCTAGGGGTTGAACACCTCGAAGCCTTTGGCGACTCTCAAATGATAATCTGGCAAGTCAGGGGAGAATACGAAGTCCACCACGAAGACCTCATTCTCTACTACCTGGCAGCAACCGAGTTAAGCTTCTACTTTCTTCGAGTTCTTCATCGACCACGTATCCCGATTATGAAACACAGCAACCGATGCTCTAGCCTGTTTGGCGACTTCTCTAGCTATCCAAATCATAAAGCAGCTCCCATCATGGTGATGGGTCGAGAGTTAGCCTGCGTTAGGAATAACCTACAGGTTCAGCACAGTTATATCGCAGGAACGAATGTCGATTCCAAGGACTGGAGATCCCTATTTTTAGACTATGCTGTCTACAAAATCTTCCCAGAGGACCCAAAGGAGGATACCTCTGTAAAGAGACGCTCCCTTCTGTTCTATTATGACACCTCGACATAAATGTTATACCGTCGCTCATATGACGGACTACTGCTCCAGTGCTTATCCGAGGCAGAAGCCAAGCAAGCACTGCGTGAAGCCCACGATGGTACTTATGGTGCATACCAACCTGGCCCAAAGTTACAGGATCATCTCAGGCGTATGGGTTACTATTGGTCAACCATGGTAGCATATGCTGTAGACTATGCTCGAAGATGCAGAGCATGTCAAATCCATGCGGATTTCATCCACCAACCTTTAGAGTTTTTACATCCAACAACCGTTTCTTGGCCATTCGAAGCTTGGGGCATGGACACAATCGGTCCTATCAACCCTTCCTCGTCCAGAGGCCATCGGTTCATCCTAGCTATAACCGACTAATTCTTCAAATCGGCAGAAGCAGTATCCATCGTCAAAGTGAAGACATTAAACGTGATTAGCTTTGTCAAAAATTGTGTCATTCATCGCTTCGGCCTCCCTCGCAGGATGATTCACGACAATAGACCACAATTCGCAAGCCAAACATTTTATCAATTTTACGACAAAAAGAGGATCCAGAACATTGCTTCTACGACATACAATCTCGCAATAAATGGGTTGGCAGAAGCATTCAACAAAATGATAATCAAACTGCTCAAAACGTTCGTCTCCTCTAACAAACGTGACTGAGATGAAAAGCTCGGGGAGTGTCTATTGGCCTACTGAACGACGGTACGGACCCCGACTGGTAGCACACCATATTCTCTGACTTACGGATGCAAGACGGTTTTGTCCCTCAAAATTCAGATTCCTTCTCTTAGGATAGCCCTGGCCAGTAGGTTGACCGCAGAGAACAATGACTATTTACGATTGCAAGAGCTAGAAGTATTTGCAGGCGCAACAACAAATCGAGCTATACCAAGCACGCATCGCTAAAACCTTTAACAAAAAGGTGAAAGAGAGAGTATTCCAAGCTGGTGACCTTGTCTTAATGGTGAGAAGACCGATGATCATGACACACAAGAGCAAAAAAAAATTCTAAGCCAAATGAGAAGGCCATTTTGTTGTGGAAACAATTTATTCCAACAGAGCTTATAAACTCACAAAGCCTAACAGAGACTTGATCATGATGCCCATAAATTGCAAGTTCCTCAAAAAATACTATGACTGACTACTGAACCGACAAGCGCGGAGCGTGCCAGCCGCATTATCCGGAGGATGTATAGTCAGCACTCTGATGCCCCAGTCTCAACTTATTATCCATACCTAGTCTTAGGTACACAGTGGATAATAGTTCCACCATGAAGCCCCCCACTAGGGCATTTCATAACCCTGTTTGCCACGTTCCTACAACCTCTGAGCAAAAGCTATTTTTGTCTATCACGTCTATATTACCTTTGGTAGCATTACATTCTCAAATTTGTTACCCATACTCAGCACGAGTACGTCACATAAAAGCTCTCCTAGTGGAACCCCGTTTTCGTTTATCATATCCATATTACCTATGATAGCTTCACATTCTCAAATTATTTACCCGTACTTAGCAATAGTATGCCATGTATAACAAATCCACATAAAAGTTCTCCTAATGGAACCCGTTTTGTCTATCACATCCATAATACCTCTGATAGATTCACATTCTCAAATTTGTTACCCATACTTAGCACGAGTACGTCATGAGTAACAAATCCACAAATTTATTTTTCTAGTGGATTAGTTTTCGTCTATCACGTCCATATTACCTCTGATAGCGTCACATTCTCAAATTTATTTTTCGTACTCAGCACGAGTACGCCATGGGTAGCAAATCCACAAAAATACTCCACTAGTGGAACTTTATTTTTGTTTATCACATCCATATTACCTCTGATAGCGTCACATTCTCAAATTTGTTACCCGTACTCAGAACGAGTATGCCATGGATAGCAAATCCACAGAAAATTCTCCTAGTGGAACCCTGTTTTCGTCTATCATGTCCATATTATCACGAATCACACCCGGTATAGGGGCACGAGTACGTGGGTACATCCAGCCTACGTCGCATCATCGGTGGTAGAACGCTGTCTCGGTCTTCTATACTATCTAACATTCACACAATATATATATATATATATATATATATATATATATATATATATATATATATATATATATATATATATAATACCTATCATGCCATCTCAACTAAAAATGGAGGAGCAATATGATAATATAATAAAGGGTAGTCAATGTAAGCCCCTGATTTTTCAAAAATAATAAAATTGGGATTTTTCACAATTTTCGGGAATTTTCTGGGAATTTTCTGTAATTAAAATCAGGGTTTCTATTTATTAAATGATTTTTAATTATTAATAAATAATATTAAAATATCATGAAAATAATATTTTTGGGTGTAAAATGGAAAACTGGACTTAGGGCAATTTTTCTGGATTTTCTGGGCCCCAGACCTAATTTTAAATGCCTAAAAACTATTTACTAATTAATAAATTAATTAAAACTGTTTATTATTTATATATTTATTATTATTTATATTATTATATTTTAATTATTTATTTTCTTGGGCCGGCCCGGCCCAGTGGACCGGCCCAGCAGCCCAACCGCAGCCCGCTTCCTTGCGGGTCGGGCGGGTCTGCCCGGACCCGCGACCCGACCCGCCAAGACCCGGTCACCCCAGCCCTCGCCCCGCTCCGCTTCCGGCGCCGCCGCCCGCGGCCACCGCGCCACGCAGCCACCGCCTCCGCGCTGCCCGCAGCCACGCGCCTGACCCCGCACCGGCCGCCGCTTCCTCCGCGCCACGCCGGCCACCCTCTCTCTATAAAACCCGCCCCCACCGGAACCCCCTTCCTCCACCGCAGATCCCCGCCTCCCTGCGCCACCGCCGCCTCCGCTCGAGCGCCGCCGCTGCCTCGCCTCGCCCAGCGCGCGTCGCCCCGCCGTCTCCGCCCCTCCGGCGGCCTCCCCGACGAGCAGAACAGCAGCAGCAGCAGCCTTGGAGCCGCCTCCCGTCGGCCTCCGGCGCCGCCCCGCCCGTCGACGGATCCGCCTCGCCCAGGCGAACCCTCCCCGACCACCACCGGCCAGCCAGCGCCGCCCAGGCCTCCGGCCGGCCACCGCTGTCCCGAAACCCTAACCCTAAATCCCCTTTCTTCGTGTCGTGTCCGACACGACACGGACACGACTCGACCCTGATTTTCGGGTCCCCTTCAGGTACGCGTAACTTTCGCCTCGTAGCTCCGTTTTCAATTCCGCAAATTGCGTTGTGAAGCCTGTATGACCCTCTCGGTGTCCGGACAAACTGCTCGGGACATCGCGGCCTGTGGTGATCGCACACCGCGATCCAAAAACAGGAAAAAACCAGACCCTGTTTCACCCCCGGAACTGAGTACGCCCCGCCAAACGGGACGACTTGGTCGCGTGCGGTCTTCGCAGATACGTACGTACCGTCGATACGGACGTGTGAGATTTCGCGGAAGCTGATTCGGGTGTGCGTGCACACCGGAATCAACGCGTATCCGCGGACATCGCCCCGTATCCGGCTTTTCTGCAATTCACCCTAATTTCGTGCACACACGTCGGATCGAGACGAAACTTGCGCCATCGGACTCGTAGCGATACGCTGGTCCTGTGGGTCAAGTTTGGTTCGATTCTGAGAACGTTGACGAAATCGCGTGTCGCGGGCCCCACAGGCCCCGCTCGACGGGCGATTTTGTGTTCGGCTCATCGGAATCCAAATCTGGAAGTTCCGTTGGGTTCGTATCAGCGTTCCTGACCTGTTGACACTAAGTTTGGTGAATTTGGAGACCGTTGACCTGGACACGTTTTTCGGTGCAAAGCGGGCCCACCGGCGGACCCGTTCTGACCCGAAATTACCGTTTTTGCCCTTGTCTCCAAATTGGACCCAAGGACAGGCGTTTCTAGCTATTTGACATCTTCTGAGCGTGATGGTAATGTCTATTTCAGCTTTTGGACTCATCTCTGGACTTTTCCCCCAAGAACCAATTTAATCAGATCCAAACAACAGGCAAGTACCTGCACTTCAAGTTAATCTTTATATTGTGATAATTAATTCCCTGCTCTACTAGTACCCTTGCTGATTTCACGTAGTGTTAAAGTACTGTATTTCATGTCTTGAATATTGGAGTTCATGTCTTGTTTACATATCGGGTGGGAGAATACTAGGAGGCATGTAGTTTACCCTTCCCCATGTATTGTTTAATAGCTGTTGGTACACGACTGTCCATCAGCCAGATCTCGATTGTATTGTTTAATAGCCGTCTATGACGGCCAGATTAGCCTTATAAACCCCTACATGCCAACTATGTATTCTAAAACAAACACAAGTTCACACAGATAGTCCTAGTCTTGTTATAGTTCTTACTGACTGTTGTAGTTTCATTTTCTATCTCATTTATTCCCTGATTTCTCATATTCTTGTTTATAGCATTTAAACTCTGAAAGATTAATGTTTCCTTTATGCAATTTCTCAATATGATACTCAGTTTAATTGTCATACATATTTAGCTTAATCTTGTTGTGCACTGTGTACTTTGCTCCTTTCCTGACTGGATACGTTGTTTAGGCGATGATGAGAACCTTGTCCCTACCTATTATGGACCCTATGAGCCAGCAGGTGGTACAGTTGCAGAGTCGGTTCCCACCCAGGAAACTACTCCTGCAGAGTAGTTAGCATTAGTTGTTATTTCCTTTCATCTTAGTAATCGGGTTTGTCCCCGATATAAATCTTTGGTTCTGTAATAAACTCTGGATCTGATTTTCATATTCTGGTTATAAAATCTTAGCATTCCTTTCCTGCCATTTTCTTGCCTATTTAATTGTTGTGAATGAACTAGATTTATTGCTTGTGGTCATGCCCTAGACAGCGTACTACCGCCGATTCTGCGGCGTAGGCTGGACGTGCCCACGCACTCGTGCCCGAATATCCGGGTGCGGGTCGTGACACGTTTTTATGGTGGCCCATGCAGGTCAAACGACTAAATTGTTCGGTTTCAACTTAGGGACCGAACAGGCCTGCAACAAGATTGAGGATTTTAGGATAAAGCTCATTCACAGTATAGGGTCATTATTTCAATTCTTGATATCATTTCTGCTCAATTATCCTATCGCCTTTGATTTCCAAGTATCCTATTCTGATCTTCCTATCCCTTAATCTTTCAGAATGGTCCAGACCAGGAACACAGTAGGAGGCACATCAGAACCAGCTGAGCAGAACGTGCCCGAGACTCTTGCACTTCCGCCGCCTCCATCTGTTCCGGCAGTTACTCTAGATGGGGCACAACTAATTGGAGTGTTCCAGGGATTGGTGGAATCCCAGAAGGAACAGACTGCACTTCTGCGGACCAGCCTCTCAGAAGCTATTAAGTCCCAGGAGTCGCCACTCAAGAGGCCAGGAAGTGCCAAAGACTTCAAGAATCTTAGGCCTCTGGAATTCTACGGAACTGAGGGCATTCTCTACGCTGATGAGTGGATAGAGAATGTCGAGAGACTCCTGAAGACTGCTCGGGTTCCCGATGATCTCAAAGTGGAGTCCGCCAGCTTGCAACTGTTCGACATAGCGCGGACCTGGTTTAGAGACGAACCTCAACTATCTGCTCCTGACCTCACCTGGGAGGACTTCAAGAGACTGTTCAAGGAGAAATTTTATCCCGAAGTGGCTCGGGAAGCTCTCGAAAGCCAATTCGAGAGACTGGAACAAGGAAACATGTCTGTTGATGAATATACTGCTGAATTTAGCAGGTTAAGCCACTTTGCGGAGTACATGGTTCGTACCCCGGAGGACCGAGCCCGTAGATTCAAGAAGGGGCTGTCTCCGGATATTCGCCTTGCTGTCACCACCAGCCGAGCTCGCACCTATGAGGAAATCTTAAACGTGGCACAAGGCGTTGAGAGAGACATGGGGCATAAGCTAAAGCGAGAGAGAGATACCGGAAGTGCGGGACCCAACAAACGCCTTTTTCAACAACAACCACAGCAGAGGTCCCCGCAGCAAGCCCAGCGTCCTCTCCCTCAAGCTCCAGCACCCCAACACCAAGCTCAAGGACAGAACCAACGAGTTCCCACTTGTGGCTTTTGTAAAAAACAAGGTCACACCTGGCAAGTTTGTAGGAAGAGACTAGGTGCCTGCCTATATTGTGGCTCAACAGAACATCAAGTGAGGGACTGTCCCGCTACTCCAAGACGCGGACAAGCTTACGTAATGACCGTGGAGAACGCGCAAACTCTGGAAGCAGCTAATGCGCGTAAGTGATTCATAGATATCTTTCCTAGTATTGTTTAGCTCATGCCTATTGGTTCGTGACCTCAGCCTCAACCTAATAATTTTGAACTTGCTAAATAAACTGGTATGCTTTTAAAATTTGATAACTGTTTTAGAGGCTTTTGCTATTGTGCTTTTGTGTTAGTTTGTGAACTTCAATAATTTTGTACCTCCTTTTCATCATCATCTAGCGCACTTAATTTTGCTGAACTTGACATATGCTGCTATTCTATAGCCTAGTTTTGCAAGCTTACCCTTTATCGGGCTTGTTCATGACACATGTATTATTGAGGCCTGATCAACCCCACTAATACAAGTGTCTACTCAGAATCAGTGTACTACGGTCTGATCAACCTTAGTGCATTTTGATTCGCACTTCGCACAACTACCTTACGTGGATTGAGAGATATAGTGACTAGTATACTTACCCTAAAATGTGCCCGAGCATATCGTATCAGTATAAATGATTACCAGAATAGAATCTCAATCCATAACCGCCTGGCAATTCCTATTAGAATTCCTTAAACGCCTTGGTCCCTAAACCTCTGTTCTACACCTCGCCCTTAAACTCCTTATTATTGATCCTCGTCTTTTCTTATTTCGGAAAGACAAAAACCTGTGGTTGGTATAAGTTGAATTGCAGTGCTAGACATACCCCTCAGACCGGTCAAATTGATGATAACCCTTTATGACTAGGCAATGTCCTAGGTGATGTGTTTGTGTTGCAGACTAAAAGATTCAATACCATGATTCATTAAGTTGGACCTAGCTTTACTAGTTGTACAGCCCTAGAGGATATATGGGTAAAATTATAAGTTGGGTAGCGACCGTAATGTTCACCTGAGAGAAAACCGATGAACTGTGACCAAGTGAGTTGGACAGAGAGAACCCTGCCTTATTTTAAATTTCGAGGACGAAATTTTTATAAGTTGGGTAGATTGTAAGCCCCTGATTTTTCAAAAATAATAAAATTGGGATTTTTCACAATTTTCGGGAATTTTCTGGGAATTTTCTGTAATTAAAATCAGGGTTTCTATTTATTAAATGATTTTTAATTATTAATAAATAATATTAAAATATCATGAAAATAATATTTTTGGGTGTAAAATGGAAAACTGGACTTAGGGCAATTTTTCTGGATTTTCTGGGCCCCAGACCTAATTTTAAATGCCTAAAAACTATTTACTAATTAATAAATTAATTAAAACTGTTTATTATTTATATATTTATTATTATTTATATTATTATATTTTAATTATTTATTTTCTTGGGCCGGCCCGGCCCAGTGGACCGGCCCAGCAGCCCAACCGCAGCCCGCTTCCTTGCGGGTCGGGCGGGTCTGCCCGGACCCGCGACCCGACCCGCCAAGACCCGGTCACCCCAGCCCTCGCCCCGCTCCGCTTCCGGCGCCGCCGCCCGCGGCCACCGCGCCACGCAGCCACCGCCTCCGCGCTGCCCGCAGCCACGCGCCTGACCCCGCACCGGCCGCCGCTTCCTCCGCGCCACGCCGGCCACCCTCTCTCTATAAAACCCGCCCCCACCGGAACCCCCTTCCTCCACCGCAGATCCCCGCCTCCCTGCGCCACCGCCGCCTCCGCTCGAGCGCCGCCGCTGCCTCGCCTCGCCCAGCGCGCGTCGCCCCGCCGTCTCCGCCCCTCCGGCGGCCTCCCCGACGAGCAGAACAGCAGCAGCAGCAGCCTTGGAGCCGCCTCCCGTCGGCCTCCGGCGCCGCCCCGCCCGTCGACGGATCCGCCTCGCCCAGGCGAACCCTCCCCGACCACCACCGGCCAGCCAGCGCCGCCCAGGCCTCCGGCCGGCCACCGCTGTCCCGAAACCCTAACCCTAAATCCCCTTTCTTCGTGTCGTGTCCGACACGACACGGACACGACTCGACCCTGATTTTCGGGTCCCCTTCAGGTACGCGTAACTTTCGCCTCGTAGCTCCGTTTTCAATTCCGCAAATTGCGTTGTGAAGCCTGTATGACCCTCTCGGTGTCCGGACAAACTGCTCGGGACATCGCGGCCTGTGGTGATCGCACACCGCGATCCAAAAACAGGAAAAAACCAGACCCTGTTTCACCCCCGGAACTGAGTACGCCCCGCCAAACGGGACGACTTGGTCGCGTGCGGTCTTCGCAGATACGTACGTACCGTCGATACGGACGTGTGAGATTTCGCGGAAGCTGATTCGGGTGTGCGTGCACACCGGAATCAACGCGTATCCGCGGACATCGCCCCGTATCCGGCTTTTCTGCAATTCACCCTAATTTCGTGCACACACGTCGGATCGAGACGAAACTTGCGCCATCGGACTCGTAGCGATACGCTGGTCCTGTGGGTCAAGTTTGGTTCGATTCTGAGAACGTTGACGAAATCGCGTGTCGCGGGCCCCACAGGCCCCGCTCGACGGGCGATTTTGTGTTCGGCTCATCGGAATCCAAATCTGGAAGTTCCGTTGGGTTCGTATCAGCGTTCCTGACCTGTTGACACTAAGTTTGGTGAATTTGGAGACCATTGACCTGGACACGTTTTTCGGTGCAAAGCGGGCCCACCGGCGGACCCGTTCTGACCCGAAATTACCGTTTTTGCCCTTGTCTCCAAATTGGACCCAAGGACAGGCGTTTCTAGCTATTTGACATCTTCTGAGCGTGATGGTAATGTCTATTTCAGCTTTTGGACTCATCTCTGGACTTTTCCCCCAAGAACCAATTTAATCAGATCCAAACAACAGGCAAGTACCTGCACTTCAAGTTAATCTTTATATTGTGATAATTAATTCCCTGCTCTACTAGTACCCTTGCTGATTTCACGTAGTGTTAAAGTACTGTATTTCATGTCTTGAATATTGGAGTTCATGTCTTGTTTACATATCGGGTGGGAGAATACTAGGAGGCATGTAGTTTACCCTTCCCCATGTATTGTTTAATAGCTGTTGGTACACGACTGTCCATCAGCCAGATCTCGATTGTATTGTTTAATAGCCGTCTATGACGGCCAGATTAGCCTTATAAACCCCTACATGCCAACTATGTATTCTAAAACAAACACAAGTTCACACAGATAGTCCTAGTCTTGTTATAGTTCTTACTGACTGTTGTAGTTTCATTTTCTATCTCATTTATTCCCTGCTTTCTCATATTCTTGTTTATAGCATTTAAACTCTGAAAGATTAATGTTTCCTTTATGCAATTTCTCAATATGATACTCAGTTTAATTGTCATACATATTTAGCTTAATCTTGTTGTGCACTGTGTACTTTGCTCCTTTCCTGACTGGATACGTTGTTTAGGCGATGATGAGAACCTTGTCCCTACCTATTATGGACCCTATGAGCCAGCAGGTGGTACAGTTGCAGAGTCGGTTCCCACCCAGGAAACTACTCCTGCAGAGTAGTTAGCATTAGTTGTTATTTCCTTTCATCTTAGTAATCGGGTTTGTCCCCGATATAAATCTTTGGTTCTGTAATAAACTCTGGATCTGATTTTCATATTCTGGTTATAAAATCTTAGCATTCCTTTCCTGCCATTTTCTTGCCTATTTAATTGTTGTGAATGAGCTAGATTTATTGCTTGTGGTCATGCCCTAGACAGCGTACTACCGCCGATTCTGCGGCGTAGGCTGGACGTGCCCACGCACTCGTGCCCGAATATCCGGGTGCGGGTCGTGACAGTCAATACTCAATCACATATAAAAATTAAAGGAAGATGTAAGTACGATATAGAATAGAAGAAAAAAAATACAAGTCTCAATACATCACATGTCCAACTCAACATCTAAACACAACTCAAGATCTCAAAATAATATTACAATCAAAGTCTAAGTAGAAACAACTACTACAAGATATGAAAATCTAAATGGCCTCGGTATCTAGCACTACATTCTCAGGTGACACTCCATATGTTAGCCCATAGTAAGTGGGACATATCCTCACTAATCAGTCATCTGAAAAATATATCCTGTCAGGATTGGAGCGGAGTACAACCCAATAGCAATTCTAGTTAATTGATAATGACAATAAACAGAAATAGAGAATGTAATACAAGACGAGAAACAATGAACAATATCATGCTATGGTATAAAGAAACAGGTAAACAAGAGCAATATGGTATATACTAATCACAATAAAATAGAACAAGACAATAAAATAGAATATGTGAAGAACTGTAACTATATTAAGTGTTTAAAATACTAGTTAGATATGTGATCGGCTTTGGTTGAATATTGTCTACTTAACGTTGGATAAACATTGTCTAACTTAAACATTGAACATTGAACATTGTCTAGGCTTTGATCACATATCTAGCTAACACTTCTCCTGTCCCAACCAATACTCATGGATCCGATCATGACACGTCACGAACACGAATATAATATGAGTTCACGAAGAACATGAATGTACACGAATGAACCCGAGTATAAGAAATACCCGATGAACACGATAAAGTACATGTGAAGGAGTATCCAAAGTACACGATAATGGAATGATATCTCCTGACAGGATCCATATAGTACCAGTTCGTGTAACCACTGTGTCAAAATCAAGTAAAATATTTCCAAATGCTTGTATTATAGTAATTATCAAATACAGGAAACTATCAAAGAATGTACTCGCTTGTGGTCCTGAGCAAATGATGTAAGTCGGTGTCCGAATTGGTGTCACACTGACCTATATATGAAATTTTGTCATCTGGTGTAATGAAGTAATAAAGCTAACATAAACTAAAATATAGTTTTCTAGGTCAAGACTAGGTCAAACTAGGTCTTTACATAGGTTTTAGGTCCATACCTAGCTTCTAGGTTGATTATAAGCCTAAACTAGTTGATACTAGATTTTGGTTAGGTTTCTAGGTCCAAATCTAGAAGGTGTTAGCTATACAAGATATCCTACACTATATATGTACATATATATACTCATATATAATATTATCCAGTAATATCTTATGTGTTTGATAATAAACGAAAGAAATAAAGTAGGTTTATATGAAACCCTTTCTTAGGTTTACAAACAAGAAAAAGAAGTACAATTAATCCTATACGAGGATATTAAGTACAAAAGTTTGATTCTGGAGAAATATTGCTATAGGAGTCTGATCTGCAGTCGATCACTTTGTCCCTTGGACCACACGATGGTGAAGAAGTGCCGTAGAAGAAGAAGAAGCTTCAAAAATCACAAAAGGGATTGGATGCTCGATACCAAAGTCGTCAATCACTCCCTTCTGTATGTGCTCTAGGATTTTCTCTTAATTTTTTGACTTTTCGACCTCTTTTTTCTCCACCCTGACCTCCATGAATGGAGGTCTCTATTTATAGGCGTAGAAACTGAACAGCGGAGAGAACCGCACCTTTTATGCGGCGGTTATCATAACTGCTACCCACGTATAAATGATCTTTTGAATAAGCGTGTGACGCGTGTCCTATTAAGAGATAATGCGTATAACTGCTGCGAAGATCACAGCATGCAAGCCGCGTAGGTAACTGCCCCTCGCGTAGAGATGACTGGCGTAGAAGCCAAATAACTGTCTCATTGGTGTAAAAACCAAATAGCGGTTCTGATGGCGTAAAAGTCAAGTAGGCGTAGAAGCCCAATAGCTGACATATAGGCGTAGAAGCCCAATAGCTGTCAGGTCGGCGTAGAAGCCAAGTAGTCGTCAAGTTGGCGTAGAAGCCAAGTAGATGTCATATTGGCATAGAAGCCAAAATAGGCGTAGAAGCCTGATGCTGCGATAGGTAGCCGGCGTAAAGATTAGCTAATTATCCTTCTTTGACTGAGGTCTTGAGCGTATTTTGGGCCGAATAGTCTTGTCACTCACCTTTGCAAATATAGCTTGAGTTAGCGTATTTCGAGGAGATAGCATACGGCGTACTCCCATAGCTGAAAATAGCCTGATGGCATAATGTGCAAGGACGACGATGTGGACGTATTAGCCCTAATTATAGCTCACCCAGTCATTAAAAGTAGAACCAAATCTCATGCATTTAATGCAGAGATCTGCCCCCATCTCGCGCATTAATTGTAGAGTCGTGCCTCGAGTTCTGTACGAAGAGCAGCTTTTGACGTGGCGGTCAGCTTTGTCTCATCTTGAGCGTAAAAGCTCATATCTGCCTGTGTAAAATAGGCAGCGTATTCCTTGAATGCGTAAACGACGTCTTGTATCAAGGTTTTGTCACTAAACGACGGTCTTTGGCTTTATGCAGAATCATCATGGCAGTCGTCGTCTGGATAGTCGTGCAGTACTCTTTGTCAGGAGTCAGGTTCATTGTAATGTCTGACAGGTTCATTCAAGGGATACGAAGCGTTCCTCGTACAGCTCATTCGAGGGATACGAAGCATTCCTCGTATAATTTCTCGCTGCATTAAAAGCAGATAGGTTTTACGCCAAAGTGGCAATGTAACAACCTTTTTACGCTGAAGCAGTCTGGAGATACTGCATTACGTGGGTTGTTCTGGAGCTATATTTTATGCTGTATTGCATTGAAGCTCTGCTGTTACGCCAATGGCTCTGAAGTAATGCTTTACGCTGCCCAGCACTGAAACTCTGCTTTACGCGGGTTGTGCGTATAATTTCTTCAGCGTATTTTTCATGCTTCTACAAGACCCCCTTCAAAGTTTTCAAATTCTTCGTAATTTAAAACACTTTGAATGAAGCATAAAATGGTCAAGTTTGACTCGTTCCACGAGGCTGATTTCTCGGTGAAATTTTGGATTTTGTTGGGATTTGATGTGATCTCCTCTGTCTATAAAAAGGCAACTGAGTTAACCTGTTTTCCCACACTTCCTTCACCATACATAGATGGTTGCCGAGCTTCGTCGGGTCGACTTGAGGAAGAAGAAGATCATGTTCTTCCAACATGTAAATATCCGTAAAAAGAGGCATCTTCGAGAAAATGTCCTCTGCAACGATGGATCATGGAAGTATATCATAGCTTTCTTTGCTCGGGATGATCAGCAATTTCATATAGCGATTCGTCCAAAGAGAGGAAGGGTCACATTCGACCACACAGCTTGCAAGCTGTATTTTTTTCCATCATGGTGGTGGACGAGGGTAGGCAGTTTGACCCTGTCTTCTAGTATTGAGTTGGGTCTGAACCCCAACTCAATCTGTCATGGCGTAAGGAGGATGGACTCTGAATAATTTAGACATGTCCAGTTGTGTATCCTTCCGTCATTAATCATTTTCTTGTTAATCGGCCACAGAAAATCGATTAATTACTGAAGAAGACGGAAAAAGATCTCCACCAATATGATGACCTGGAGCAGCAGATTCTTGGTGTGATCTTTAAATGAAAATAAGAAACCCTTGGAAGAACAAGGATTTCCATCATATGTAATCATGAAGATGAAAAACCCTTTATAAACTAGATTTCCATCATATGTAATCATGATTAATAGATTTGTCTTCTTTTACGCATCTGATGATTTTCTATATTTGTGTGTTGAAGTCTGAATATGTGCAGCTTCGGCACGTCTGAATAACTTTGATGATGAATCTGATAAAAGAGAGTGTCTGATTACGTCCCACTTTTACGCGAAATGAAAGACGCGTAGAAAGCTCTTTAGCATTAAGTTGTCTTTGAAGATCAAACTGTCATGCTGTTTTGGGCAGAGGGTCGCGTAGAAATTCTGAACTGTCACTTCTCTGATACGAAGAATCCTTGTTCAGACCATCATCTTCAAGAATTATTTCCCGAAAATCCCTTGAAAAGGGCGAGAAATGGCTGTAAAACTGGCCATACTTGAACTTGTGTAGAAGACTGGACTTAGGATGAACTTTCAATCGACCCAAGAAGGAGAGCCATCTTCAATGCTGAACTTATTGTGTTTTGGGCACTTAGAATATTTTGTAGCCAAGAAGGAGCATTTTTGCAAAAATCCTTGCGGTTGGCCATCTGTAGCTGTTGAGCATAGAATCATAGATTTGCAGCCTCTGAGCGTAGAAAGCTTCTGAACGTGAAATCATAGATTTGTAGCCTCTGAGCTTGAAGTCGTAGATTTGTAGCCTCTCGAGCGTAAAAGCTACCGAGCATAAAAGCATCCGGGCATAAAACCATAGACTTATAGCCTCTGAGCGTAAAACCGTAGATTTATAGTCTCTGAGCGTAAAAAGCTTCTTGGCGTAAGATCGTAGATTCGTAGCTACTGAGCGTAAAGTCGTAGGTTTATAGCCTCTCGAGCGTAAAAGCTTCCGAGCATAAAAGCATCCGAGCATAAAACCATAGACTTATAGCCTCTGAGCGTAGAACCATAGATTTGTAACCTCTGAGCGTAAAAAGCTCCTTGGCGTAAAAATTATAGATCTGCTCTTCGCGTAAAATCTGGATCCACTGACTGTCCGTCTTTTTTTTTCAAATGATTGGTTGACGTGGTTCAAAATCATAACCGAATATTAAATATCGGATTTGGTTAGAGATTCGAAGAGTTATCTGAACTCTATAAATATCCCAAGGCCTTGAGAGAAGAAACTCTTCACCTGTCTTTTTGTAAGAAAACTTCGTCTCTTTGAGAACTCTTCTTCGTCTCCTCTCTGAGCACTCTGAGTTCTAGCCATGGCACCGAAATAATCATCCACCGCTAAGGGAAAGAAAACTGCCTCCTCTTCTCGCTCCTCTACTCAAGCACGAGCAACTCCCATTGGGCTGAGCGAGCCCCTCTCTGAACGAAGTGCCCCACCGTCAAGCTGTGCACCAGCCGTCATAGGTAAAGCTTTTGGGACGAAAAAAATGAAGAAAACCCTTCGCACACGTTGTACGTGAACGCGCTAGGTCATCTTCTGTGCTGAAAGCCTCTTCGAGGAAGATGATGCACAAAGATGTTTTATCATTTACGCCCATATTCCTAATGTGTCAGCATAAAAACTCCATATTTTTGCAGTCTGGCGTAACAGCTTTGACTATCGAAATTTGGCGTATACTACACACTTTGAGTGTTGTGCTCTGGATGAAAATTTTGGCGTAATAACTCAAATTTTGACAATCTGGCATAAAAAGCATAGACTGTTAGATTTTTGTGTGTACTGTCAACCTTGAATTTTACGTCTCGGAAATCGGTTCCAGCGTAAGAGCTCAAGTTTTTTTTTTTTTGCAGTCTTGGCGTAAAAGCACAGACTGTTGATCTTTGGCGTAAACTGCAAGACTGTAATGTGTAGTGTAGAAACTAATTTGTTCTTCTTGCATTTTGTAGTGGACTTGCAGATCCCTCATTTGGCTGAAGTGATGGGTTCTGCTGCTGGGATGCAGAACTTCAATTATCTGGAGGATTTATCCCATGTGACATTTCCCATTTCTGGAGACAATTATCCTGAAGGAAGGAGGATCCTGATCTCGTCCCAAGGAGAACGCATGCTGTTGAGTATGATCAACGGGGAGCCCCTGATGTACGTAGATGGGACCAAATATATAAAACCAGCTTTCCTATTCGGAGATATGATTGATAAACAATCCCAGACGAAGCCCAAGAAGGAAAACTGGGTTTTTACTGCTGAGGGCATGGTCATGTACCTGCCAAGGATGCCTAGAGATTACCCTATCTCGGCATTCTTCTATGCCACGCATCCCGGGAGGATGTCATGGACTCTGACTCCTGATCTTCACGGCCAACCGGAGAAGATATTTTATCAGAAAGGATCAGACCGAGGATTATTTGTGAGCCGTCCTTCAGGTCCTGTTATGCCTTTCAGGGGATTATTTTCGGGTAGCGTCTCGAGCGAAGACACTGTACTGCTCCAGCCATTCCAACTATCGACTTTTTGCAATGACTTCATGGGGCATGGAGGAGTATACCCCAAGGTTAATCCTCGGACCAGCGGGTGGCTTAGCCCTGGGAATCTTTGATGGGCTCGTTTAACTGCCTGGGCACTAAAGCATTTTCAGACAGAGCTGGAGAGCATTGGTCTGTTCGAGGCTGTGAATGCTACCAGTGTTGGGCTGCCTTTCAACCCCAACCTGTTTTTGGCTTTGATGGAGCGGTATATCTCGCTCACTGGGACTTTCGCCACTCCGCTAGGGGAGTTGGGATTGGCCCTTCATGAGATGGCAGAGATTTCAAAGCTGCCCATGGGGGATACTCCTTATGAAGAGTATGTTCCCACAAACAAGGAGCTGAGGGATACAAACCCTCGGGTAGTGGAAGTGTACCAGGAGCTAATGAGCCATTATCTAGCGTGCACCACCTTCTACAATGAGCCCTCTGATTTGGCTTATACCAACAAATGGGCGTCCTATCTCTTCTTTCATCAGGCCATAGATGCTAAGCCAGACAAAGTTATGGATAACAGAGATAAACCCTTGAATCTTCTGAGCGTGCTTAATGCTCAAATAGTCGATAATCTTATTGAAGACGCTGGAGCTTCATATCAAGTTCTCGATGAGGGGATCGAGGGTTATCCTGCAGGCACTAAAGCCTACAGTTATATGAGGCATTGCCGCAAGCCTCTGTCAAGGGAAGCTCAACTGGATGGCTTCCTTTCTGTATGGCTACGCCGATTGGTAGTACCTGGCATCGCATCTGCGGATCGTATTTATCGCAACACCTTATGGCCTGCAGTGCATTTGGTATTTGGGGCAAGACTAGGCCTGTTCCCTGCCATGGTATGCTGGATACAAGCTGGCCTGAGGGCCATTACTGACGGGCTGCTTGCAGACGAAACACGGCGTGAAAGCTTTCCCAGGGTAGAGTTACCATTCTTATATCTGATGGGATGGTTAATTCTTCATAACCCCAGGGTGATGTCTCCCGGCTCCGCCAGTAGTTCGGAAAATAATTTCTTGTTGAATTACAAGAATTCCTGTTGGAACGTGCTGACCGTCACAGATTGTCGGCGAGCATTAAATTTTGCTCATAGCTGAAAGCTCTTCTGTATCGTCCCCACTATACATATCAATCAACAGAGGACGAAACTCAAGGATGAAGGTCATGGGAGAACCATTCTTTCTCCTAAAGCCTTTTATTGGTTGGTCTGCATTAGACCTTCCCATTTATTATACAGAAGTGAAGACCATTGCTTCTTGGAGCCTTATCTGCCCAGTAGGTTCGCTAGGAAATTTGGATATGACCAATTGCATATGGGGAATGCTATCACCAGCTTCAAGTCTAGAGGTGGACTTATTGATGGAGCCAGAGGGTGGCGGTACTTCATGATGGGTTATATTGGAGCAACCTTTACTGTACCCGCGACTTCTCTCTGCATGGAGTTGCGCATCCTCCATTCATACGCACAATTTTATGTGGCCATCAATACCCTCCATCGCGATTTTGATATGCGTAGAAGTTTAAGGATGCCCTCTCATAAGTCCAGTGGAAGAGAGGAGATTCCATCAGTCTCCTCTGATGAAGGTGAAGACCCTGTCGGTCCAGATGAGTTTTTGTTGACAGTACCGAGAGGCGTAATACCTCCGCCTGCCGAGCCTCTCGTTATCCCTAGTAATCGAAGGGCTTCCACTCTAAAAGAGCCTTCCCCTCGTAAGAAAAAGAAGACTGTCAGTGGTCCTCCAAGGACTTCCATCCAGGAGGCTCCTAGAAGTGAGCCTGTTATTCCCCCGGTCGGGGATGGTTCTTTGATTGAAGGTCCTTCAATTTTTAGAGAGGGAACCTCCACCGTTCCGGTTGACAATGTCGGAGATTCTTTACTCGAGGCTGCTGTCGCTACTACCGCTACTGGTAGTGCAGTGAAGTCACCTTCGAGGCCGAGCAAATTCAGGATATCTTTATCCAGACCAAAAATGGGTCCGGCCCCTTCTTCATCTGTAAGTATCTCCAGCGAGATTTCACCCGATGAACCTCGAGTGGATCTGGGTGAAGATTTGGATGACTACCCTTAGACGTTATTTGGTGCACCCTCTTCCCCAGGTATGACAGCTCGCTTAGCCTCTTTAAGAACTGATTTAGATGTACTGGCTGCGGACGCGACATATATACCATCAGCCATGGGTAAATGTTGTCCTTACGCCTCTTTTTTAGGAAAATTAACATCAAATTGATATTAACTTTCTCTTGTCTTCTTTTCAGGGGAAGACATCTTCGGGGAAGGCGGAGTCGACGCAACTTTTGACTTTGTTGCGGATTCTGCTGATGAAATGACGGTGCTTGACACTGAAGGGACATCCTTTGAAGACGTTGCTCCTTCGTCTGCAGCATTTTCGGGCGTTGTCTCGCCAACAGCAGTCCATACATCATTAGAGGAGGATGATCCTATCATTGTGGCTGCGCCTCCTTCGTCGAGTACACCAGCAACTTCAACCATTGTTGGTGTCTTTTCTTTTATCGTGCCATCTGTTGAAGCGACGACCGTGGCCACATCTTCTGCCAGTTTTCCACAAAGGGGGTTTGCTGATATCGCGGCCACTCCTAGCGTCCATTCGCACTTTACCAAGCTAGTTGAACAATTTACTAGCGTATTCTATGTCACTCTGAAATCGTTGATATCCATGGTGCTGGAGAAGAATATAGGCTTTGATGCTCTGAAGATGTCCTCCAATCTCACCATAGCGCAGATTAGAAATTTCGATGACACTGGACTAGCTGATGCTCTGGAGCAAATAGTTAATGGTTTGGAAGAACCTATTAACCATTATTTGCAATTGTCTCGAGACAACGTTGACGATAGGATTCGGGCTGAGTACGACTCCTTGACTGCGAGACTTGCTAGGGAGATAGAAAATCTGAGCAAATCCATCGAGGCACAGCAGCAAATGATGAATAAAGAGCATGCCGTATCGGGATATGTCATTCCCCAGCTGGCTGAGTGCGAGGTTGAATGTGAGGGGAATGAAGCGAGGGTCCACAAATTGAAAACTGAACTCGCTCAGGCAAAAGAGAGGGCTCTCGCTTCATCGGCAGCTCGAGATGTGTTGAAGGACCGAATGGAAGCGGCTCAGCAGAACCTAACACATGTGGGTGTCATCCACGCAGGTTTAGTACAGGCTCGGTCTGAACTATCCTCTTTGAACAATGAGGAGGCAAGGCTGGAGCGGGCTCGCGCTAATATCTTAGACTCCAGGAATGAGAGGATGACTGCTCTGGCGCAACAGATTCGCGATTTGGCTGCTCCTCCCCGATGATGTACTGTTTTGCCTCTTATTGTAATTTGCTTTTCTTGGAGATAATAAAGAAGCTCTATCTGACTTTGTGGACCCATCATTTTTGAATATAAATGATAGGATAGGATGAAAGTGATATCAGAGGTAATATGGATGTAATATCCTTTCGGTAAGTTTCAGTTGGATATATCTATTCAGAGGTTATATGGACATGATAGAATATGATCTAACTAAAATTTATGTACAAAACACTATCAGAGGTAATATGGACATGATAGGTTTTGACGATTCAAATTAGTTAGACATGTCTATTCAGAGGTCATAAATAACATGATAGAATATAATCCAACTAGATTTTTGTAGGTAGTATCGTCAGAATGAGATCTTCACCATACTCCGCTTAAGCAAGGGAGATTAAGCATAGTATCTCTTCAAGAATTTGCCGTTGATAGGAACCATTAACAGGTCTCCGTTAGGCTTGGCTAATCTGTAAGTGCCGTTTGAGAACGTCGTCTCGATCACATAAGGGCCGTCCCATTTGGGCTGAAATTTACCCTTACTTTTGTGTGTGATGATCATAGGCCTTTTCACAGCTAAAACTAGCTCGCCAACTTTGAACACTCTTTCTTTCACTTTTTGATTAAAAGCTTTGGAAATGCGTGCCTGGTAGAACGTAATACGTTGTTGAGCTTGAAAGTGTTTCTCGTCTAATCCTTCTAGCTCTTGAAGCCGTAATTGATCATTCTTTTCCTGAGTCAACTCATTAGTCACTGCTATTCTGAGTGAGGGAATTTGAACTTCAATGGGGAGAACTGCTTCACTCCCATAAACCAACGAGAATGGGGTACAACCTGTCGGTGCTCGTACCGTTGTACGGTATGCCCAGAGACATTCTCCCATCTTCTCATTCCAATCTCTTTTGTTCGAAGAAACAAACTTTTTCAAGAGTTTGATAATAGTTTTGTTGAAGGCTTCTGCCAAACCATTAGCAGCAGAATTATATGCCGTAGAGGCCATATTTTGTATCCGATTTTTATCGCAAAATCGGTGAAACGCTTGGCTGATGAAATGAGGCCCATTGTCATGGATTATCCTTCGGGGTATCCCAAAATGATAAATGACATGATGCTTGATAAAGCTGATCACGTTGGATGTCTTTATCTCAGCAAGAGGAATCGCTTCTGCCCATTTGGAGAAATAATCGGTGATAGCTAATATGAACCGATGTCCCCTAGAAGAAGACGGGTGGATAGGATCGATGATATCCATACCCCATGCTTCAAAGGGCCATGATGCAATGGTAGGATGTAAATACTCAGAAGGTTGATGTATAAAATCCGTATAAACTTGACAGGCTTTGCACTGTCTTGCATATTTTACTGCATCTGCAATCATGGTAGGCCAGTAATAGCCTATTCTCCTAATACGATCCTGTAGCTTAGGACCGGTTGATGTGCTCCACACACACCATTGTGAGCTTAACAAATAACCCGTTTTGCATCGTCATCAGAGAGACATCGTAGCAATAGTCCATCGTATGTTTGATGATATAGACTTTGTGAAGAAGCATCAAAATAGAAGCGTAGTGATCGTCTTTTAACCGATACTGCTTCTTTAAGATCCTCCAGCAAGATTTCGTATGCTGCAAAGTCTATAAAAGGACTTCTCCAATCTCTTTTAGGAGGAACCGTGTTTACGGTATAGCTGCGTTCCAGGTGAAAGTTATTTTTCACACAGAATAGATCTCTGTTGAAAAGGATCACCGAATTCTGCCTCCTTATAGGAATAGCTAGATCTGCTGCTAAACTGGCCAAAGTATCAGCTTCCAAATTTTGAGATCGAGGCACATGTTCTAGGAAGAATTCTTTAAAAGACATGGCTATCTCGATCGTTGCTTGGTGATAAGGAATGAGGTCTGGATTACGGACTTCATATACTCCTTTGACCTGATTGTCGATCAGCTGGGAATCACCAAAAGCTTCCAAGTATTCGACCTCCAATTCTTTAGCGACTTGAAGCCCGATTAGTAGAGCATTATATTCTGCCACATTATTAGAGCAGGACTCACTAAGAGAATATGCTCGATAGATGACGAGTTTGTCAGAAGTCACCAGAACAATTCCTACTCCTAAAACCACGTTTCCCTTGGGACCAATCCTTGAGGCGCCATCGAAGAATAGTTGACATGTATTATCCTCCATTGCAGAGTTATATTATGCAACTTCATCGGGAATGTCCTCGTATAGTTTGGATATTTCCGGAATTAGATGGGCAGCTAAGAAATCAGCCAAGGCTTGACCTTTCAAGGACTTCTAAGGGATGTACACCATATCATACGGTGTTAGTAACATCGCCCAAGTCGTAAGTCAGGAATTAAGAACACTTGGCTTGCTCATCAATACTCAAAGAGGATTAATCCTGTAGATGATATGAATAGTTTGGCCTGTCACGTAATGTCGCATCTTCTGAATGGCGAACATTAGGGCCAAGCATTCTTTTTCCACTGGATTGTACCAGTGTTCAGCTCCGACCATCATCCTGCTTAGGTAATAGATAGCCTCTGTTCATGACCCTCATCATTCTTCTGTGTGAGAAGAGCTCCCAAAGAATGATCCATTGCTTGAACATACAGCAAAAATAGTCTTCCTACGACGGAAGGCACCAGAACTGGAGGATTAGCGAGGTAGCGTTTGATATCGTCAAACGCTTGCTGACAGGCTTCGTCCCAGACAAAGGACACTCCTTTCTTCATTAAGCGAGAAAAAGTCTGACATCTTCTAGAGAGGTTGGAAATAAATCTCCTGATGTAGGCTAGACGACCTTGAAATCTCCTGAGTTCTCTCAGATTATGGGGCGGTCGCATCTCGAGGATAGCTTTCACCTTATCAGGGTCAACCTGAATGCCTTTAGCGGTAATGACAAATTCCAGGAATTTGCCACTGGATACTCCGAGAAAGGACTTTGTAGGGTTCATTTTGAGTTGATGTTGACGCATCAACTCGAACACTGTCTTCAAGTCTTGTATGTGAGTACCCTTGAGACGGCTTTTGACAGCGATGTCGTCTACGTAACATTCCACTGTTTTGCGTAGATGCTCGTGAAATATGTTACTCATGGCTTGCTGATATGTAGCCCCGACATTTTTTAATCCAAAGGGCATGACTGTGTAGCAATATACCCCCAGTGGTGTATGAAAGGCAGTATACTTTTCGTCTTCAGGATGCATCTTAATCTGATTGTATCCTGAGAATCCGTCCATGAAGGACATGCGTTCGAAACCACATGTGTTGTCGATCATGACGTCTATAATGGGAAGAGGGAACTCATCCTTGGGGCAGGCTGCGTTCAAATCTCGCAAAATCAATGCAAACATGCACTTTCCCTGTTTTCTTTATGACCGGGACAACATTAGCAACCCAATCAGGATGTTGTTCTTCCCGGATGAACCCGCAGGCTATCAACTTCTTGATTTCAACTTCAATGACATCCATCATATCCGGGCAGTTAGCAACCCAATCAGGATGTTGTTCTTCCCGGATGAACCCGCAGGCTATCAACTTCTTGATTTCAACTTCAATGACATCCATCATATCCGGGCAGAACCGGCGTTGGTGCTGCTTTACAGGCTTTGAATTAGGCAATATGTTGAGTTTATGAGTAGCCACTCTTGGATCAAGACCTGGCATATCCTCCTAATTCCACACAAAAATATCGATATATTCTTTTATCAGTTGGATCATCTCTTCCCTTTCTGCTGGGGAAAGATTGTTACTGATAAATATCGGCTTTGGTGAAATTTCATCCCCAACATCGATTTGGATAACTTTATCTTCAGTGGGCGGTTCTCTTTGCTCGAACCGAAGTTCCCATTGCGTATCCATTTGATGTGCCCAGGAGTCATTTTTAAACGGTTCAGATTCTTGTTCCTCTGTCTTGAGAGAATCTGTCAATACCGTGTTTGCTGACAATACCCGTGGGAGTTCATCATCTGAATTGGAAGACGACGAACCATTCTGAGAAGAGAAAATAATATTCTCACTTGACTCAGAAGTTGCAAGAGCCATGGTATGCCCTAACCCGAAATGAGTTCGTTGAAAGTAGGGATCACCATGCAACAATATCCGCTTGCCTTTTCCAAAGTTGAGGCATGGTTCTGCCTTCAGGTATAACCCATGCTTTGCATAATCTTCAAAGCCTGTGGACTATATCTGTGGACCTGCATTTTTCCAGCATCAGACTCGTGAGAATTCTCTTGTACGATCGGTCGATTCCGTATGCGGCCGAAGACTATTGGATGCTGATCTTTACGGGTAGGTGGGATGATAAAGATAGAATCTTCATGTGATCCGTATGTCGTGATGACATTGGATGCTGATGCCACTTTCCATACATACGGTTGATAGAGTTCTATGACTTCCAAGATTTTTTGTGTATAGGCTCTATATCATTATGGAGGGAAGATTCCTGATTAGGAATTTGAGCATCAGTATATTGGAAAAGAGGTTCTTTATTATCATCAGAAACCATGTTCCCGGTTGTATTTATATCAATCGGCTGTTTGTTGCGCCGAAGGTTGATGACCAAGGGTGGAGGCTTCTGATTCAGCGTGATCACTAAGGGATCTTTTCCTCCTCCTGATTTGGTTTTGCCCAAGGGGATGACCGTGGGTTCCATGATTTTAGGACGGGTAGTCCGTCATTTTACCTGGATTGAACAGAGGTTGCTCAACAGACGGTTCTCCTGGCTCCCAGTGGGATTCCTCTTTCGTCTTGCTCGACACCTCCTGCATGTAGTCTTGGGTGTACAACATGGCATCAGAGTAGTAGGACTCAACTCATTTGAATGGGTTGAGATCAGCAAACTCAGTCTTCATTGTCCCTTAGAAATCTACATATTTAAAGCATTGATATAGAGTGGAAGGAACAATGTTGTGGTCGTGGATCCATGGTCTGCCTAGCAGAATGTTGTAAGACACCTCCGAATCAATGACATAGCGTGTAGCCACTGATCTAAGGTCACCAATTTGGATCCTCAGACGAATCTTTCCCAGGGGCTTACTTTTCCTGGCGTTGAAGCCCACGATGTAGTGGTGGTGTAAGCCAGTTTGCTAGTAGGAATCCTCAATGGCCTGAGCAGACTATGAGGGATAATGTTGATCGATGATCCCGGATCTATATGAATCCGGTCTACCTCCATGGAATCGACGTATCCGGTGTAATAGAGCGGTCTGTCATGCCTGTTATGTTTCAACAGCATGTCTTCTTGAGTGAAAGTGATGTTAGGAACCACTTCCATTACACTATGACATTGAGGACATGCCACAGGTTCTTTGTCGGGGGACTTGAGCTGGGTCAAGCATACGTCCGCCTGTATTAAAGCTTTGCTCAAGGCTTGATGAGTGCTTTAGATAGCCTAAGCAGCTCGAAAATGGACAATCTGGCTAGAGTATTAGCCAGTTGGGCGAGGATGTTGAAGTTATATGGCTTCTCTAAACCTTTATTATGAATATTTTTTAAAGGTTTATCAAAATGAACTTCTTTCTGTTTGCCCTTGTCCATCGGAGTTGGTCTAGAAGGACCTGCCTCTGGTATGACAGGTTCAGGCTCTGAAGGCTTGGCAGCTGAAGTGTCTGCCGTTGTTTCATCCTGATTTCCTTTATAGTCCTTGAGGTAGGCTTTGCCTGACCGGTTTTCGGTAGCTAAAGCCTCTTCTTTTGATGTCGGAGAAATTGAAACCATATGACATGGTTTGCGTCTTGAGCTCTTTTTATACTTAGCCTTAGCAGCTTGGGTCTCTTCCTCAATCTCTGACACCAGATCAGAATGAACCCACATAATCTTATCACGCTGGGTAGTTAAGGGTACCAAATCCTGGTTTTGACCCCTAGCCGGGGGAAGATTAACAATGTTCATCGTCGTCCAGGGAATATGTACTATACCATCTGAGACTTCTTAAGTGGGCAGATCGCCGAATTGGAGAGAGATCATGTTGGCGGTTACCGTCTTCTCGCTATTGTGCACAGTAATATCCTTGGCGTCGATCAGCTCCTGGATTTTCCTCTTTAGTATATAACACGCCTTGGTAGGGTGATGTATATACCTATGAAAAATGCAGTACTTAGGGTTATTGGTACTGCCGACTTTATTTGGCCTTTTTACCTCGGGGAGAGTGAACTTTCCACTTTTGACTAGACAATCGAATATGCTCGGAATGTCATCATCATCAAAAGAATATTCTTCTATGGGCCTAGAAGTCCCAGGTTTCGTCTGCGTAGTCCTGGAAGCATGTTGCCTGGACGTGTTGATTGTCAGAACTTCTTTTCCTTTGGAACCACGAGGATGGTCGCTATTGGAAGATGACCGTTTCCCCTTGTCAGAGGTGGAGATCATGATTCCATTGTCATGTGCCTTCCGATAGTTGTCTTCAGCGGTAACCACTGAGATGATAAACGAGGGCCAATCATGGAACTGATATGGTCCTGTGAACACTGAGATCAGTGGAAGCAGGTTCTTCCTGCAAATGTCCACCAAGGCTGAATCCGGAACTCCGGGAGGCATCTGCAAAGTGGTTTGACGAAAACGTTCAATGAAAGTACGAACGTTTTCCTTCTCTTTCTGCTTAACTTCGATGAGAGATGACATAGACATGTCCATCCCTCCTTCATAGAATCGAGCGAAGAAAAGAGTCTTGAAGTCTTCGAAGGAAGTAATGCAATTGTCCGCCAAGCTACGGTACCATTGATAGGCTACACCAGACAGACAGTCCTTAAATACTCGAGTAAGAAGGGCATCATTCCCTAGTAGCAACACCGTCATCATACTAAAGTAGTTCATGTATTGACTTGGTGATGTCTTTCCCTCAAACAAAGCCATAGTCTGTGGCTTGTACTTTGGAGGGAAAGGGATCTCATCCCAGATAGCTGGGTAAGGCTGGTTGATGCCCAATTTTTTGACTGATCCTTGTGCTTCAGGGCATCAAATTGGGCTTTTAATTCCCGCACTGCTTGCATCGGATCTTCAGTTGGAAAAGGGACCGTAGAGATGTGAGAGGTCGGCTGTATTGTAACTCCAATAGGAGGTAATACGTTTTTCGGGTTGAGAGGTTGAGGAGCAGTTGATTCTTGATTTTGAATAGGCTCCTGACTAGATGGTATATCTACCCCCACCCGTAGTTGAGTCGGAGGAACAGGCGCAGCTGTGTGTTGAGTCACCAATATTTGGTGCATACTCTGCATCATGGTGTGCATGTCTTTGAGTGATGCTTCCAAAACAGCGATGCATTGTTCCATACTTCTTGATGGAGAAGCTTTTTCATGTTCATCTCCGATGGCATTAACTCCCATTTCTCTGGGTGCTATTGAGGGATCAGTATAGACCTCTGTGGAGATTGAGTCTATGCTGTCATTATCACCTTCAGGAAATTGGTGACCCCCAGTGTCGGAATCGGAAGAATATGAAGCCGATTATCGCGACCTCGAGCGAGTGTTTCGAAAAACACCTGCTTCAATGTTCTCTAGGAGTCTGTCGAATCTCCTTTGGCTCGGAGTTATAGAGGGATGACGTCTTGAACTTGACCTTCCTCTAGGAATGTGCGATGCCATGTTTACCGATGCGAATGTCGGTTCTTCTTCCTGTAAGGACAATGAGTAGTTCAACCGGTCAAAAACTGATCGTTTTACCTTAGAACAACAATAATTAACTACAACTTTATGACTATTAGAACAATGCTCCCTATGGGGTATAATAGATATATCAGAAGATCTCTTGTCTTTGCGTTTCTGAATCAAGAAATCGCGCAAATCAGGGGGATTAACAGAAGAAGAAGAAGTAGAAGGCTTATTCTGCCCTTTTACATTAGTCGAAACACGGATATTGGGAACCCCAACTCTCTCTCTGCCGTACTTATACAGCAGTCCAGCTACGTGAGCAGCAGCTGATCCATACGGAGCGAATCTATCCACAGACTGGGCCTTCTTTACGCCGAGGGGCTTCTCCTGGTGTAATTTTGAATTTTGCTCAAGTTGGCGTAAAATATGAGAAGTCTTCAAACGACCATCAACATTCCGCGTAATTTGAAGAGCGAGCAACTTCTCCTCTTGATGGCGTAAAAACTGAGAGGTTGAGAAATCCGCCGCTTGCTTTTCCTTATGTAGATTGCAGGGACCATCTGCCCCCTTATAGGCGGGAGATGTATTTTACGCGTATAGCGCATTTGAAGTTTCTGTCTTGGCGCTGAGGCCTTGTCAGAAACTACGTCTGCCCTGCCAGAGACGGGAGACGAGTTTTTACGCGCAGAGCACGTTGTATACTTCTGGATTGGCGCTGAGGCATTGCCAGAAGTTTTGTCTGCCCCGTCAGTGATGGAAGACTGAGTTTTACGTGCAAGGCATGGAGTCGACTTCTGGATTGGCACTGAGGCATTGCCAGAAGCTTTGTTTGCCACGTCACAGCCAGGAGACGGGTTTTTACGCACAGAGCGTATAGGTTGGGATGCCATAACCTTGTTGATCGGAGAGAGAGAGAGAGCCCGTAGGAAGAGCAGAGGATGTCCGGGGCATCCACACTTTTCGCAGCTTCCTGCTATCCTGAACAGAGAGGGAATGAGAGCTACCCCCTGCGCGAAGCATATCTTCATAAGTAGATTGGTCGAATTGGACGACCAATGTCTTTTTTGTTGATCCGACGGATACAACATCGTGTTGATCAATAGCCTTCTCATCAGAAGAGAAAGTAGTCCCCAACAGAGTCGCCATCTTGTGTTTGCTAATAAACGAAAGAAATGAAAGTAGGTTTATATAAAACCCTTTCTTAGGTTTACAAACAAGAAAAAAAGTACAATTAATCCTATACGAGGATATTAAGTACAAAAATTTAATTATGGGGAAATATTGCTATAGGAGTCTGATCTGCAGTCGATCACTTTGTCCCTTGGACCGCACGATGACGAAGAAGTGCCATAGAAGAAGAAGAAGCTTCAAAAATCACAAAAGGGATTGGATGCTCGATACCAAATTTGTCAATCACTCCCTTCTGTCTGTGCTCTAGGATCTTCTCTCAATTTTTTGACTTTCCGACCTATTTTTTCTCCACCCTGACCTCCATGAATGGAGGTCTCTATTTATAGGCGTAAAAACTGAACAGCGGAGAGAACCGCACCTTTTATGCGGCGGTTATCATAACTGCTACCCACGTATAAATGATCTTCTAAATAAGCGTTTGATACGTGTCCCATTAAGAGATAATGCGTATAACTGCTGCGAAGATCACGACATGCAAGCCACGTAGGTAACTATCCCTCGCGTAGAGATGACTGGCGTAGAAGCCAAATAATTGTCTCATTGGTGTAAAAACCAAATAGCTGTTCTGATGGCGTAAAAGCCAAGTAGGTGTAGAAGCCCAATAGCTGACATATAGGCGTAGAAGCCCAATAGCTGTCAGGTCGGCGTAGAAGCCAAGTAGTCGTCAAGTTGGCATAGAAGCCAAGTAGATGTCATATTGGCATAGAAGCCAAAATAGGCGTAGAAGCCTGATGCTGCACTGATAGGTAGTCGGCGTAAAGATTAGCCAATTATCCTTCTTTGACTGAGGTCTTGAGCGTATTTTGGGCTGAATAGTCTTGTCACTCACCTTTGCAAATATAGCTTGAGTTGGCGTATTTCGAGGAGGTAGCATACGGTGTACTCCCATAGCTGAAAATAGCCTGAAGGCGTAATGTGCAGGGACGGCGATGTGGACGTATTAGCCCTAATTATAGCTCACCCAGTCATTAAAAGTAGAACCAAATCTTATGCATTTAATGTAGAGATCTGCCCCCATCTCACGCATTAATTGCAGAGACGTGCCTCGAGTTCTGTATGAAGAGCAGCTTTTGACGTGGCGGTCAGCTTTGTCTCATCCTGAGCGTAAAAGATCATCTCTGCCTGTGTAAAATAGGCAGCGTATTCCTTGAATGCGTAAACGACGTCTTGTATCAAGGTTTTGTCACTAAACCACGGTCTTGGGCTCTGTGCAGAATCATCATGGCAGCCGTCGTCTGGATAGTCGTGCAGTACTCTTTGTCAGGAGTCAGGTTCATTATACTGTCTGACAGGTTCATTTGAGGGATACAAAGCGTTCCTCGTACATCTCATTCGAGGGATACGAAGCATTCCTCGTATAACTTCTCGCTGCATTAAAAGCAGATAGGTTTTACGCCAAAGTGGCTATGTAGCAACCTTTTTACACTGAAGCAGTCTGGAGATACTGCATTGTGCCGGTTGTTCTGGTGCTATATTTTATGTTGTATAGCGTTGAAGCTCTGCTGTTACGCCAATGGCTCTGAAGTAATGCTTTACGCTGCCCAGCACTGAAACTCTGCTTTACGCGGGTTGTGCGTATAATTTCTTCAGCGTATTTTTCATGCTTCTACATCTTAGTCTAAACTCAATATCTAAGATATTACCTAGACTTAACACCCTAACCTTGACACAACCCTCAAACACAGTTGGCACAACAATTACCTTTGCCCACACTTAACCTACACTTGAGACACTAAGATACCCCCTATTACCAATTACATCCATAATATCTATGTATACTACATGTACATTAACCCATATTAACACTTACATATATTATATGTATAAGCCTATACTGATACTACACCATGTTACTCACACTAGGTACACAACCTACTAACTCATTCTTCTAGTACCTGTACTAACTACTGCCTAGTACAGTTGATACCCTGCATTCCACACAACCCACTCTCTACGACACTCCAGTATCCCATGCTTGACGCAGGCCAACACCTTCACTAAGGCACTTGTGTACATCTAATCTTGAGTATCAACTGATACTCACAAAATCCCCAACTAATACCTTCACCCAAGTTGATACTGATACTTGGTATCTCTAGAGTGCAATTCTGTATACATACAACCCTCATCTAAAATTAACCAAGCTTCCCCCCTTCTTAGTTCATTACTTACTAAGGCAGTATAACTCGAGCCTGGATACATCAATATGCCACTCGACTTCCAATCTGGACATTACAGATAATGCAAGCAACTCAGGCTCCTCACTTCTACTGCTACTTGCTTGGTACTGTTGCTGTTGATTTAAACTGGGCACCCAACACGTTGTTACACCTCCAGTTCCCTTATTACTGTATCAGTGTACTGCAAGCTCCTCTCATCTTGGACTGATTATCCCTATGCCTTCACATAAACTCAACTGCTATTGACACACTAACTCACACATGTTATGATACCAATTGGTATCCCAACAGCATATCTGGTACTACCCTCCTACATAACTGCTAATTGCCACCCCTAAAACCTTTACGGACACTCAAACACTCACACTCATACACACTTGCATATCACTCATATCTATATATTCACTTAATCCCTAACTGATACATCACTACAATATTTGATGCCGAGACACATAACATTCCAGCACACACATAGGGTGTTTGCATCTATCTTATTGTCTAAATATAGGTATACTACCCTCTGGACCTACTGATACACTATGGGTAAACATTATTACCTCATTCTAATCTTTATACTTCACTCGGGTACTGCAGGAATGACTGGGGTCAAGACTGAGCATCACTCCCTAAGTCTGCTACTTGTATTCCCTTTGGTTGCAGGTCAAGTATCAACCTTACTTTGGTCTTAAACTGGAACACCCTCTCCAATACTCTAATACCGACCTATCCAAGTCCTCACTCTAGTTCACCCCCATGACTGATATACTAAAGTATCAGTCCCCGAGCCCCCTAATAACAAATACACTTGTATCAGTCCCCTCATCTTCACATTGCTCACTTGGTATCAATAATACCTACTCACTGTTACTGTATAATCTGCAGTTTCCTCCTACTTACCTTACTGAACCTGTGAGCCCCTTTCCACTATCTACAACTGTTATTAACTGCTATTTCAGAACATCACATCACCTCCTCCTTAAACTTGCACACACTGACACACTTAGATTCTTATCTAAAACACACACACACAATCACACTCCTGCACTGTGCCCGACCATCACCCCAATACTATGCCAACACCAACACCAACACCAACACCAACACCCACCAACTGTAGTAGCACCCTGCAACTGCTGCTGCTTTGACCATATCAAACAGTAGCTACTGTCACTCGACCACACCAATTGTGTAACCCTAAACCCGACTACACCTATAGCATATAACAACAACAAACCCCCTTCTAGCTGTTGTATACAGACCACTCTCCACAGTCCACACTAACGCACACTCACACAACATATATATCTACTCATATATTTATATATAGCAATTTATATATAATACACCATTACAATACTTAATAGTATACACTTATGGTTTTATGATACATTAGAGGCCTATAGTCAAACACTAGGTGTGCAAGTCTATTACACTTAGGATACACACTCAATTGGAACACTAAAACCAAAATTCTCCATAAGTAATCAATCCTACCCATATATAACATCTATACATGACCAAAATAACTCGCTACAATAGAAATTGAAGAGAATTGTGCAAAACTCCCAAAATTGGGCTCCGTGTCGCACCGTATCACAAAATACCTTGATACGGTCTACACGTATCCAATTATGGACACGTACCTAGTCCCATAACCCCGATCTAAGTCTAATTAGATCTAATCGGTCTCATGACACACAATTGATGTATCAAATTCGTAATTTCTCTAACATGCATATAAAGCACCACATAGAACTCTCATTACATAGTCAAATAGCCTAGAACTTGTTCCTATAGGTAGTCCTATGCCATGGGGTCATTTCTAATAGTCAAATGCATGATTACGAAGCTATAATAAGAGAAAAATTTAGAAATTACCAATTGGGAGATAGATTCTCAATAAAAATACAATTGGACACGATCCCGATACGATCTCTAGCTCCAAAGTTCCTCCTCCTTGTGCTCCTTGCTTCTCCAAGCTTTAAGGCTCCAAGAGTGATAAATTGAGAAGGAAATGGTGGTGAATTGTGTAAAAAATCAATGGAGGAAAATTGGAAAATTGGGGATCTAGAATTTGGATCAAAATAAAATACAAATAAGGAGAGAGAGAGAGAGAGAGAGAGAGAGAGAGAGAGAGAGAAGAACCCCCCTTTAGTGGACGGCCTATGCCCACTTCCCCAAGCAATTTCAAATGTCCAAGTTGTCCCCTACATGTTGCATTAAGAGGAATAATTAAGGATGCGTATATTTGGAAGTCTCTAACTAATTGTAATTACACTAATCCTTCTTAATTTAATTAGTGTAATGACTAATGGGCTTGGGTCAAAGTTGGGCTCACTACTTGTCATGATAAATCTAAATAGGTCCATATGTGACAAGTCTAATTATTGTCTAGTCTCTCTAACTAACTAATTAACACAAGTCTCTAATGCCTAATTAATACTAGTCATAATAGTCATAGCTTAACTTAATTAAATAAATTATACAATCATCACACAATATCCAATACTATATTTCTAAGATAAAAATATCCATGCCTAATTATCAAACTACCCTAGTTGAAAAATTGAGGGTGACACATATTACCTCTGATAGCGTCAGATTCTTAAATTTGTTATCCGTAATCGGTACAAGTATGCCATGGATAGCAAATCCACATAAAAAGTTTTCTAGTGGAGTAGTTTTCGTCTATCACGTCCGTATTACCTCTGATAGCGTCACATTCTCAAATTTGTTATCCGTACTTAACATGACTACGCCATGGGTAGCAAATCCATAGAAAAACTCTCCTAGTGGAACCCAGTTCTCTTCTATCATGTCTATATTATCTCTGATAGCATCACATTCTCAAATATGTTACCCGTACTCAGTACGAGTACGCTATGTATAGCAAATCCACAGAAACAATTTCCCTAGTGGAGCTATTTTCATCTATCACGTCTATATTACCTCTAATAGCATCACAGTCTCAAAATCTGTTGTCCGTACTCAGCAAGAGTATGCCATGGGTAGAAAATCTATAAAATACCTCCCCCAGTGGAACCCATTGTTAGTCTATCACGTCCATATTACCTCTGATCGCATCCCCTATTCAATTTATCATCCGTACTCAGTACGAGTACGCCATGGACAATAAGTCCATAACAACTCCCCTAATGGAGTCATTCAGGCTTATCCAATCCATAGTAGCCTGGTTTACTGCTCATGCCACAGTGTTTGGCATATCATCTATTCTGAATCCCCAGCGGATTAATAGCATCAGATCTAGCTATCACTTTCATCCAATATAAAGTCCATAAAATACCTGAAAGGAACAAACTTGGAAATACAACAAAACATATTTTCTCTCATAGGATGATTGTATTTCGCACCCATAAGAGCGTTCTCACACAAGTGTTGACCCACCAAAAGGAGATTGTCATTAATAACCATGATTACATACGATACAAATCTACTACATATGGATTTTTATTTAATCATGGTTACATACAATGGAAATCTTGTTTCGATTTTCAGTGATGATTCATGCGATCTCCACGCATTCTGGTATTCCCGCTCCTAATGTTCCTCAGTGCAAACTTTAATACATAGAGGCAACCACACTGGTGGATAACAAATGGGAGAGGAGGACATGGCACGATTCACCAATCACGCACTGATGACATTGATTTGACTAGGATTCAATCTGAATCTAGCAATCAATATCACAGCTGTGTTTTGTGGGTATATGCGACACACAAGGGCTGAAGACAACTATAGTCTTCAAGTAATATGCTTGTTTGTGACAAACAAGGTGGCCTATGATATCCTCCCATACTCTGTCAAAGCCCAAGCTACCCGAGGCAGCCACTGCTCAAGTCAGCTTGCCTATCCCCTCGCATAACGGGTGCATGTCCCAAGATTAGATCGCCCGGAACTCTCCGAACGCACATGTTGGCTACTGAGCGCCCATAGCTGCTCCGACGAGACATCCGTGCTACTGTAGCACATACTTCCCCGCACACACATATGCATCACAAGGTATATCAGGGCCCTTAACGCTCGTCCATAACGAAGCTCTGTAGTAGTGGCTATATACACCAATAAGGGCTCTTCATCTACACTTGATGCACGAAGGGCCGTTACCCCCGCTCAGGGTTGTGTGCTAACACTTGTAGTCAAGAACGTACGAATATAGAATGTCTCCTTATGACCTAAAGTGGTACGCCTACGAAGGCGCTTGGCATGCAGCAATAGTGAGGCGGATGTCCACTTGCTCCGAACGGCTCCCTTAGTGGGAGAAAGAAAGGTTTGGGGGACCATTGAGGAAGAGCCTAGTTATGGAAGAAAACTCTCCTCCTACCCTGTCTTTTATAGACAGAGCAGCCCTGATAAAGCCTGGACAAAAATGAGGCATCGATAGTAGCGCGCGTATTAAAGTGCATTTAAAGAGTGACATGGTCTTCAAAGCTAGTCATTCACCCTGCACGCACTAAAGCAAAACCTCGAGCCTCGTGCCTACATACGTAGACAGGACTCACGAGAGAGAACTAATATTTGGAAGGAGGTGGGCTCGGGTATCTACCGTTAGTATGTTGGTCACAATACGACCAAGGACTCCACACAGAGGACCTACGCATATTTAAGTAAAATCAGAGCAAAAAGAGTCCACGAGCCAGGTGGTCTACGCTCCTAAAAGACAAAGTCCCCTGCGTGTGCCAGCATTGTGCCATCCCTCATTGTCGCAAACACGGACTATCCGTACAAAATGGTATGTGCGCTGTGTCCGTGTCCTCCTTTAAAATCTTACATCGTCCTCATAATACTGTATTTTACTAAGAGCGAAGAGGAATACATTTTACTAAGGGGGGGGGGGGAGTGCATAACACGGTCGCCAAGGCCCATACAGAAGAAGAGCAAAACACGTTTCTACAAGACGAAACCCTACTCAGAAGGTAAACAATCATAATTGTGAAGAACTGCTATGTCCTATAGAGAGTGAACACCAGAAGCTTGAAGACAATCGAGAATGGTGTTGCGTCGTATCAATGTCTCCCCATTATCCGGTCCTAAGGGACCTAGGCTTGGCATCGTAGGGCAGTGGGTAACAATTTCCTCTAACGTTTGACTCAATAAGTAATGAAAGCGTTGAGCCATGGCGAGCTTGAGGTCGTTTAGCGCACCCTTCCACAGGACATCGAAGGACTCCGCACAGATACAACTATGACAATTTATTCCAAATTGACAGAAGAAGGCCCGACCGCCATCGGAATGGAGGAAGTCGCAACACTGTCGAGAATTCAGACGAGGATATCTCCTAGGTGCCAGGGCTTGAGACAGTCGTACCTGTCAGAACCCCAGCATATATAAGGAATGAAGGTAGCAGATCACCTTCCCAAGGCAGCCCAACACATCTCATGACGATCCTCGAAGCCTGTGAGATGACGATTCACCTCCCAAAGGCAGCCCAATGTACCCCAGGATAGTCCTCGTAGCCCGCAAAATGGCGGTTCATCTCCTCAAAGTTGATTGGAGGACATGACAACCCTTCACGAGTGATCCTGGGGAACCCAAAGTGGGTACAACCGAAGCATTCAGAGAGCCCCACCAACCAACATCCGCTATATCGGACCAAGGGTTACAGGCCACGTATCCCCCATCTACGAGGCACGGGAGAACCATATTCATGACATACCCGTTAAATAACTTATGGGCTCAGACCTAACAAAAGACCACCCTGAACAAGGTCGGCAAAAGAGCCTCCACTACGGACCGACGCTCACGTATAAGTATATATTCGTTATTTTCTACGGTTCATTCAAAGTATCCCAAAACTTAGGACAATTTCAAAAAAGTTTGAAGGGAGTCTTGTAGAAGCATACAAAAATACCTGTAGAATATACACATGGCCGAGGTCTACCATGTACGAAGGATATGTGCGTACAAAATGGCAAAATCTAGGAGTTAGCTCATTTGCACGCCTCAGAAAAATGCACGCGTCTCTTCTACTCTCCTAAGAATCGACAACAGGTGATTGAAAGATACGAGACAAAATAGGCACATTTTATACAGTATCCCTGAGAGGATCATGGCAATTAATGCGATTTGCACAAAAAGACAGTTTCCATCTTGACGAAAGTCTAGTCAGTATGGACGAAGTCTGCCACGTCTGAGGATACATGCGTACAAAATAGCGAAACTCAGGAGAGTTTTTCCATTTTACACACGTCAAAGAAGTGCACGCATCCCCTTTATGAAGCAACAGTCGGTTAAGAGAATAAAGACAAAACCTTCAAAATTAATGCTGTATCCCTTAGAGGATCATGGCATTTAATACAGTTTTCATGAAAAGGCCATTGCCATCATGACGGAAAGACCAGTCAGCATGGTACGCGTGGCATAAATATTTAATGCTCCACCATCAAAAGCTGAATCCTCGTCCGCATGACAAAATTTGCCTCGCCTCGCCTCGCCCGGGCATACACATACACCACAAAGTCCAATCGGCATTGGCCGAAGTTGCCTCGATAAGGCACGTGCGCAAAAGATGACATACACAGTGGATATGTTTACACGCACCATGAAGCCTCATCAGCAGGACACGCTCATTTATTGCTCGACCATCATGGCCGAAGTCTCGTCAGTAGGACACACAGATTTAATGCTCTGCCATTAGGCTAAAGTCTTATCAGTATGGCACGCCCATTTAATGCTCTTCCATCAGGACCAAATTCTGATCAGTATGGCACGCCCATTTAATGCTCAACTATTATGACTAAACTCTTGTCAGCATGACACGCCCATTTAATGCTTGGCCATCATGGTCAAAGTCTTGTCAAGATTGCCGAAGTCAGCCTCGTTTAGGTATGTGCGCACAAGGCGACAAACATAATTATGGATGGTGGGTTTTAAGGTACAGACCTATCGAAAATGGCTATATATACGAGGGTATCCCCCCAGTGTAAAATGATCAGTTTTTGGCTATTTAAGAAATATGTCCGGTAGTCCAAGGAGCAAAGTGATTGACCGCTGATCAGATCTCTATAACTGCCCCTCCCTAGAACTTATTGTGTACTGAGAAATTGTCTAATTACTTTACATTTCTTCTCGAAATAAAAAAATATAAGAAAAGAGACGGTCCATTCATGACATGTTAAAAATGTTTATCTTCTTAATCAACTACCCCTTTATTTATCGAACCAAAACACCTATCTATCGAGTCCTGTAAAATAGGAATAAAATATAGCTCCCAAAGGCTAGATGACCAGGCAAATAGGGTGCACTGATGATCTTAAGTATTGGGAATATCATTGATACATAGGTTATCCAACGACCCATTATTACGTTCTCAAGGACAAGATTTAGCAGCTGGTCGATTCTAAGGTCCTCATATTGCGCAATGAGCAAAAGAAGGTCACTAACAATATAGTGTCAGTGCAGTTCAATGACTTCTCTCAAGTACAAATACAAAATGGCGTAGTTCTTATCCCTGCGACAAAAATAAAGCTCGTCAACCTCCTCCCCAACGAAAAGGCTATAGTTTGGTACCCTTTACACTGAAGAAAGAAGAATATGGATACACCCAGATTTTCTCCAAGACGAACAATAGAATTCGTCTCCAGAAGAACTTAGGCCTCGCAATGCGGTCATTATGGACCAAGTAGGCCCTCTTCCTATTGATGCCATATCAGATTCAGAGGAAGAGGAGAATGCTCACGCATTTGATGTAGATATTTCTCAACCGTGGACCACTAGGATAGGTAGGCAATATACAAAAAATATATGACCAAGCCCCTGGCAGAAACTTGTTATCTGCTACAGCAGCAAGTCCAATAGGATTTGTCGAATTCCCCAACCACGAAAAAAGCCAAACAGATAAGGTTCGATAAAGCCCTGTGAAAGTATCACCCCCACATTTCAAGATGAGGGTATTTTTATCATTTGTATTTTATTTTATTTTTAGTGATTAATATTTATTTATGGTGCTACTAATAATTATTGTGCTTTGTGCTATTTATTTTATAGTTAGTAGGCTAGCCTAATTATTGGACTTGACATTAGTGGACCCAAATTAGATTATTCATGACAATATTGAGCCCAACATGGACTAGGACATTAGACTCACTCATTTTCATTAATTAGGAGAGAGAATTAGCCTCCATTAATATTAGAAGCTTTCCTAATTAACCCTTCTAGTAAATACCCTTTATGAGTAATTAGTGGAGGGTATTTTGGACCTTACATATTTCTTAGGAGAGGGAAGAAGGGGCCGGCTAGATTTAAAGGGCTCTCTCTCTCTCTCTTTCTCTCTCTCTCTCTCACTACTTCTTTAATTCACTAATTCTAGATCTCCAATTTGATTCATCCCCAATTCACTTCATCCCCCTATCAAATTCTTTCTAATTTACTCTCATTCTTATCAATTGAAGAGCATTAGATCTTGGAGTTGTAAGGAGCACTTGGAGAAGGAGCATTGGTGAAGAGCTTGTCCTAATTGTGTCAATTGAGCTTTTCATTATGAATCTATCTCCCAATAGGTAAATTTCGAATCCAACCCTTAAATTAGACTCTAATTCATGTATTTAACCATTAGGAATTATTCCTTAGCTTAGGACTACCCATATGATCAAGAATTAGGTCCACATGACTTGTATTATGAAAGTAACATGATAATTTGTGTCAAATTAGGGCGAATTACGAGATTGACACATCAAGTGTGTGTCATGAGACCAATTAGATCTAATTAGACTTATATCAAGTTGTGAGACTAGATACATGTCCACAAATGGATACGAATAGGCCGTATCATGGTATTTTGGGATACGCCATGATACGTATAGGTCGATTTGGTAGATTTAGGGTTTTTGGATCTATTGGTGTTTATTTTATTTAATTCTAGCTATTCTAACTATGTATGATATATATAATAGTATTCTACTTGTTTTGGCATAGTGTATCATGGTGGTGCACACTAAGTGTTTGATTGGGTAGTGTATATGTGTTTATTGATATATAGATGTTGGTGTATTATATTATAGTGGGTAATGTCTATCATGATGAGTATTATGATGCTAGGGAGTGTGGTGGGTTAGTTATATGCATTGGTGTGTGTCTTGGAGACTTAATACCATGTGTATCATAGAGGGTGTGCCATGGAGTTTTGAGGGAGGATGTGTGTTGCCTGAGAATACACTTGGAAATATTGCCATTGCAGGGCTCGAGCAATATTTCCTTGCCAAGTACTGCAGGCAAGGTGGAGGTGTGTTGGCATGGGAGTTGGACTGCTGTATTAGCAGTTTGAGTTGGTATTAGGGTTAGTTGCAGGAAGCAAGGGGGAATATTGCATTACTCTGCACTACAGGAGACTAAGTGTATGCAGTCCTATAGTGAACCACAACATGAACTACAAGCAACAATTTATAGTAACAATAACTGTAGGGTCTAGTTTTGTATCACCTGATAGTAGCAGCTGTAGGTATAGAACCCAAATTACAGCATAAACATAGGGGGTGAAAGATTTCCTACAATAGGTTCAACAAGAAATAGGTCAACTGTAGTTTGCTAACACAAAAAAGGGAAACTGCATTGCAGTTGTAGTCATAGGGAGTGCCCGGGGTAGTCTAGCAAGTGAGAAAACAATGGGTAAGCTAATGTATCCTAGAGTGTAAGGGTATTAGATAATTTTATATAAGGTAAGATACATATAGTCATGTTAGAGATATTAGTAGGAATTAGAGTTGGTGTCTTGAGATACTTTGGTATCCAAGAAGTATGGTATTATAACACCAATATAGAGAAGGTTAGAGTTGAGTTGACATTGGATGTGTGTAGTGGGTCTGGGAAGATTGAGGGGTGCAGGTTATATCTATAGTCAGGTAGAGGTAGTAACCTATTTGGGAATTGTTAAGGTTGCACTGTATTGCAGTGTCTGAGAGTGTGCATAACAGACAGTAGGGTAAGGTGTAAACTCCCTGATTTTTTAGGAATTTAAAAAAAAAATCAAATTTCACAATTTTCTGGAATTTTTTGTAGTTTTTAACTAATTAAAAATCAAGGTAATTTGGATTTAAACAAATTTTAAATGATGTTAATCAATATTAAAATATTATCAAAATAATATTTTTAGGTGTAAAATAAAATATTAGATATAGGGTAATTTTCCTGGAATTCATTGGACCCCGGAAATATTTTTAAAGACATAAAAACTAATTAATTATTAAACCCTAAATTAAACCCAAATAAACTCGATTTATTTGTGAACCAAACCGAACCGAACCATGCTGAACCAGAGCCTCAACCAACCCTAACCCTAGCGGGTCGGGTCGGGTCGGATCTAAGTCCGACCCGAAACCTGAACCCCTAACCCTAGCTGTGTCGTGTCGCGCCGCCTCACGGACACGAGTATTTTCAGCCCTCTTTGGAGCCCTGTTCAGGTAGCCTTTTTCTCTCTCCTCGCTGCCCCATTTCTCGTTCCGTCTGTTGTGATGCGAACCCTGTGTGACCATCTCGATACCCGTATAACCCGTTCGGTGTGTCGCGTCCTGTGGTGATCGTAAACTGCGATCCAAAATCAGGAAAATATGTCCTATTTTTCTCCGGAACTGAGTGCGCCCCGCCAAACAGGATGACTTAGTCGTGTGCAAACTTTTTCTGAAAGGTGTGCGTCGTTAATACGGACGTGTAGAATTTTGCGAAAGTTGATTTGGATGTACGTGCACACCGGAATCAACGCGTATCCGTCGACAACGCCCCGTATCGGCCCTGTTCTGGAACTTATTATAACTTCGTGTACACACATCGTATCGAAATAAAACTTATGTCATCGGACTCGTAGCAATACGCTGGTCCTGTGACC
>JAYESA010000010.1:110808274-110960774 GCA_036927795.1 Iris macrosiphon | reverse complement strand
CGTGGTTGGATCCAAGAGTATTAGTGGGGGAGGGGAGTAGGAGTTGGTTATGTGATCAAAGCCAAACAGTATTCATGTGTATGCCGGTTATGCAACTCACGCATAACGGAGTTATCGTAGATTATTCATGTGCAACCTAAGTCGATCACATAACGAACTTGTGCTCAAGGCACTTAGCTAGTATTCCTGTTTTCTCACATGCAGTTACTTCTCCACTACTTGTATTGTTCTCCAGTTTTATATTGCAGCTACTTTATCTGCTCCATAATGTATTTATTTTCCTATGCATCTTGTATACTTTTCTATTGCTAGTCATATACACCTTACCATATATTTGGAGTTGCTTTCAGAGTTATGTATTTCGCTCCAGTCCTGACTGGGCATATTTTTTCCAGAGGATCCTGAGGATTATTGCCCGATATTCTACGAGCCGGGCGTCGAGGAGTGTTGTGACCCGGAGACCGAGGAGGAGCCCGTCGAGGAGACGTCGTTAGCGCCCTAGTTAGCTAGGTGGGTTTTCCTGGGTTGTTCCTAGTTGATATTTTGGATGACTGTATTATTATTTTGTTGCTTCTGTGATATTGTAGACTTGGACTGTATATTTGGATATTGTACTTGCTCTCTTTGGTTCTTCTTTCTTTGTGATATCTTATCGTGCTTTCACTCTTCCCCTAGTTATTGTGATTGAGGCATATATATTGCGTGGTTGCCCTCCTTTTGGAGAGGTTATATTAACAGGTTTTGTGAGTTGTAGATTATTGACCTAGAACGAACCTTTATATCGTTCTACTGCCGATCTGTGGCGTAGGCTGGACGTACCCCCGACTCATGCCCGATTTTTTGGGTGCGGGTCATGACATATTTTTGGTGGCGGCCCATGCATGATCTAGTATGCAGGTCGTAGTTTGCAGGTCTAGTTTCTAGGTTTACCTGTAATAGGATATAGGATATAGGCTGAGAGAGAGTGTGCTCAATCACAACTAGGACCCTTCCTGATTTCTTTTGCTATCTTTAACTTTCTAAAATTGTTTTCTTTTGCAATATTACTGTCCTTCCTTGATGATATCGTATCTTGCGCCATTGGTGATGTGATCTCAGGTTCTGTTCTTCTTGATTCTATTCCAGCACTTGCTTTATTTGATTCCGGTGCTTTCCATAGCTTTGTGTCTGTATCTTTTGCTGTTAGACACCATCTTGTTGCTGAACCTTTAGCTAGACTCTACAAGATCACGACCGGGGGTGGCATCATCCTAGTCAGTGATGTTTGCAGAGACCGAAGAGTTACCTTGGGAGGCCGGGAGTTGAGTGTGTGCCTACTCGTAATGCCACTTTTGAGCTACGATATTGTACTCGGGATGGATTGGTTGAGTATGCACTATGCTAGTATAGATTATCGTGGAGGCAGAGTATTATTTAGTCCACCGGGTGAGCCAGAGTTTGAGTTTGCCAGAGGAGCAACGGAGCAGAGCGATGGAGTCTTCTGCGGAGCCCTGGTGGTAGAGCCGAGGTTGCAACATCCACTAATAGCAGAGTTCATGGATGTCTTTTCGGAGAAGTTGCCAGGGTTACCTCCGGACAGAGATATGGAGTTCTCTATAGACTTGGTGCTAGGCGCGGAGCCGATATCCCAGCACGTCTATAGAGTCAGCAACAGTTAGCTGATAGAGTTGAAGAAGCAGGTGGATGAGCTTCAGGACAAGGGATTTATCAGATCTAGTTTTTCTCCGTGGGGTGCTCCGGTATTTTTTGTGCCAAAGAAGGATGGGTCGATATGGATGTGTATCAACTACAGGGCTCTGAACAACCTCACAATCAAGAACAAGTATCCGCTGTCGCGTATTGATGATCTTTTTTACCAGTTGAGCGGAGCGAGGGTGTTTTCCAGGATTGATCTGAGGACAGGCTACCACCCGGTGAAGGTCAGGAGGGAGGATATTCCGAAGACAACTTTTTGGACCAGGTATGGACAATATGAGTTCATGGTGATACCGTTTGGGTTGACTAATGCCCTCGCAGTGTTCATGAATTTGATGAACAAGGTGTTCCATCAGCATATGGACAGGTTTATAGTGGTGTTTATAGATGACATCTTGGTGTATTCGAAGACCTCAGAGGAGCATGAGGAGCATCTAAGGATAGTGCTGGAGACTCTCAGAAAGAAGAAGCTTTATGGAAAGCTTTCAAATTGTGAGTTTTTCCTTGACAAGGTTGAATTCCTTGGTCATGTGGTGACTGGAGAGGGGATCTCGGTGGATCCGAGAAAGATTATGGCAGTTGAGGCATGGAGTGCACCGAGTTCAGTAGCAGAGGTCAGAAGTTTTCTGGGGCTGGCAGGTTACTACAGGAGATTTATTCAGGATTATTCCCGGATTGCAGAGCCGTTGTCTAGGTTGACCCGGAAGGACATAGAGTTTGTTTGGTTAGAGGAGTGCCAGATCGCCTTTGATAAGCTGAAGAGGAGGTTGACGACAGCTCCAGTGTTGACGTTGCCATCAGGGTCTGGAGGATTTACTATCTATAGTGATGCATCAGGGAAGGGACTGGGTTGTGTGTTACAGCAGAATGAGAGGGTGATTACCTATGCTTCTAGGCAATTACGTCCTCATAAGAAGAACTACCCTACCCACGATTTAGAGTTGGCAGCGGTCATCTTCGCTCTGAAGTTGTGGAAATACTATTTATATGGAGAGCGTGTGGAGATCTTCACAGACCACAAGAGCTTGAAGTATGTGTTTACCCAAAAAGAGCTAAACATGAGACAAAGGAGATGGTTAGAGTTAATGAAAGACTTCGACATATTATTACAGTACCATCAAGGGAAGGCGAACTTAGTTGCGGATGCGCTGAGCAGGTATCCGGTAGCTATGTGCCTGACTACAGATCGTTATCTTCTGGTAGATCTTGAGAGCTTGGGCATTGAGGTGATAGTGCCTGGAGTTGAGATACAGATGTGGGGACTGCAGATTCAGTCAGAGTTGGTAGACTGGATCAAGGCTACACAGTTTGAGGATGATTACCTGAGGAGCATCAGGGCGCAGGTTCAGATTGGATTATCAGATGATTTCACCATTGCTGATGATGGTTCATTGCGATACGGTACCAAGTTGTGTGTGTCGAGTGGGTCATTGCGTGAGGAGGTTCTTTTAGAGGCGCATCGATCCCAGTACTCTATGCATCCAGGTGCCAACAAGATGTATAGAGATCTGAGAGAGCATGTATGGTGGTACGGGATAAAGCGGGAGGTAGCACGCTTTGTATCCCGATGCTTAGTGTGCCAGCAGGTGAAGGCGGAGAGACAGAGGCCAGGAGGGTTGCTCCAGCCGTTATCCATTCCGGAGTGGAAATGGGAGCATGTGACCATGGATTTTGTTTCTGGACTTCCCCGTTCTCCAGGCGGAAAGGATGCGATTTGGGTCATCGTAGACAGGTTGACCAAATCGGCCTACTTTTTACCATTCAAAGTGGGTATGTCTACGGAGAGACTAGCAGAGATGTATGTGCGCCAGATTGTTAGACTGCATGGAGTTCCTGTGAGCATAGTATCAGATCAGGACGGTCGCTTTACTTCGTATTTCTGGAGGAGTTTGCAGGCTAGCTTGGGCACACAGCTCAAGTTTAGTAGTGCATATCACCCACAGACAGACGGTCAGTCAGAGAGGACCATCCAGACATTTGAGTACATGCTTCACACTTGTGTTCTGGATTTCAGAGGCTATTGGGAGGATCACTTGCACTTGGTATAGTTTGCTTACAACAACAGCTACCAAGCCAGTATCGAGATGTCACCATTCGAGGCATTGTATGGACGAAGGTATCGTACCCCGTTATCATAGAATAATGTAGGCGAGAGAGCTTTGCTTGGCCCGGAGATGGTGGTTGATGCAGCGGAGAAGGTCAAGCTCATTAGAGATAGACTTCGGGTGGCGCAGGACAGGCAGCGACATTGGGCCGTTAGCCACCGGAGACCTTTGGAGTTCGAGGTATAGCTGAGAATTTAGATTTTGTTCTTGTGTTTGCTTGTGATTGCTTATTTTAGATTAAGTGCTGGGATCTTGTTTGTGCTAGGTTGGAGATCTGGTGTTCCTGAGGATTTCTCCGATGCGGGACACTATTCGCTTTGGTGGAGGCGGGAAGCTTAGCCCATGTTTCGTCGGACCCTTCGCATCCTTGAGAGGGTCGGCGCTGTGGCGTATAGGCTAGAGTTTCCGCCTACGCTAGAAGGAGTTCATGATGTGTTCCACGTGTCGCAGTTGAGACGGTACGTGGCGGATCCCAGTCACGTATTGGATCACTCAGAGATGGTAGTAGGCCCTACTCTTAGCTATCCAGAGCAGCCAGTGGAGATTCTGGATCGGCGGGAGAAGGTGTTGAGGAACCAGACTATTCCCTTGGTTCGCGTTGCGTGGAGGCATCACTCTCCAGGTGAGTCGACCTGGGAGAGGGAGGATGAAATGCGCGAGCGATACCCCTATCTTTTCGAGCCCTGAGGTATGGTTCTTTTCTTGCATTCCTGTCCTAGTTTCGTCTTTTAATTTCGAGGACGAAATTATTTTAAGGAGGGTAGGCTTGTCACTACCCAATTCTAGAAAATAGGATTTTTTTATTTTTATTTGGTAAATTATGTATTGATTATAATTAATTATATTTATATTTAATTGTTAATTGCATTATTTTTCTATTGGTTGTTTTAGGATTTTGGCTAGTCTGGACCCATGTCAGGCCCTAGTGGACCCATGTTCGACCCGACCAACACCCTTGTAAGACTTATTTTTGGGTTTAGAATATTTAATATATTTTATTTTAGTTAGTTGGAGTGATTAGGAGTTAGTTTGAGTGCTTTTGGAACCCCAAACCCAAGTCCCAATTAGAATGACTAAAGGGGAGGGCATTTTGGTCTTTTGGGCATTATGTAACCCTTTATACATGTGTGGCCGGCCCCTAAACCCTTTCCCAGACCCGGAGCAGCAGCCCCTCCCCACATTCTTCTTCTTCTTCTTCTTCTTCTTCTTCTCCACTCTTTCCTTCTTCTTCCTTTCTTCTTTCCACTTCCAAGCAAGTAAGTATTCTTATTTTCTTTCCTTCCTTCTTCCATTTCTTCTATTTATGTGAACCATAACCCTACACTTTTCCCTAACCTAGGTGTTTAGAGCCTAAACTTAGTGTGGAGGCTTGATTTGGAGGCTTGGAGGCTTGAGGGTGGTGATTTCAAGAGTTTTGCAGACTTTGGCCTTGGGATTCCAACTCCCAAGAGGTAAACCCTAACTTTTCTCTTACTAATTGCTCTAATATAGTATAATTAGTGGTTTAGAACCTTCCTAGACCCTAAAGCTATCCGTAGGAGAAAGTTGGAATAAGTTTGGTTGTGTTTGGAGACTTTGACATTAGATTTTGTGTCAATTTCGGGTAAAATCCGAGATTGGCCCAATTTTGGATAATGCCTTAGGTTAGAAGGACCTAAGTAGATGTTTTCGGGTGTCTAGAGGGTTAGTACGTGTCTTCATTCGGACACGTGAAGTCGTGTCGCGGAGAAATGGGCGTTTCAGGAGTTTTAGGGGTTTTCGTCATCGCCGGTTCTATGTGCGTGTACATTTTTGCCATGGGCCTAGAATTGACGAGTTAGTATTTTTTTCTAGGATCTAGACATCGTTTAGAACCCGTGGATAAATTTTGGGCCGATTCCGAGTTGGTTTGGTGTGCGTTTCAGGAGGTTTTGCGAATCGTACACCACATGTTCGTCGAAATGACCGAACGGCCATTTCGACTTGGTTTCTTAGTTTCGGGCTCGTGCGCGCATCGGGTTAGCTTCGAGGAGTGTGTGCTAGAGTTCTCATGTTGTATTATATATATATATATATATATATATATATATATATGTATTTGTGTGCGTGTGGGTCGTTGGGCGTGCGTTAGTGAGTGTTGTGAGTGTTGTGTTGTGTGTTGTGGTGTTGTGTATATGAGTGTTTATATATGTATATAAGTTTATATATATATGTATGTGTGTCTATATATATATATATATATGTGTGAGTGTGTGTGTGTGTGTGTGTGTTTATATATATAAGTGTGTTTATGTATATCTATATGAGTGTGTGTATTTATATATATGCTTGTGTATATATAGATCTATAAGTGTTTTTGTATATATATATATATATATATATATATATATATATATATATATATGTGTGTGTGTGTGTGTGTGTGTGTGTGTGTGTGTGTGTGTATATATATATGAGTATGTGTATATAAATATGTGTATTTATATATATATAGATATGTGTGTTTGTATGAGTGTGTGTGTTTGCATGTTTGTATGTGTGCGTACTTATATACATAAGTGTATATGTATGTGTATATATATATAGTTGTGTGTATATATATATGTATATATGTTGGTGTGTATATATATATATATATATATATATATATATATATATATATATATATATATATATATATATGTATATATATATATATATATTATGTGTGTGCGTGTTTGTGTGTGTGTGTGGTGTGTCGAGGGTGGCTGCTAGTAGAGAGCAGCGAGGGAGGCAGTGGCTTAAGGTAGCAGTGTGCAGTGGCAGAGGCAACAGGGGAGTGAGAAGCATCTGAAGCAGCAGCTAAGGCGGCGAGCAGCGAGCGCAGTAGCCAAGCGCCGCAGCAGCCAAGCGCTGCAGCAACGGCAGCGCTGCAGCGCAGCACGCTTGTGCGAGCAGCGAACAACAGCAGAACGAGCATCAGCAGCAGCTGCAGACGCGCGCGACGCCACTCAGCACCACGGCAGCAGCGGCAGCGCTGCAGCGCAGCAGCTGCCAGCAGCAGCAGCATATGCAGCAATAGCAGCAGTTTAGCAGCAAACGCAGCAGGGGCAGTAGCCATAGCAGCGTTTGCGCGCCGCGTGGCGAGGCACTAGCAGTAGCGCAGCAAGAGGGATATATATATATATATATATATATATATATATATATATATATATATATATATATATATATATATATATATATATATATATAGATAGCTTAGAGTTATATATATAGTTAGTTATATATTCATGAGTCGTGTATTGTGTTTGTGTATATATATATATATATATATATATATATATATATATATATATATAGTTATGTAGCTATATGCCTATCTGTATGTATATATATATAGTTAGTTAGATATATATATATCTATATTTATAGATATATATACATATAGCTATATATTTATATATATATATATATATATATATATATATATATATATATATATATATATATATATATATATATATATATATATATATATATATAGCACATATATATATACACCTACGTATCTATATATATAGATATATATGTGTGTATGTGTGGATATGTATATATATAGATACGTAGGTATATATATATATGTGCCATATATATATATATATATATATATATATATATATATATATATATATTAGCCTATACATATAGCTAGGTATATATCTATATTCATAGATAGTTAGCTAGAGGGGTAGTTAGTGAGGTATTGGAGGATATCTCAATACCTTGAGATATCAAGGTACCTCAATACCTTTAGATACCCAAGGTATTGAGTATCGAGCGGAGTTTTTGAGCAATTGCCTAGGAATAGATTTAGAGTTATTTTTATATGTATATGTGTATATATTTACGCGTGCTAGCATAGGTTTTAGCGGGTTTAGGCGGGGTGCTTAGCCTAGGTTGAGATATTGGATACCGAGGGTATCCCGGTATCTCGAGGAGGCGAGTTTGAAGGTTTACTAGCTTAATGAGCTAGTTTTGACCTAGAATTTTAGGGGCACCCTAGTTTGACTTAGTGTTGACCATAGTTGTCCCCGTTGACCATAAAAGTCAACGTTTGACCTAGTTTTGACCTAGAGTTGACTTTTTTGACATAGGTTGACTTTTTGACCCGAATTTTACCGGTTTGACCCGTTCGACCTAGAAAAATCCTAGAACCCTGCTTCTAGTTATTTTATATCAGTTTAAATCCATAGAACCCTGTTTAATTCTGTTTTTCATAATAGGTTCTTGCGACGCCAGTCCGGATCTCGATCCTCATCAGTTGCTCAGTACGTCAAGTGAGTACCTACCTCTGATCGTTTCTATTTCATGATAGCGTTTATATCACCAGTTCTAGAACTGTAATACTTGATTCTGACACATTATTTCATGAGCTGGTACTAGTGGATCCCGTCATGAGATGCTATCCCCCTTACCGTGTTTAGCGGGTACTCTATCACGTGTATTTCATCATGTGCTTCGGGTATTGATTCTCATGTGCTATCATATGCTTCGTGTGCTCTCTCCTTCATGTATACGAGTTATTTATCATGTATGTAGCGTGTCGTGGTTGGATCCAAGAGTATTAGTGGGGGAGGGGAGTAGGAGTTGGTTATGTGATCAAAGCCAAACAGTATTCATGTGTATGTCGGTTATGCAACTCACGCATAACGGAGTTATCGTAGATTATTCATGTGCAACCTAAGTCGATCACATAACGAACTTGTGCTCAAGGCACTTAGCTAGTATTCCTATTTTCTCATATACAGTTACTTCTCTACTACTTGTATTGTTCTCCAGTTTTATATTGCAGCTACTTTATTTGCTTCACCATGTATTTATTTTCCTGTGCATCTTGTATACTTTTCTATTGCTAGTCATATACACCTTACCATATATTTGGAGTTGCTTTCAGAGTTATGTACTTTGCTCCAGTCCTGACTGGACATATTTTTTTCCAGTGGATCCTGAGGATTATTGCCCGATATTCTATGGGCCGGGCGTCGAGGAGTGTTATGACCCAGAGACTAAGGAGGAGCCCGTCGAGGAGACGCCGTTAGTGCCCTAGTTAGCTAGGTGGGTTTCCCTGGGTTGTTCCCAGTTGATATTTTGGTTGATTATATTATTATTTTGTTGCTTCTGTGATATTGGAGACTTGGACTGTATATTTGGATATTGTACTTGCTCTATTTGGTTCTTGTTTCTTTGTGATATCTTATCGTGCTTTCACTCTTCCCCTAGTTATTGTGATTGAGGCATATATATATTGCGTGGTTGCCCTCCTTTTGGAGAGGTTATATTGATATGTTTTGTGAGTTATAAATTATTGACCTAGAACGAACTTTTACAGCGTTCTACCGCCGATTCTGCGGCGTAGGCTGGACGTACCCACGACTCATGCCCGATTTTTTGGGTGCGGGTCGTGACACTTTATGCTTCTGATATCGCTGTATTCATTTCTGTGGATGAGATTAGTATATTTAGACCCTTATTGTTGTACTACAGCTTAAGTATATCCTGATGGGTCCATTAAATTAGATTTGCCCATCGGTGTGTGCTGCTGGCCATTGCCACGTGTCTAGTCTCTCGATATTTTGGGACTGGGGCGTGACATTGTTTTTGTGGTAGCCCATGCAGGTCTACGACTAAATTACTTCGGTTTCAACTTAGGGACCGAGCAAGCCTGCAATAAGAATAAGATAAGTTTTTAGGATCTCATCCACTTGCTTGAATCGTTCTTGATATCTATATCGGATTCAAATTTATTTCTTGACTTGCATCCTGCCTTGATTTCTGTGCGCCTTTTATAAGTTTATTTTTGATGCAGAGTAATGGATCCGAGAACCGGTGACGAGAATCCCTTAGGTACACCGCACGATGCTATGGTCACCTATGATGAAGGAGTGACACTAGAAGACCGAGGATAATCAGCTCAAAGCAATCAAGCAGGCCACCATACTTCCAGGTTTCGACGTGATGACATCCCACCTCCATAGTTCATTCCACCAATGCCTGTTTTCCCACCAGGACAAGTCATGGATGGGCAGCAGATGTTCCAAATATTTTATGCAATGATGCAAGCCCAACAACAGGTTCAGCAAGAGGCTCAGCGTTACGAGGTGGAGTATTTGAGAAACAGCCTAGTAACTATACTAGAGCAGGCAGATCTACCATCACGATGGCCAACGACGGGCTCTATCACCGATTTCCGCCAGCTGAAGCCTCGCACCTTTTCGGGCAAGGAGGAGCCCACAGAAGTTCATGAGTGGCTCACCAACACTCAAAATCAATTAGAAGCAGCTGAGCTTCCAAGAGAACGTTGGATGATTGCCGTCAGAATGCAATTGACGGACAATGCACATCACTAGTGGCTATCTGAGGAGACACGACTCGGACCAGACCGAGTCACTTGGGAAGAGTTTTCCAGACTCTTTCAGGAGATGTACATTCCAGCTATCGCTCGATCAGAACTACATGATAAGTTCAATCGTCTCACTCAAGACAATATGACAGTGGAAGAATACAACGCAGAGTTCATTCGTCTAAGTCGCTTCGCCTCTACCCTGATCCCGATAGAAGAAGAGAAGGCTGAGAAGTTCTTCGATGGACTAAACTTTGAGCTACAGAGACTAATTGGATCCGTTGCACCTACTTCTTACTCGAACGTACTTGCTGCAGCCCGACGCATGGAGCGCGTCATCAGGAGAGAGACCAGCCTGAAGCGGCCTTCCACATCCGCACTAACCAGAGCATCATAAGAGGAGTTTGCAAAGCGTCAACAGATAAATCCACCACCGAGAGCAACACCAAGAGTCTCATTCCTTCCTACTTGTCACTACTGTGGCAAGATAGGCTATATTGAGAGAGAGTGCTGACGCAAGTTGGGAATGTGCTTGATTTGTGGATCCAGACAACACTTAGACAAAGATTGCACAACACATCAAGTAGAGACACCGATGATTCACCGAGAAGCCTTACCACCACCTCCAGGAGGGTATCTGCCGAGGCCATCTTTGATACCCTAGGCACTACTCTTCCAGCAGGCTTAGCAGCAGTAGAAGAATTGTGCGCAAGGACGCGGACAAGCTTTTGAGATGACCTTAGAGAACTCGTAGACTCGTGGAGTAGCTAATGCGCGTAAGTTTTTCATAGTTATTTATTCTAGTATTTCTTTAGCTCGTGCCTATTGGTTCGTGACCTTAGCCTTAACCTGATAGTTTTGATCTTGCTAATAATTGATAACCTAGTATGTTTTATAAGTGATAACCTAGTTTTTCTAAACTGTAGTTTTCTAGATTTTCTTCACTATGGAAATTGCATAACTTCCATTGCTTAGGGAAATGATTCCCTATGTATTTTTCCTTAAACCCTCATCCTTGATTCTCCTTAATCGTGATGTGCTTCGAACAATGCTTGCAACTGTGTCATCTATGTTGACCGGTTATTCTTTGATTGCGAGGATGCAATCTTCTTAAAGGGGGTAGATTGTAAACCCCCTGATTTTAAAGAAATTTTAAAAAATCAAATTTCACAAATTTTTTGAATTTTCTGTAATTTTTATCTAATTAAAAATTAAGGTAATTTTGATTTAAACAAAATTTAAATAATGTTAATCAATATTTAAATATTATAAAAATAATATTTTTAGATGTAAAATGAAATATTAGACATAGGGTAATTTTTTTGGAATTTATTGGACCCCAAAAATATTTTTAAAGACCTAAAAACTAATTAATTATTAAACCCTAAATTAAACCCAAATAAATCCAGTTTATTTGTGAACCAAACCGAACCGAACCGAACCATGCTAAAACAGAGCCTAAGCCAACCCTAACCCAAGCGGGTCTGGTCGAATCTAAACCCGACCCGAAACCCTAACCCTAGCTGTGTCGTGTCGCGCCGCCTCGCGGACACGAGTATTTTTAGCCCTCTTTGGAGCCCTGTTCAGGTAGCCTTTTCTCTCTCCTCGCTGCCCCATCTCTCGCTCCATCTATTGTGATGCGAACCATGCGTGACCCTCTCGATACCCGTGTAACCCGCTCGGTGTGTCGCGTCCTATGGCAATCGCAAACTGCGATCCAAAATCAGGAAAATACTCGCCCTATTTTTTCCCAGAACTGAGTGCGCCCTGCCAAACGGGACGACTTGGTCGTGTGTGGACTTTATCGAAAGGTGTGCGCCATTAATACGTATGTGTGTGCACACCGGAATCAACGCGTATCCGTCGACAACGTCCCATATCGGCCCTATTCTGGAACTTATTATAACTTCGTGTACACACGTCGTATCGAAACAAAACTTGCACTATCGGACTCGTAGCAATACGTTGGTCCTGTGACCTAAGTTTGGTTCGATTCTGAGAACGTTGACAAAATCGTATATCGTAGGCCCCACGGCTCCACTTGACGGGCGATTTTGTGATCGGCTCATCAAAATCCAGTTCTGGATGTTCCGTTGGGTTCGTATCATCATTCCGGACTTATTGATACTAAATTTGACGAATTTGGAGAACATTGTCTCTGACACATTTTTTGGTACGAAGTGGGCCACAAGTAGACCCCGCTTTGACCAAAACTGTCATTTTTGCCCTTGTGTCCAAATTAGACTTATGTGCAGAGATTTCTAGCTAATTGATATTTTCTGAACCTGATGGTGATGTCTATTTCAGCAATCAGAGGAGTACCTGCAAATCCCACTGATACCAGAGCTACAGTTGGAGTCAGAACATCAGGCAAGTGTACCTTGCCAACCTTGCAGTTCTTATTACATATTATTTCCTTAACTTATTTATATGTTGTACATGCTTAACCTAGGACCGTGTGACTTTACTTAGCGTCCGATTAATATTCGGGTGCCAACCCCGTACGCGGAGTTGTGTAACGTCACCTAGAGATGGATATCGAGACCCTTTACATTCTCGTGCTTGCCCTATCAAGTACGTCATAACCCAGGACACCTGACACTATTTATGAGACATAATCTTCCTGAGATATTCATGGTGATTCTGTATAGGTTACATGATTCATGACATAGATATTGCATGCTTAGATCTCATTATGACTTGTTGCATTAGACTTGATCTTGCGTGTCATGGACATGAGACGTGTGATTACATTTGGTGGGGAGAGACACACAGGCTACAGGCTGATTTCATATATATTATGGTGCCATAGGCCCAATACATAGTAAATTACATAGTATATCTACTACAGGCTCCCCGACACATAGCTTGTCGTAGTCTCAGCCTAAGTCTAGTGATGCTCTGACTTGCATTTCACATAGATGGTTACATAATTTACCATATTGTTTTATTTATTGTTGTACTACATTATTTTTGGTATGAGTTATTTTGTACCTTACTATATCCCATTAGGACCTGGATTCCAGATTATGTCCCTAGGATTAGCAGACGAGATCTATCCCGAGGTATACGGGACCGGAGCATTAGCAGGAGCAGAAGCAGGAACAGGTACATACATTGGATCAGAACCAGGAACCGAGGACGAGGTGATTGCCGAGGATTTCTTCTGAGTTTATGCTTCTTCTATACTCAGCCTTTGATGCTATTAAAATTCTTGTTTAATGAACAATTGTACCAGACTCGTTATCGGGTTGTTCCCCGAGTTATATTTATTGACGTTGATCTTGCTTTATGCTTCTGATATTGCTGTATTCATTTCTGTGGATGAGATTAGTATATTTAGACCCTTATTATTGTACTCTAGCTTAAGTACATCCTGATGGGTCCATTAAATTGGGTTTTTCCATCGGTGTGTGCTGCTGGCCATTGCCACGTGTCTAGTCCCTCGATATTTTGGGACTGGGGCATGACATAAGGTGGTGGCCTGTGGCAGTACTTACAGGGAATAAGGGTGTTTGGTTCAGTGGAAGAGGAGTGGAAGTGCACTTGGCTTTAGCTGAACACTACACAGGTAGCTCAAGGTTCTATGAAAGGATGCCATGAGGGATGTGTTGACATAAAGTGGTCACAATAAACCTGATTCTGATAATCGTCAAACATCAGATCTAAAATACAGATGAAGCAGATACTCGATGCAAAGTATATCTAATCCGTCAGTACTAAAATTAGACTCTGCAATAGCTATTGGTTTCATATTCAAATATAATCTTTTATTTATTTGAGTCTAGGACCGATATAAGCTGAGTCGCACAGGCAAATCCAAATACCTATACCCAGATATCTAGTCCACTCAAATGAACAAAAGAACCTATCCACCAAATCAGGCCACATTCATTTATAAAGTCTACCATACTTATAGACCGAACTCGAGCCGAACTTGTGCCAAAATCGGATCGAACTCGGTTACCCTTTTGGTATAAAATCAACCAGTTCAATAAGCTCTTGATTTCTTGGCCCAACGGTTGAAAATTTGAATTATACCCCATCCGAATTTTGGTCGAATTCTGTTTGCCTACACCTTAGAAATAGGATTGGAATTCTTTATTCTTACTTACTCAACGATTCTTAATCTTCTATCCTATTATGAGCAAACATCTATGCCTTAATCTTCCCATCTCAAAGAGCAACTCCCTAGCCTTTCTAGTACCAAGTGCGATCTCGGTCTAGAAGTCTTCATAGTTGTAAAGGGCTTGGTTCCATCAGTTACTCTCTCTATTAAGCTGTAAAATTGTGAGACTTCGGATCAAACCTCGGGGTTGTAAAGAAGTGAAAAGCCTTCAGATCAAAGCTTATGATTCACTATTGGTGATTATAGTGGATAAAACTCCGAGCTTGAGTTTTCAAGACTGGACTAGTCCTCTCAGAAAAAACCAGTATATATCTTGGTGTTTGCATTTGCTTTCTCTCACCCTATTGCATATATATATATATATGTATATTCACAACACTGCTAGTTGTATCACTTACACATGAGATATATTCTAACAGCTAGTAGTTGATCACCATTACATACAATAGAATTATATTTGATTTTACTCCGCTGCATACATACACTCTATTCACCCCTTCTAGAGTTGCCATATATGGTCCTACAATTGGTATCAGAGCAGGTAGTCTCTTAATTAGTTTCTGATCCTAATTGCTCCTACAATTGGTATCAGAGCAGGTAGTCTCTTAATTAGTTTCTAATCCTAATTGCTCCTATAATTGGTATCAGAGTGGGTACTCTTTATATTAAAACTTTTACTGATACCATTTGCTCCTCAAATGGTATCAGAACTAGTAATTTTATATAGGAACTTTTGCTCATACAAATTGATCCTTCAATTGGTATCAAAGCAAGTTCTCTTGATTACCGGATTAACATCCAAAGAGTATAACACATGGCAACAACACGATCACTTTTTTCCATCAATGGTGAAAGCCAACTCCTTGATAAGCCACCTGTTTTTAACATCACTAACTATTTATTTTGGAAAATACATATGAGTATTTTTCTAAAATATCTTGACTTTAACTTATTGACTTATGTTACTAATGATTACAAAAGAGTTGACAAAGCAGATAATGAATATACCGAAGATGAAAAGAAAGCAGCAAGTAATAATGCAAAGACAATATACATGCGCTACTGTACTCTAGGAGAATACTAATTTAAACTTATCTCCAAGTATAAAACATTATATGAGATATAAAAAATGCTGGAAGAAACCTATGGAGAAAATGAAGAAGTTGAAGAAGAACCTCATGATGTTGCAAGCTTGTATCAAAATGAAGAAGCTACAAGTACAAAAAAAGATGCAGACATTCAATGCAACAATGTTGATAGCAAGGAAGAAAATATTGCAAACTTATGCCCAAGTGAAAGTCTAGCAATCAATGCAAGCATCCAGTACGAGAATGACAAAAATCTTCAACATACGACAGACTTGTGCTTAATGATAAGCGAGATAAATGATGATTCACTAGCAAAAGATATTTCATATGATAAATTATCTGATGCTTTTAATAATTTTTTTGAAGACTATAATAAGCTTAGAAATAACTATAAACAAGCTCAAAAAGATATCAAATCTTATCAGCTTAAGAATGATCAGCTTATTTGCTTACGTAAGGAAGCTAGAGAAAACTCTTCTGATGAATCAATTCAAATGTACAAACTTAAGCTCAGCATACAAGAAGCTCTTAACTGCTTTGATGAAAGCAATCAAGAAAATTCTAAACTTAAAAAGGACTTAAAACAGGAAAATAAGAAGTACTCTAATGCCTCACTTAAGATAAATGCTCTTACTGCCAAATATAATGATTTATATGCCACCTCTAAAAAGTTAGAGATCAGATTGGGAAATCAGGTCCTATAACCTACTATTCAGTCTAACACGAGACACATTGCTAAACAAAAGAACACTCACAACAAGACACCAATAAGCAAACCAAAAGCTTCACACTATCATGCATGTCGAACACAACATACTTCACACAATCATGCATTCTATTACAAATATCCATGCAAGACATATCACACTACTTATCCTTCTATACCCAACACAAATACCTATGCTATATGTCATTATTGTGGTTTAAAAGGATACATTATACATCAGTGTAGGGCTAGAAAATTGGTTGATATGAAAATGTATAAGTGGATTCCTAAAGCTAACAAATATGGATCCAAATCCTGGATACCAAAATCTTGTTCTAATTATATAGGTGGAACAATTTGTGGCAAGACATAATAGTAAAGGAGAAAGTTGATGATTGCAAAAAGCTAAATGGATATTCTCATGACAATTGCACCAACACAAAATATGACTATTAAGTCATTATGGTAACACAAATTTTCATATTTTTAGTAGTATATTGTACTCATTCAATTCATTGAAATGTAGTAGTATAATTATTCTTAAATTGTGTACAAAGAAACTTTTGTTAAATGTCTCCTCAATATTATGCTCTAAAGGTGTAAAAGTTATTGTTAAATAGCATAAAGGGTCCTTCTGACAACAAGGTATAAACAACCATAAGCGACACGGTACTTAAGAGTCTTCGGACCACCGCTAGCTGGGAACCAGCCCCTACAGCTAATTAATAATAACAAAAATACCTCACTGAGTAATGATATAAAAAGAGCTATTTACAAACGTTTCCTAGATACAATTATTATTTATTCAGTAATTGACTGCATATAAATTCTTTTAAATAACTTATCTAAAAGCAATGACTGATAATAGCCTGTTATAGTTATAGACCTCATATATTTTATATAGGATATCATCTATATATATTTTTATATAACTGTTATAACATTCTACAAATTTTTTTTTTTTCAAAATCCTGAGCTATCAGAACTCGGACATAGTTCGTTCCGAACTCGGCTCGAATTCGGTTCAAGAGTTTTTATATAACATCAGCAGTCTCAGATTTAATCTCATTACTTCATCCTCCCAAACCCTTCTTCTCCAAACCGAGAATAAAACTCTTTCCTTCCCCTAGTTTTGTGATCTCCTTCCACAAAGGTTTTTTCTCACTCAACTTGATATCTGAGGCTCTTGGTGAGATTCTTCTTCATCCCCTTCAATCTTTTTAAGGTACAATCTTCACGTTCTCAAACCGTAATTCATGGCTCCTAAATTTAGAAAAAGAAGAGAAAAGCAAATAAAGCTTCTTCTTCTCAACCCTCTAGTGATTATGTTCTTTATTCCTTATTTCTCCTAATATTCCAAATCCAGGAGAATATGATGACTTTATTTTCACTTCTATTGATGCCTCAAATCTATAGTTCAATGACTTTAAGCAAAAAAAATATTTATAAGGGCAATCCTATTAATTTGACTACTTTTTATGCCCAAAAACCTAAACTTGTAGAATTTCATCTTCATCGTCTAGTCAAAACTAGAAAACCCATATATTTGAATGCCATTCTCATATTTTATTGCAATCTATCTCATGATCAATGGTCTATCTCTCCGAGAGTGGGTGGGATCAACATTGAATTTGATGATACAACTTTGGGTAAAATTATTGAAATTCCTAACGAGGGAGATGCCCTAGTTGAGATCGACAAACTCAATCTCAGAGATGACATCACTCTTAATTCTTTCAGGGACATACTTTGCGCCCCTCATTCTTGTCCTGACGAAAACTTTCGTGCTCGTTATTATAACCAATACTTTTACGAACTTCACCCTATCATATACTTTGCTATAATTTCTAAGCAAATCTCTAAAGATGATGTGACCTATAGGGAGATGTCTACTTTATATCACTTCTATACATCCACTCCATTTAGCCTTCCTAAGACCATAATTCGGTCGATGATTGACTGTTATAAATACAAACGTCAACTTCCTTATGCCATGTATCTGCCGCTCATCTTTGAGCACTTTCACATTCTTATAGAAGAACCCACTTATCTATTTGAGCCATCTTATCTGACCAAAGCCCGTAGGATTCAGCCTATTTCTCTCATTCCTGATGAGGATGACTCATCTAGATCTGATTCTGATGCACCAGCTGATCCAGCTCTAGCTCCTCCTGCTCCTACTCCTACTCCATCATCCTCTGCACAACCTACTACCTTGGACTCAATCCAGGAGATATTTTAGCAATTCAGGTTATAAAATGAGATAATAGCTACTCAACACCAGGAGCAAAACACTATGATTATCACTCAGCTTCATGACCAGTCTTATCATACCACTATTTAGGCCCACACTTTAGCCAACTCCCTAGTAGATCTTCATTATTACCTAGCCCATCATCCTACTGTACCTCACCCAGTGGCTCGTGATCCTTCTCGCTTAGGCTACATGATCGATGATCCATTTGTTCAGCAGTACTTTGACCTTACTGGAGCATACTTTGATGATCACCCGCCTGCTGATGCTGCTGATGATGATTTGTGATAGTTTATAATGGCTATGTGGATGTATTAATTTTTCTATTTTAGTGTACTAGAAATATTTGCTTAAAATATTTATGCTATTTTGGTTATTTACGTCTAAATATTTGCCAGTCTTGTTACTTATTCTGATGCATGGTCTGATAAATATATCTTTTTCAAAATTGTCATAATCACTCGTTATGAGAGAGTTTTTGTACTATGATATATTGACAAAGGGGGAGAAATGACAAAATATGATAACAAAATATTTCGATTATAGTTGATGCATATAACTGTGATATATTTTGTTGATATACCTACACCTAATTTTGCTATAAAGAAATATCCAGTTACAGGTCATTCAAATGCTCCTGTTCAAAGGAAAGATCTACTTACGGGGGAGCTTTTTCTACAAAGCTAGTTTTAACGGAAAGATCTACGTACAAAGTAACTTCGTCTACGTTTTAACTTTTTGCATCAAAGGCTACACCAGACTCACCATATGTGTATTTTGACATAGTTTTTCAATTATCATAATAGGGGAGATTGTTGACACAAAGTGGTCACAGTCAACCTGATTCTGATAATCGTCAAACATCAGATCTAAAATACAGATGAAGTAGATACTCGATGCAAAGTATATCTACCCCGTCAGTACTAAAATTATACTCTACAATGACTATTATTTTTATATTCAAATATAATCTTTTATTTATTTGAGTTTAGGACTGATATATGCTGAGTTGCACTGGCAAATTCTAAATACCTATACCCAGATACCTAGTCCACTCAAATGAACCAAAGAATCTATCCACCAAATTAGGCCATATTCATTTACAAAGTCTACCATACTTATAGACCGAACTTGTGCCAAAATCAGACCGAACTCGGTTACCCTTTTGGTATAAAATCAACCGGTTCAATAAGCTCCTGATTTTTTGGCCCAACGGTTGAAATTTGAATTAAACTCCATCCGAATTCTGGCCGAATTCTGTTTGCCTACACCCTATAAATAGGATTGAATTTTTTCATTCTTACTCACTCAACAATTCTTAATCTTCTATCCTATTATGAGCAAACATCTATGCTTTAACCTTCCCATCTCAAAGAACAACTCCCTAGACTTCCTAGTGCCAAGTGCGGTCTTGGTCCAGAAGTCTTCAGAGTTATAAAGAGCTTGGTTCCATTAGTTACTCTCTCTATCAAACTATGAAGTTACGAGACTTCAGATCAAACCTCGTAGTTATAAAGAAGTGGAAAGCCTTCGGATCAAAGCTTGTAATTCACTATTGATGATTATAGTGGATAAAACTCCGAGCTTGAGTTCTCGGGACTGGACTAGTCCTCTCAGATGGAAACCAATATACATCTTGGTGTTTGCGTTTGCTTTCTCTCACCCTATTGCATATATATAAGTATATTCATAACACTGCTAGTAGTATCATTTACACATGAGATATATTCTAACTGATAGTAGTTGATCATTATTGCATACAATAGAATTATATTTTTAATAGGTGATTTTACTCCGCTGCATACATACACTCTATTCACCCCCTCTAGAGTTGCCATACACGGTCCTATATGATGTATCGTGCTTAGTCTATGTGAGTGTTAGGCAATAAAGGATTGTTAGGTGGTGAGGGTTAAGTGTCGAGCTGTTTCAGATTTTGGAAGTATTTGTGTATTAGATAAGGGGTTGAGTTATGGGTATCTAGGAAAATTTGGGTGATCAAGGTTCCACTAGTCTTTCAGTTGGGGGTAGTGTCAGTGTATCTACCTACATGAGAGTTTAGATTGAGTGGGTGTGTTAAGGTATATGTGACTTAGTGTATTAAAGGAAGCATGTAAAATCCAGTATCTTAAGGTGTACATCAGTAACATGTATCAATGAGTGTATATGGGTTAGTGTGTTGATATGAGTGTAGGTATGGGTGTGGGGGTTTGGTATCCTTGACTGTTGAGTTAGTGTGAAGTTCAAGTGTCACATGATGTGGATAGCAAGTGCATCTTGGGTTGATCAGATGTTAAGTGTAGGTGAGTATCAGGGAACTTTGAGTGTGTGCATTTGATGCACAGATATATGGGTATGGGTGAAATATACAAGAGTATCAGTTAGCAAGGTATAGGTAATGATTTGGGTACCAAGTTAAGGATATTATTATATTATAGTATTAGTCTGGGTTATTGGTTATAGTAAGTATATGATATATAGTGTATTATACTAGCTAATATTGACCTAGAAACCTAGAGTCAACCTAGAAACCTAGAGTCAACCTAGAAACCTAGAGTCAACCTAGAAATACCTACTTTTAACTAATATGGCTCTAGAGATCAACCTAGAATCTAGGTATAACCTAATATTAACTAGTTTGCCCTCGTGGTCAACCTTAGAAGTTAGTTATGGACTTAGAAATCTAGATAATACCTAGTTAGACCTAGTTGATTAGAGTGACCTATGGTGACCTAGAAAATCATATTTAGTGCATTTATAGTTAATTTATCATTTCTTTTATCCATTTGACATGCCATTCATATATAGGTGTGTGTGATACCAGCCCGGACACCGAGTTACATCTTTTGCTCAGGACCAGAGGCGAGTACATTCTCTGATAGTTTTTATTATTTGATAATTACTATAATACAAGTATTTAAAAATGTTTTACTTGATTTTGACACAGTGGTTACACGGACTGGTACTATATGGATCCTATCAGGAGATGTCATCCTATTATCGTGTACTTCGGATACTCTATTTGCATGTACTTTATCGTGTGCATCGAATATTCCTTGCGCGTGCTCCTTCGTGTACATTCATGTTCTTCATGTACTCATATTATATTTGTGTTCGTGATGTGTCATGTTCGGATCCATGAGTATTGGTTGGGGGCGGAGGAAGTGCTAGAAGGATATGTGATCAAACCCTTAAATATTACATCATGTAGACAATAGCCAGTCATACATCTCACGTGTGATTGTGTTACTCCGTAGACAATAGCTAATCTTAAATGATTGTGTTATTAATCGTATTACTTGTAGACAACAACCAATCATATTGATCATATGATTGTGTTATAACCTTGATAGTAGATCTTGATAATCTAAGCCGATCACATATCTAACCGGTATTCAAACACTTCGTGTAGTTATATTTTTTCTCTATATTATAGTTCATTGCCTTTATTATATTTCATCGCGATCAGTCTATACCATATTGCTCTTGTTTATCTGTTCCTGCTACCATCGTATGATATTGTTTTATTTTTTCTTGTCTTGTATTACATTCTCTATTTTTGTTTATAAAAATTATCAATTAATTGAAACTGCTATTGGGTTGTACTTTACTCCAATCCTGACTAGATATTTTTTTTAGATGATTGGTTAGAGTAGATGTCTCCCACCTATTACGGCCTACAGGATGGTGAGGCCGTTAAGATTGCACCATAGATTCTCTTGATATAGTACAACATGTTAGAGAGTTTTAGATTATTCTTTATGATGTTGTATTTGATCTTAGCTAGACTTTATTGACATGTACTATATTTGAGATATCTGAGTTGAGATTAAACTATTAGACTTGGACTTGTGATGTATGACGACTCTGTATTTATTTTCTTCTATTCCATATCGTGTTATATCTTCCTCTAGTGTTTATATTGTGATTGAGTATTGATTATCATTATCATATATCATTTTTCCTCCATTTGGAGTTGAGATGGCATGACAGGTACTATATATATATATATATATATATATATATATATATATATATATATATATTGTATGAGATATTTAGATAGTATTGTTGACCTAGACAACGTTCTACCACCGTGGCTGCAGCGTAGGCTGGACGTACCCACGTACTCGTGCCCCTACACCGGGTGCGGGTCATGACAGAAAGAACGTATCTCCAAGTCTCGCGAAACAATACACGTTCAATATCCTGACCCTGCTGGCCAATATCCCAGTCCGACTTTATGTACATGAGCTCCTACATTTATTCGAGGATACCAGAGAGGCCCTCTGAGATGCACTTATGTAGGCGAAATCCTACTTGACAAAGATTGTGCCCCGCCTAGAGGCAAATGACAAATTTTTGTATTGCCAGAATACAACCCAACAGGTACCCAACATTATGTTCTCACGGGAAGACATGATGTTGAAGCACAATCAACCTTTATACTTTACTGGCTACATCGGCTCGGTTAAAGTAGAAAAGATGCACATTGATCCAGGGTCATCGCTAAATATTATTTCCAGGAGTGTGCTGCAGACCTTGAACATACCAATGCGTCAACTTTCAGCCATAAATACTACTATTCTCGGCTTCAATGTGATATTAGTAGTCCCTTTGGGAAGATCTGCTTGAAGTATCACATCGGGGATCTCCAAACTGAAGTGACGTTCTATGTCATCGATGTGTAAGTATCCTACAATATATTGCTGGGATAACCGTGGATACATATGAAACTCATCATGCCATCGACTCTCTACTAATGCTTCGAGTACGTGGATGTAGAAAAAAAAATAAAGACCGAGTTTGCTGATGTCAATCCCTTGAAAGGCTTGGAGGCGTACTTCGTAGATGCCCTCCTATAGAAATAGATGCCATCCAATTAGAGCAACAGTAACGAAGCTGGCAATGAAGACGAAGCTAATACGATTAATAAGGAGCCAACAATGTTCTATTTCAAAGTCTATAAAGAAAGAATCAATGTCCGCGAAGAAGAAGACCCCTTCGTCATCGACCTATGTACTTTGAATGCCCATAGAAGTCCGAGTATAGAGGAACTCCATTCATCGTTAAGCTTAACCCTCTGGACAGGCCACTATCTTCTCTCGTCATTAATCTAGTTGCACTGGGCAACCCGTAAGGTTCAAGTGCGAGCGAACCACTCATCATTAATTTGGCTGACTTGAATCCCTACCAAGTGTCAAATGACGTCAAGCCATTCATTATCGACCTCTCCACATTTACTAAGGATATGTGGCCTCTCTATTTTGAGGATTAGAATTCTAGTCACCTTGCATCTCCAAATAACATCGAAAGATCCGGCCAATTGATATAATCGGACATATATACGGAGGCTCCCTTATTGATGCCTGTACCTTCAAATATCTAGAAAAATACTCTTTCCAGACTTGAACAAGATGCCATTTTCTATTGCACCCTCTATAAAAAGACCAGCACACAATCGTATATGGCAAAGAAAGATTCTACCTGCTGAATTCGAGGGATAATTCTGAAGAAGAAGAAGAGGGACACATTCCTTACTACATTTATAGTAAGAGGGTCCAGAACATGATGAAGCAAACTGGGTACGACTACCAGAAAGGGCGAGGGTTAAACAATGGAAGAGAACATCGAATTCCGCTTCGAGACTTCATCCCCAAAGGCTAGCCTAACGACTATTATCGTAAGACTAAACGTGGGCTAGGCTACATTACTCCAAGTTTATCAAACACTTCTTCATCCTCAACAAAAGAATCATATTCCTTTGATCTCTCAGCATCAGATTCCGACATCAGCGTAGGAGCCATGTTTACAAAGCTCATGGCAGCAAATATGATGGTCTACGAGGTACAAAATTTGTCTATATCCATGGCTAATGACAACGTGTATCCAAAGCTAACACATGCTGACAAGAATCCAACAGACAGAGCCTGGAATAATCATGTCCTGGCCGAACCTCTGTATGGGTATTAAAACTAGCTGGATAATAATAAAGAACTACTGTGCATTCCTACCTAGGTCATTGTATTTCTTCCCCTGATTAAACTTCTCACGTCTCCTCTTATATCTATTCCAATCCCTGTAGGATTAATAAGCTTCCCATAAAATTCTATTTTTGTGTCATTATTTTTTGTTCACGTCTATGTTAATCCTCAGAGGGTTAGTAGACTTCCAGTAAAACTCCATATTCATGTTTTTTTATTTTTTATGTCTATTTTAATCCTTAGAGGGTTAATAGGCTTTTCACATATTCCGCTTTTTATGTTTTTTATTCGTATCATGTTTCTAAACGTGTCTATTTTAATCCCCATAGGATTAATAGACTTCCTAATAACTAGTCCGGTTTCACGCTTTCCGTTTCTAATAAATTTCGTGCTTCTAGAGATCTATCACAACTACAAATTTATTCCATGAATTAGTAGTCCTTCCTTCATCTTCTTAGGCTGCTCACGCTCTCGCGATATATTAATATTTTATTGCTTTATTTAGAGAATCGTGCTCTACATTATATATTAGTTTTCTGACACATAATCACATCTACCAATGAATGATTCCACTATATGATCAAAAGTTTTCTACTGAAATGGTCATATATTATACTCTTTCGAGGTTCATTACAAAGATCCTGATTCCTCTTAAATAAAATACTTTCTGGGAATGATGCAACTATTATGTCCAAGCGATACCTCTGATAGTCTCGATTTCCATTCCTCTAGTATAGTCATATTTTGTTCTAGGATATTTCATGTAAAGCCAACCTCATATAAATGTGTCCATCTGTCACGTCTCAGTACCAAAATACGGAGACAAATATGTCTAGTTACCCCGTACAAGGTACTATACATCGTACGATGATCACGACTGTATAAGACAAGGGGGTGCATGCTATAATCAAGTCTCCTAGGGTCAAGAACTTCTATGTCTTAATCATTCAAACAAGAAACAGTAAGGATAGAGCATATATGATAAGCAATAAGGCATCCCAAACGCTTTCTCAAAATATTCTGGAGTTCGGCTATACAAAAATAAGAAGCTAAAAGAGTAAAAAAAGAACATGACAGTGATCAGCTGCAGTCTAATTTAATACAATCATGTAGGGAAAACTAATGTCCAGACGAGCCAGCTAACAGGTGTCGGTGGCTAAACGCCAAAAAGAAGTAAATGTACAAGACGAACTGGAAAGAAGAAAACCCACTCGCTATCCCCTACGACAATGGTCCTGGTGAACACCATGAGTTTGGGGATAGAACACTGGATCCTCAGGTGCTGGTTCAAAACTTGGCCATGCAAAACCAGTTGGGTTAGACCCCAAATATCAAGTACCATAAAAGAAGCACGAAATAGAGAAACAAAAACCCAAGATAAATAATATAATATTACATAGGTTCAGTGTCGTAACTTAGGTCCATGGTATATCCTAGCGCTAAGGCTCAACCCTACAACCAAAAAATGACAATGATTGAACCCTCACACTATGATAGTCTATTTTCCTAGGATACTAACTGAATAGATACAATCACAACTAGGTCCATTTCTTATATCGGTCAATCATGTGTATGACTTGCTATTTTGTATAGTCTGAGGTTATCTCAGAATAATGCATGATAAGTATCCTTAGATCATGCCAGTATAGAACATGAGCTAACCGAACCAATATAATAAAACATGCACTTATAAGATGCACCAGTCCCCCGTAGGGCTATTGCCTAAAAATACGATATTAGCGATTCCAGTGTTTCTATATTAAAATAATAGCTCGACATAATAATAAGTCAGATACCACACTCCACTAAGAAGGATGATATACAGTATCTGTGGTGGACAGCCCACAACGCACTTAAAATGAATATCTGTGGGAAGGTTCGTTGGCATGATCTCGGGATACCATTCCCTCCAAATATTACTACCACTTTTAGTTACTTAATTAGCCCTATGTTGTGCTTGAAATCTCAAGGCGTAGTCACATGAGAATTTTTCTTAAGATGTCATACAAGGTACGGGCACGCTAAATACGAATCCATGGAAGTCAAATCTGGATTCACCCGAGCTTGTATGTAATATTCATTTAATCAATATTCTAGCCACGCTTAGGTAGTTTGACTCACTTATTATGCCAGTGATAGGAAAACAATATACATAATATAATATCACGCGTTCAGGGATATTGAGGCATTCTCGATGCATAACCCAAATATAATCACTTAATACATGACAGGATGTGTCGCTTCTCAGTGCATATGAAATCATAAATAATAATCAGGAAATAGTGGTATCAACACGTATACATTATTCGAGTCCAATTACCAAATATATATTGGATCACATGAATCAAGAAAATATTTAGTCAAAACAAGCAAGGCCGCATAGGACTCTAGGACACATGGGAAAAATTAGGCCGCATAATAATACTGGCCGCATATGAAGTCAGGACCGCATGAAAAGTCAGGCCGCATAAAGTCAGGCCGCATGAACCACTTGGTCGCATGCTCAGGGTTAAGGTCTACTCCTTGGGACAAGTATTGAAGTGACTATCAAATAAATAAAGTATCCGTGATGAGACATAAAGTGACTGATGCGACTGAGGTGACAAGCCATAAAGTGTGTCAGGAAGAAAAGACAAAACTATAGAAATAAGTGTCAACGGTTCAGATCCATGCATCCAAGTCGCTGCTGCATGGGGTTCGATGCCGCATGGAGTTCTCTAGGACTTAGCAAATTTTTTATTCGTTCAGAGAGTGAAAACACAAGGTGTTCTAGAAAACTTGTGTAAATCAGCAGACATGCGTCCAACAAGATGGACACATGCTGTCAGCATGCAGCAAGAGTTTGGGCCACATAACCCACTTGGGCAGCATGACACTCTCGGCCGCATATGCTCATTGGCCGCATGGGAACTTCGTCTTCTCCAATAGCAGGTTCGGCTCTGGCAAAAAAGCTCCAAAATAGAAATCTTGTTTTGTCCATAAAATTATCATTTTAAGTCCAAACGGATGAACCAAAAGCCAAAATACTCTAAATTGAAAGCTCCATCATGTAGAAAAAATGGTTTCAAAGAAACAAGTTTAATAGATAAAAATCAAGAAAAACTTATGAAATTCATAAAATCCTAAGTTAGAAATATAGATCTACATTAATCCATCCATTAAAACAAAAAAATCCAAGAACTAAAAGTACTTAGAACCACATAATAAACATAATGGAACAATAATATGAAGGATTTCTCTATTTCTCATGCAAGTTGTACTTGCCTATGAAATGGGGAGAGAAAGCTAAAGAAAGAGGAAGAAATGAAGAAGTGAGGAGAGAGAGAAAATATTATATTATATATGGTTGGGTTGAGGGTTGAACCAAAGGTTCTCATGAGTTGAACCAACCCACAAAATAAACCATGAACCAGGTTAAACCAAATAATGAGTCTAGTCTGCATGCGCATGCAACCAGGCTAAAATAAAAATATGTTCCAAATACGTATATGTCACGCCCCAGTCCCAAAATACCGAGGGACCAGACGCGTGTCAACAGCCAGCAGTACGCACCGATGGACCAACTCAACATAATGGATCCATCAGGGCATACTTAAGCTGTAAAACAAGTCTACGACAATCATGGCACAGCTAATCTCATCCACACAAGATATAAAATATGATCCACAAAATAAATAAGGAATGTAAATCATCATCCAGTCTCACATAGTACTTCGGGGAACAACCCGATAAATATCTAGTACAATGGTTCATCTGACCAGAATATCAAAGACTGAAATAAATAATAAAAGCTGAGCATAAACAAGGATGCTCAAGAGAAGTCTTCAGCTAAGACCTCATCCTCGGATGGTGGGACAACTCCTGGATCAGCTCCTGCTCCGGTCCCGTAAACCTCGGGATAAACCTCGTCTGCAAAATCTGGGGACAAAAATCCGGATCCAGGTCCTCAGGGGACATAGCAAGGTACAAGAAAGCTCATGCCAATAAATACAGATAAGCAGTGCAGTAATATATAACTAAATGAAACATAGGGGTAAATATGTAACCATCTAAGTGTAAATGCAAGTGAGAGCATCACTAGTCTCAGGCTGAGCCACTACAAGCTCTGTGTCGGGGAGCCGGTAGCGGTAATAACCGGTAGTGGGTCTAGCTCTGCTACGAGAGTCTACGACCTCTCAATAATAGAAGATATATATAAATACAGCCTGTAGCCTGTGTGTCTCTCCCCACCCAATGTAACCACGCATATCATGACCACAACGTCTCATGTCCATGTCAAGCGCGATCATAGCTAAATGCAACCAGTCATAAAGTATCTAATAGTATAATGTCCATGTCCTGTATCCTATACAGAATCACCACGAATATCTCGGGAAAATCCTGTCTCATGAATAGTGTCAAGTGTCCTGGGTCATATGGTACTTGATAAGACAAGTACGAGAATATAAAATGTCACGGATATCCATCTCTAAATGACCGTACCCAACACTGCGTGCAGTGTCGGCACCCGACTGATAATCGGACGCTAAGTACGTCATACGGTCCTAGGTTGAGCATGCACAGCAATATATATAAAGCAAGGAAAATAGATAACTAAACTGCAGAGTTTGGCAAGGTACACTTGCCTGATGTTTGAATGTCAACTGTCGTCCTGGTATCTGTGGGTCCGGTAGGTACTACTCCAAAAGCTGTAATAAATATCACCAACAGTCTCAGAAGATGTCAAACTGCTAGAAATGCCTGTCCTTACGTCCAATTAGGACACAGGGGCAAAAAGGTCATTTTCGGGCCAAAGCGGGTTCCACATGTGGGCCACTTTACACCGAAAAGTGTGTCAGGGTCAAGGGTCTCCAAATTTCGCAAACTCAGTGTCTACAAGTCAGGAACGACGATACGAACCCAACGGAACTTCCAGAATTGGATTCCGATGAGCCGATCACAAAATCACCCGTCAAGTGGAGCCTGTGGGGCCCACGATACGTGATTTTGTCAACGTCCTCAGAATTGAACCAAACTTGGCTCACAGGACCAGCGTATTACTACGGATCCGATGGCGCAAGTTTTGTCTCGATCCGACGTGTGTACACGAAGTTACAGCGTGTTCCAGAATTGACGGATACGGGGTGTCGTCGGCGGATACGCGTTGATTCTGGGGTGCACGCACCTCCGAATCGACTTCTGCGAAATCCTACACGACCGTATCAACGTCGCGCACAGTTTGGTAATGACCACGTGCGTCCAAGTCGTCCCGATTGGCGGGGCGGACTCAGTTCCGAGATGAAACAGGGCGTTGCTTCTTCCTGTTTTGGATCGCGGTGTACGATCACTACAGGACGCGATGTACCGAGCTATTTGCACGGGCACCGAGAGGGTTATACAGTCTACGCATAGCAACTGACGGAATTGAAATCGGAGTTGCGAGGAGGGAGAAATCAGTACCTGAACAGGGCTCCGCGAATGCTGAATTCCAAGTGTCCACGCGTCAATTCCGTGTCCTGGTTCAGAGTTTCTGCTTCCTCGTGTCCGCGGTGAGTCAGAGCTTGGGCTCTGTCCTCGGATGGCTTCGCCGGGGGTCAGCCTCGTGGTCGGCTAGGGCTCAGGCGACCGGGTCTCGTGCGGCGGCCGGCGTGGGTCGAAGGGTCGAAGGGTCGATGGTCCGTCGTCGGTTTCTGAGGCGGACTCGGGCTGGGCGGGTCGAAGGTTGATGGGGATGTCGACGCCGGAGAGCGGCGGCGTTGCCGAAGGGTCGAGGGGGAAGCGTCGACCGAGGGGTGGTCTCTGCTGGGCGGTCGAAGGGTTCTGAGGAGTGCACGGCGGAGGGAGACGCGGGGAGTCGGGGTCTTGGTTGGGGGAGTCGACGCCGGAGAGCGGCGGCGGTTGCTCTGAGATGGGGGTCGACGAGGTTGCTCGAGATGGGAGGGAAAACTGGTGGCGGTCGGCGTGGCACGGAAGCCTAGGCGGTGGTTTTATACTCGGCTACAGGGTTTCAGGCGAATTAGGGTTTTCCTATCGGGTTTCGGGTCAGGGTTCGACTAGGTTCCGACCCGACCCGACCCACCAAGTGGTTTGGGTTTGGCAGGGGTCCGGTTTGGTCTGATCAGGATTGGTTTTGGTTCAGGTTGGGTTCAGGGTTGGTTTAATCATTCCAATTAGCTTTTAGTCCTCGATTCGTTGCTCCGGAGTCCAATAAATTCACCGAAAAATGCCATGCGTCCGGTTTTCCATTTTACCCAATAAATTTCTATTTCTAGAATATTTTAACTCCAATTAGTCACACTTTAAAATTATTTAACCCACAAACCTCAGTGATAAATTCCAGAAAAATACCGAAAATACGGAAAATTATATAAATCTTATTTCTGAAATTTAGGGTGTTTACAATCTTCCCTCCTTAAAAGGATTGCGTCCTCGCAATCAAAGAATAAGCTTACTAAAGAAAGAGTTTATGGGAATACAAGGTGGCCTAGTTTACAACAGCCTCCTCAAACAAATGGGGGTAACGCTGGCGCATATTATCTTCTCGTTCCCAAGTCGATTCGCCTGGTGAATGATGTTTCCATGCTACTCGGACCAGTCTGATCGTCTGTCCCCGTAATGTCTTCTCACTGACGTCGAGGATGCCAACTGGTTGCTCCTCATATCTCAAACTTGGGCCTACTGCGATCTCTGAATGATCGACTACGTGACTTGGGTCGGTCACGTATCTTCGCAGCTGCGAGACGTGGAATACGTCATGCACTCCCTCTAAGGATGGAGGTAATGCAAGACGATAAGCCACCTCCCCAACGCGCTCTAGAATGTCAAATGGCCCAATATACCTTGGGCTCAGCTTGCCTCTGCTCCCGAATCTGATAGTACCACGAGTGGGTGAAATCCTTAAGAATACGTGATCTCCTTCCTTGAACTCTAGGGGACGTCGGTGTGTATCAGCCCAATGCTTCTATCTGTCCTGAGCTGCTCGTAGATGGTTCTGTATCTGCTTCACCTTCTCTACTGTCTGCGTGACCAATTCTGGACCCAGTATTTGACGTTCACCAACGTCACTCCAACACACAGGTGATCTGCACTTTCTTTCGTATAAAGCTTCGAATGGGGCCATCTGGATGCTGGCCTGATAACTGTTATTGTAGGAGAACTCTACTAAGTGCAAATGATCTTTCCAAGATCCTCCAAAGTCTAGCATACATGATCTCAACATGTCCTCTAAGATCTGGATGGTGCGTTCTGATTGTCCATCTGTCTGCGGGTGGTATGCCGTGCTGAACTTGAGTCTGGTGCCTAGACTCTCTTGCATGCTTCTCCAGAAATGAGATGTAAATCTCGAATCTCGATCCGATACAATACTAACAGGTACTCCATATAATTTGACGATTTGTCGCATATACATGTCAGCTAGTACCTCTGTGGACTGTCCAACTCTAAATGGCAAGAAGTGTGCCGATTTAGAGAGTCGATCCACGATAACCCAAACTGCATCTCTTCCGCTGGGGCTCTTCGGAAATCCTGTGACAAAGTCCATCGTGATATGCTCCCACTTCCATTCCGGTATCGAAAGCGGCTGTAACATACCTGCAGTTCTCTGATGCTCCACCTTCACTTGTTGACATACTAAGCATTTGGCCACAAATCTCGCGATCTCTCTCTTCATTCCATGCCACCAGTAATACTGTCTCAAGTCTCGATACATCTTGGTTCCTCCTGGGTGAACAGAGTACATAGAGCTATGCGCTTCAGTCATTAACTCCTGTCTCAATTCTCCATTTGGGACATACAGGCGATTTCCAAACCTCAATGTCTCGTCTTCGTGGATGCGAAGTCCTGTCTGCATACCTGCTTCTGTCCTTTCTTTGAGTCTTCGGAATCTAGCATCGGTGGGCAATGCTTCTTTAATCTTCTCCACTAGGGATGACTGAATCTCAAGATTAGCCATCAATCCATTCTGTCCCGGTACGATAACCTCTATCGGTAGTTCCTGTAAGTCCTTCAATAACTCGGGCTGCATGGTCAAGAAATAAGCCGTAGGCTTCCTGCTGAGTGCATCTGCAACAACATTCGCCTTTCCCGGATGATACTGCAGATCGATGTCAAAATCCACCATTAGTTCTAGCCAGCGTCTCTGCCTCATGTTAAGCTCCTTCTGAGTATACACATACTTCAGACTCTTGTGATCAGTAAAGATTTCTACCCTCTCTCCATAAAGATAGTGTCTCCATATCTTCAGTGCAAATATAACTGCTGCTAGCTCCAGATCATGTGTGGGGTAGTTCTTCTCGTGGTCCTTCAACTGTCTCGACGCATAAGCAATGACCTTGCCATGTTGCATCAAAACACATCCTAGTCCACTGCCTGATGCATCACTGTAAACAACAAAACCTCCTGACCCTGAAGGAAGAGTCAAGACAGGTGCTGTTGTTAATCTTCTCTTCAGTTCTTCAAAAGCCTTCTGGCAGTCTTCTGTCCATACAAACTCCTGATCCTTCCGTGTCAGCTTTGTCATTGGTTCTGCAATCCTTGAGAAATTTTCTACAAACCTTCGGTAATATCCCGCGAGTCCGAGAAAACTTCTCACCTCTGCGACTGATGTGGGTGTAGGCCAAGTCTCTATTGCCGCAACTTTCTCTGGATCCACTGAAAGTCCTTCTCCTGAGATGATGTGCCCCAAGAAAGGTACTTTGTCCATACAGAACTCACACTTACTGAGCTTGGCATATAACTTCTCCTGTCTCAAGGTCTCTAACACGATTCTAAGATGCTCCTCGTGCTCTTCAGGGCTCTTGGAATATATGAGAATGTCATCAATGAACACCACTACGAATTTATCCAAGAATTGATGGAAGACCCTGTTCATTAAGCTCATAAACACTGCTGGCGCGTTGGTTAAACCAAACGGCATCACCAAGAACTCGTAATGCCCATACTTCATCCTGAAAGCTGTCTTCGGGATGTCTTCCTTCCTCACCTTGATCTGATGATAGCCGGATCTAAGGTCAATCTTCGAGAATACCCTTGCACCACTCAATTGATCGAATAGATCATCAATGCGTGGTAAGGGATACCTGTTCTTGATGGTCACGGCATTCAGTGTCCTCTAATCAATGCACAACCGTACTGTTCCATCCTTCTTCGGCACAAATAAGATGGGTGCTCCCCAAGGTGAAACACTGGGGCGAATGAAACCCTTGTCCAACAGATCATCTACCTGTTCCTTCAATTCCACTAACTCCTTAGGTGCTAGCCGATAAACTGATAAAGTGATTGGCTCTGCTCCTGGAGTTAAGTCTATTGTGAATTCTATTTCCCGATCAGGCGGTAAACCTGGAAGATCATCAGGAAATACATCCACAAACTCTGATATGACTCTTGGGTAACCTGTCTCCTCTTCTACAGATAATACCCTAAGAGTAGGCTGAACTCCTTGCTCTACTGCTCCTCGGAGAAACTCGAATTCTGGGTAGCCAGGCGGTCTAAATATCACCCGCCCAAGCCGACAATCAAGAGTCGCATGGTACTGACTCAACCAGTCCATACCAAGTACAACGTCATAATCCGGCATAGAAAATATCAGAAATTGAGCTCGCATTTCTCGGCCACAAACAACTACAGAACATGATCTACAGACATCACTAACTGGAATAATACCGCCTCCCGTAAGAATTCTCTTCATCTTCGGAAGGGGTGCGGTAGCTACTCTATGGGTGGCTACAAAGCTAGCTGCTATAAATGAATGCGATGCTCCAGAATCAAATAAAACTACAGCAGGTAATGAAGCTACTAAAATAGTACCTGCGATGACCTCGCCTGCTGTAGCCTCCTCCTCAACAGCTAATGGGAATGCCTGTCCCCGTCCCTGAGCTGGACCTCTCTGCTGCTGCTGCTGCTGATGAAATAGGGCTGCCTGTGGTGCCAGGGGTGGTCTCTGCTGGTTCCCTCCGGGGGCTGGTGGTCTGACCCCACCAACTCCTGTCTGTTGGGCTCCTGCTGCTGGATAAGCTGGTCGTGGTGCAGGTAATGCTAGTCTTGGTGCTCCATCTCGGCGTTCGGAACAGTCCCTGGAAAAGTGCTGGCTGGATCCGCAGCTCAAACATAGTCCCAACTTACGCCTGCATTCCTTCTCAATGTGTCCTACCTTGCCGCAGTGGTGACAAGTAGGAAGAGGTCTGTCTCTATGTGCTGCTCTATCTGGCATACCCCTCTGGGTTCGCTTTGCTGAATCCCCATGTGCTGGCCTGGATGGTGCTGATGTGATAGGCCTCTTCAGGTTCGATTCCCTTCTAGTGACGCGCTCCAAGCGTCGGGCTGCTGCAAGGACATCGGTATAAGAGGTAGGTGCTACCGATCCAATCACTCTCTGAAGCTCGAACTTCAAGCCGTCAAAGAACTTCTCTACTTTTTCTTCCTCCGTCGAAATCAATGTCGGGGCAAAGCGGCTCAGGCGAATAAATTCCGCATTATATTCCTCCACTGACATGCTGCCTTGGATAAGGCGGTTGAACCTGTCTCTGAGCTCTGACCGTGCGACTGCCGGGATGTACATCTCTTGGAAGAGTCTGGAGAACTCTTCCCATGTGGCTCTGTCCTGTCCAAGTCTCCTTTCTTCTGCTAACCACCAGTGGTGCGCATTATCAGTTAACTGCATTCTGACTACAGTCATCCACTTCTCTCTTGGAAGTTCAGCGGCTTCCAACTGATGCTGAATGTTGGTGAGCCACTCATGAACTTCCGTTGGCCCTTCCTTACCAGAAAATGTGCGAGGCTTGAGATGACGGAAGTCGGTGATAGATCCCGTCGACGTTCTCCTCGCTGCTGGATTAGCCTACTCCAATGCGGATACCAGGCTGGTCCTTAGATACTCGGCCTCCTGCCGATGGGCCTCCTGCTGAATCTGTTGCTGTGCTTGCATCATCGCATACATCATCTGGAATATTTGTTGCCCGTCCATGGCTTGTCCTGGCGGGAATACTGGCACCTGGGGAGTGAACTGAGGTGGTGGTGGAATGTCCTCTCTCCGGAACCTTGGATTAGGCTGACCGGTTTGATCACTCTGCGATGCTTGTCCTCCATCCCCTGGTGTCACTCCGTCTCCATAAGTAACCACAGCGTCGTGTGGCGTATCCAAAGGAGTATCCTCTCTGTTCCCGGAATCCATTGCTCTGCAATCAAAATATAAACTGTAAGAACGCTCAGAGGAATCAATACAGGATGCAGTTCAAGTAACAAATTTCGAGTTCGATATAGAGTTCAACAATGGTTAAATAATGGATGAGAACCTAGAACTTATCCTATCCTTAGGGCAGGCTGGTTCGGTCCCTAAGTTGAAACCGAACAATTTAGTCGTAGACCTGCATGGGCCACCACAAAAACCATGTCACGCCCCAGTCCCAAAATACCGAGGGACCAGACGCGTGTCAACGGCCAGCAGTACGCACCGATGGACCAACTCAACATAATGGATCCATCAGGGCATACTTAAGCTGTAAAACAAGTCTACGACAATCATGGCACAGCTAATCTCATCCACACAAGATATAAAATATGATCCACAGAATAAATAAGGAATGTAAATCATCATCCAGTCTCACATAGTACTTCGGGGAACAACCCGATAAATATCTAGTACAATGGTTCATCTGACCAGAATATCAAAGACTGAAATAAATAATAAAAGCTGAGCATAAACAAGGATGCTCAAGAGAAGTCTTCAGCTAAGACCTCGTCCTCGGATGGTGGGACAACTCCTGGATTAGCTCCTGCTCCGGTCCCGTAAACCTCGGGATAAACCTCGTCTGCAAAATCTGGGGACAAAAATCCGGATCCAGGTCCTCAGGGGACATAGCAAGGTACAAGAAAGCTCATGCCAATAAATACAGATAAGCAGTGCAGCAATATATAACTAAATGAAACATAGGGGTAAATATGTAACCATCTAAGTGTAAATGCAAGTGAGAGCATCACTAGTCTCAGGCTGAGCCACTACAAGCTCTGTGTCGGGGAGCCGGTAGCGGTAATAACCGGTAGTGGGTCTAGCTCTGCTACGAGAGTCTACGACCTCTCAATAATAGAAGATATATATAAATACAGCCTGTAGCCTGTGTGTCTCTCCCCACCCAATGTAACCACGCATATCATGACCACAACGTCTCATGTCCATGTCAAGCGCGATCATAGCTAAATGCAACCAGTCATAAAGTATCTAATAGTATAATGTCCATGTCCTGTATCCTATACAGAATCACCACGAATATCTCGGGAAAATCCTGTCTCATGAATAGTGTCAAGTGTCCTGGGTCATATGGTACTTGATAAGACAAGTACGAGAATATAAAATGTCACGGATATCCATCTCTAAATGACCGTACCCAACACTGCGTGCAGTGTCGGCACCCGACTGATAATCGAACGCTAAGTACGTCACACGGTCCTAGGTTGAGCATGCACAGCAATATATATAAAGCAAGGAAAATAGATAACTAAACTGCAGAGTTTGGCAAGGTACACTTGCCTGATGTTTGAATGTCAACTGTCGTCCTGGTATCTGTGGGTCCGGTAGGTACTACTCCAAAAGCTGTAATAAACATCACCAACAGTCTCAGAAGATGTCAAACTGCTAGAAATGCCTGTCCTTACGTCCAATTTGGACACAGGGGCAAAAAGGTCATTTTCGGGCCAAAGCGGGTTCCACATGTGGGCCACTTTACACCGAAAAGCGTGTCAGGGTCAAGGGTCTCCAAATTCCGCAAACTTAGTGTCTACAAGTCAGGAACGACGATACGAACCCAACGGAACTTCCAGAATTGGATTCCGATGAGCCGATCACAAAATCACCCGTCAAGTGGAGCCTGTGGGGCCCACGATACGTGATTTTGTCAACGTCCTCAGAATCGAACTAAACTTGGCTCACAGGACCAGCATATTACTACGGATCCGATGGCGCAAGTTTCGTCTCGATCCGACGTGTGTACACGAAGTTACAGCGTGTTCCAGAATCGACGGATACGGGGTATCGTCGGCGGATACGCGTTGATTCCGGGGTGCACGCACCTCCGAATCGACTTCTGCGAGATCCTACACGACCGTATCAACGTCGCGCACAGTTTGGTAAGGACCACGTGCGTCCAAGTCGTCCCGATTGGCGGGGCGGACTCAGTTTCGAGGTAAAACAGGGCGTTGCTTCTTCCTGTTTTGGATCGCGGTGTACGATCACTACAGGACGCGATGCACCGAGCGATTTGCACGAGCACCGAGAGGGTTATACAGTCTACGCATAGCAACTGACGGAATTGAAATCGGAGTTGTGAGGAGGGAGAAATCAGTACCTGAACAGGGCTCCGCGAATGCTGAATTCCAAGTGTCCACGCGTCAATTCCGTGTCCTGGTTCAGAGTTTCTGCTTCCTCGTGTCCGCGGTGAGTCAGAGCTTGGGCTCTGTCCTCGGATGGCTTCGCCAGGGGTCAGCCTCGTGGTCGGCTAGGGCTCAGGCGACCGGGTCTCGTGCGGCGGCCGGCGTGGGTCGAAGGGTCGAAGGGTCGATGGTCCGTCGTCGGTTTCTGAGGCAGACTCGGGCTGGGCGGGTCGAAGGTTGATGGGGATGTCGACGCCGGAGAGCGGCGGCGTTGCCGAAGGGTCGAGGGGGAAGCGTCGACCGAGGGGTGGTCTCTGCTGGGCGGTCGAAGGGTTCTGAGGAGTGCACGGCGGAGGGAGACGCGGGGAGTCGGGGTCTTGGTTGGGGGAGTCGACGCCGGAGAGCGGCGGCGGTTGCTCTGAGATGGGGGTCGACGAGGTTGCTCGAGATGGGAGGGAAAACTGGTGGCGGTCGGCGTGGCACGGAAGCCGAGGCGGTGGTTTTATACTCGACTACAGGGTTTCAGGCGAATTAGGGTTTTCCTATCGGGTTTCGGGTCAGGGTTCGGCTAGGTTCCGACCCGACCCGACCCACCAAGTGGTTTGGGTTTGGCATGGGTCCGGTTTGGTCTGATCAGGATTGGTTTTGGTTCAGGTTGGGTTCAGGGTTGGTTTAATCATTCCAATTAGCTTTTAGTCCTCGATTCGTTGCTCCGGAGTCCAATAAATTCACCGAAAAATGCCATGCGTTCGGTTTTCCATTTTACCCAATAAATTTCTATTTCCAGAATATTTTAACTACAATTAGTCACACTTTAAAATTATTTAACCCACAAACCTCAGTGATAAATTCCAGAAAAATACCGAAAATACGAAAAATTATATAAATCTTATTTCTGAAATTTAGGGTGTTTACAGTATATCGGGAACGAAAAGTGACACCATCTAAAGATTGTTTATGTCCACATCACCTCTGAACAGCCAATAATTTAGATCACCAAATCCACTATGATCGTAACATATCCTAAAACTTTTAGACTATACTCTTATCTCATCTTTATTTCTTATGTTATCCACAATTGGTAACTGGTTATATGTCTAAGACTATGTTGTCGCTGCGGATCGTCGTGGCTCTCAATACAAAGAGTAAACTCTAAGTGTTGAAAAGTTGTATCATATTATGCATACTAATAAAGTCAACATGCAAAATTGCACACACATGGAGAAAAGAAGAAGAAAACTTTGCACTAAAGGAAAAAAGAGAAATTACTAAGTACGTCCACTATGGTCCATTAAAAAAGAAAATTAGAACAGAACACGTTCAGAGGAAGGGACAGTCATAGTTGTTGATGATATCCGCAATATACTGTAGAGAATAGACTCCTGAAGTATGGAGCAGTTGACATAAGGCCTCTCTTAACTTCAATATCTCCTTCTCATCTGGAGCCAGAGGGCAAGAATCATAGTATGGTATAACTCCCACTGGCCTAGCGATGGCTTTTAATGTAAACGTAAAAGAAGCCAAGATACGACCAACCCAGACCAACTTAGCCTCCGACAACTCCCTCCCCCTAGAGCTAGAAGGAGTCAATGGAGCAGAAGAAGCTGAACCAGGCATGGTAGCCTGCCTTGGGGGAACAACGAGAGGCGCAATAACGCTAGAACCCGAAGAAGGTGGCGAACGAGTAATGGGATCGGTTGGCCCATAAGGCTGCCAATGAGAAGTCTTCTTGGGTGCTAGGACTAGATAATTTGAAGCCTCCTTTGCCCTGAAGCCCATATTTATAAAGTAAAAATTACGGTTTGCCTACCCTAGGAAATACATAGAAAGACTAACAGAACTTAACTGACGCATGAAGGATTATGACGACCGTGACTGTTCAGCCATTCATGAAGAACCTGGGAAACCACAATGAATGCATGTCAAATCCCAAGCATAACCAATCCGATACAACACTCCTTCCAAAGGAGGACAATCAAGGCAACGAAATCAGGCTACCTACCGCTCTCTTCTAGATTATGAACATACTTCAAGTCATCTTCCTCTATGAGAAAGGCATACCATACTATCTCAAATCACTCTATAGGGCCTCTGACCCATTCACTTCCCGAAAGCGGTGCTCTACAAGCACTCTTCTTTACACCAAGGATGCTATATTGGCTATTTCCTTCTATGCTTAGAGTTTTCTCTCCAAAACTGGGCATGATTCTACTGTTCAAAGTATTTTCGAAGGTCACTTCAAAAAACTTTGAAGGGAGTCTTATACAAGCATGAAAAATCTTCAAAATAAATATAATTTCGAGCATAAAGGCATCGCCGACAGAAGAATCAAGATAAATCCCTTCAGCAGAAGAAGGGCAAAATACGTCACCTCACATGACATAATATCAAGTTATCATGCCCTACAAGGAACAAATGACATACCTATCAAACAGACAGACAACCGTCGATATATCAGCCACATCAGAGCTAATCTCGCACATGACGGGATCCTCTCTTTGCCCACGAAGGAAGCTAAATTTTGTGGGTCTTCCACCCTTGGAAAGGGGTACTAATGCCTTCTTTTTTCCTAGTGGAACAACTTGAGTAAAACTATCGCTCAATGATTATCCTTCTCAATTAACTACGTGGAATATGTGCTTTAGCCACTCACCCTACGATCACCACCACTCTGCCAGAAGCTCAAACTTATTGCATACATTGTCACGACCCGCTCCCGGTGTAGGGATGCAAGTCGGGAATAACGCCCAGCCTACGCCGCAGAATCAGCAGTAAAACGATGTTTGGGTAATCTATCTAATAATATAATAAGCCACCAACTATATCAATATACTCAATCACAGATCTAAGATGATTAATAACACGAATATGATAAAAGAATAGAATAGTCATATTACAACTCATGAGTCAAAAATAATAACATCAATGAGTCAGAGAAATACTAAGCAATAAGCTGGAGACAAATCCAGTACAAGAGAATAACTAAGATACTATAAGTTCTGGGTTGTCTGTCTCAGTTGGGATGAGTTCCTCCTGAGCCAGGGTCTCTGACTCTAAGCCCACAATATCTCGAGACCCGTAATTTGTAGGGTACCACTCCTCACTGTCATCTGCAAAAATATATTCAGTCAAAAAAAGAGCAGAGTACATCTCTAACAGCAGTTCTAATCAATGATATAAACTATGTAACAGTAAATAAATAAGAATATACAAGATACAACAATAGATACAAAAGATATACAATAAAAGAAATACTAAAAATAAATACAAGAATGAACAATATGGCAATACAAGAATACTAAATGACTAAGTGAGTGAGTACCAGCTTTAACATACGATCGGCTTGAGAACTTGATACAAGATTTATGTCTGGGCTAATCATATATGCGGTATATGATTAATACTATTCAATGAACAAGACTTGATACAAAGAGAGTATGATCACATATCTATACTACATACTCCCCAACCCTGACTGGTATAGTGGATCCAACCATGGTACGCTATGGCATAGGATTCTCTAGGAAGGTAGCAAGTCTTCCCGAGAATCAGTGTTTGTACATGTGCAAAAAATAATAAAATAAGGCTTGTACAAGATACACCATATATACCAAGGAATAATATCTCATGACAAGATCCGGATATACCAATCCGTGTAACCATCATGTCAAGAAATCAAGGATATCTACACTAGATATAATGAACATAGTGGATATCATAAATAAGAAACTATCAGAGAATGACTTGCCTGAAACCTGGTGCACAGTATCACAGATGTCTGGTACGGTGCCTCAAAGACCAAGATAGGGAATATAACATCAATACAAGGTTTCAAAATAAAAATAAGTTAAACTAGTCAATATCTAGGTCAAAAAGTCATTTCTAAGTCAAAATAGTCAAACTAGGTCAACTCTAAGTCAAACCGATCAAACTTGGTCAAACTACCTATTTCTAGGTTGTATGAGTCTATCTCTATGATGTTGGATTTATATACTAAGAAACTAGGTCACACAAGCTAAACTAGGATACGAAGAACACACTAAGATATAATATCTCAGGATATTCAATCAAGAGACATGGAAAATAGTTTATATGCATATTCAATCAATATTAAATATACTAATCCTAATCACAAATGTTAAGTAGATACCTTGGCTTTGAACCAACTTGGTATCGCACCACTACACACCCATATCGATACCCAACTCAAATACCTTGAGTATCCCTCAATACCTTGGCACTTACCTTGGTAACTCAAGGTAATGTCACTCTAGGATATAGTAGCTACCCAATCTAACTATATACTAATAGGTATATATATCAATCCAATATAGACTACTAGTATGTACTTATACCAACTACTAGTATTTACTAATATGAATTTAAATACTAACTACCATGCTATATTAACTATCAATACAACTAATAAACACACACACACACACACACACACACACACACACACACACACACACACACACACACACACATATATATATATATATATATATATATATAATTTAGAGATATACATAAGAGGTATAACTAAATAGATACTAACTAACTAGATACTACTAACTAACTAGTTAACTAACAATTTAATAAACTAGCTAACTATCAATAACTACTATTAGTTAACTAATTAAACAAACTAACTGAACATCTAACTAGCTAACTGATACCTACAAGTTGCTGCTACTGTTGTTCACTGTATCCTACTGCTACTGCTGCAGCAGTTTGCTGCATGATGGTGCTGCTGCACACTCGAATAGCTCCCTGCTGCCATGCTCTGCTGCTGCTCCCTGTGCCTTGCAATATTGCTGCTGCTGGGAGGTTGCTAATGCCCTGCCTGGTACTTGCTGCCTAGCTGCTGCTACTGCGGCTGTAGTGTAGCTCATTGCCTCTCGAGCTGCTGCTGCTGTTCTACTTCAATTTCTTCCCGATATTTGCTGTATGCTTCACACTCTGATGCACTGTTGCTGTCCTCTATTATACCGCTATGCTCACTGCAGAACCCGACTCCTCCCTGCTATGATGTTGCCCGACATACACACAAGCACACAATATGCCACACACACATACACACACACACACACTCTCTCTCTCTCTCTCACTAGTATCATGCATATACATATATAACTATATACATCTCAAAACATAACCTATCAACATATATATATATATATATATATATATATAAAACTACTTACGTATATATATAAAACTACTTATGTATATATATATATATATATATACCTATACACTTAACACTCATGTATGTATGTATGTATGTATATATATATATATATATATATATATATATATATATATATATATATATATATATATATATATATACACACACATCGCTACATATACTTATGCATACCATATAATATAGATACACATAAATATTAATATATATACACACACTCAATCACATAGCTATATATGTACATAACTATAATAATTACATATACATAACACTATATCTATATACATATGTATATATATTGTAAATAGCTAAGAATAATGGAAATTGGATCTAGAAATGCAACACATCAACCACGTGGAGTGCATCGTACCCGTATCACACTAGATCTATGATACTCTTGCGATACGAGTCCACCACATAACTAAACGTACCCTTAAGGACACAAGCAAGTCTAAAATACTATCTATGAACAATATGAAGAGCAAAATATACATCTATGTGTCCGTGTCAAAATATGACCTGCTTAAAGCCCCGTGTCGGAGGAAAAATCCCTAAATATGTTGATTTACCTGTAAACACCAAAAATTTTTAGAAATTAAAAATAAAATTTTAAGATTTTTTGGAATTTTTAACTAATTAAAATAAATGTTTTCTGGTATTAAATAAATTTTATAATTTTATTAAATTTAAAATATTATGAAAATAATATTTTTGAGTGTAAATTAAAGAATTAGTCATAGTGTAATTTTTTTGGAATTTAAAGACCTAAAAACAATAATTTTTAAATAAACCAATATAAACCAACCTGAACCAAACCCCTAATTAAACCAAACCAACCCAATTGAACCGTCTGAACACAATCCTATTGGATCGGGTCGGATCCGGACCTGCATCCAAAACTCGACCCGACCCATCTAATTTCTGCTATAGTAACCGTAGGGTTACCCCGATAGGAACCGATGCCGCGGCCGCCGTTCAGCCGCCGACGCCCCGTCTCCCCGCCGCTCCGACTTCCCTAACCGCCGTCGCGTCTCATAGCCTCCCCACCGATCATTCCTCTCCCCGTCAACGGCCGTCATCTCCTATTTAAACCCCCGAGACCACCGTTGTCACCATAACCCCGTCGATCACCATCGCAGCCACCCCTCTCCGCCAACTCCGGCCAGCCAACCCCTAGCTCCTCAGCCCTCCGACGACTAACGACCCATTGTTGCCATAACCACCATCACCGATGACCTCCGCCGTTTCTCCCCTCCACCGTGACCTCGACAATTCCGGCCACCCCTCACCAACCCCCAGCATCCACTTCCACTGTCTCCGGCGAAGACCCTCCTCCGACGATCTCTCCGGTGATGTCGACGACCCCACTACGACGACCAGTAGCTGAGCACCCACCTCCGACTAGCACAGCTCCTCCGCCGGCCGAGCTCCGCCACTCCGCAATCGCCACATCGCGCCGCCCCGGGCACGTGTAAATTCAGACATTTTCGGCCTCCTGTTCCGGTGAGCCTTTCTCTCTCCTTGCCACGTCATTTTCTGAACAGACTGTTGCATCATGTTCGCTACGTGACCCCCTCGAACCCCGTGTAATTAGTTCGGGGTATCGCGTTCTGTGTCGATCGTAAACCGCGACGCAAAAATAGGAGAAACAACCCCTATTTCTGAAAATTCAAAAATTGTCCCGAACTCACAAGTTCACGACCGTTTTATGTACAACCTGTTTAATAAATTCAAATTTCACCTGAATAGTAGTTTAGATCATATAACCGAGTTTCAAACCCTGTATTTAGATTAATTTATTGTGGTCTAGATTGTGATTTATTCGCAGGTAAAATCGACCAAAAATTTGGTCTTTAAAAACATAAATTTTTTCGAAATTGGTTGCTCCCCGCTAAACGAGGTTACTTGGTCGTGTGCAAATTTTACCAAAAGGTGCGTACCGTCAATACGGACGTGTAGAATTTTACGAAAGTTGATTTGGTTGTGCGTGTACACTGGAATCAACGCGTATCCGTCAACAATGCCCCGTATCGGCCCTGTTCTGAAACTCGTTATAATTTTGTGTGTGCTCGTCGTTTTGAAACGAAACTTGCACAATCGGACTCATAGCAATACACTGGTCTTGTGACCCAAGTTTGGTTCGATTCTGAGAACGTTGACAAAACCCCGTATCGTGGGCCCTACGGATCCACTTGACGGGCAATTTTGTGCTTGGCTCATCGAAATCCAGTTCTGGAAATTTTGTTGGGTTCGTATCGACGTTCTGGACTTGTACACACTAAGTTTGACAAATTTGGAGAACTTTGTCTTTGGCATATTTTTTGGTGCAAAGTGGACCACATGTGGACGCCGCTTTGACCAAAAACTGTCAATTTTGCCCCTGTGTCCAAATTGGACTTATGGATAGGCAATTCTAGCTATTTCATATCTTCTGAGAATGATGGTAATATTTATTTTAGCATCCGGAGGAGTACCTGAAGATCCCGCTGTTACAGAAGCAATTGGAGGAATTCAAATCCCAGGCAAGTGTACCTTGCCAATCTTACAATACTTACTACGTAATATTTTTTTCATTTATTTATATGATGTATCTGTTCAACCTAGGACCGTGTGACATTGCTTAGTGTCCAAACAATATTCGGGTGTCAACGCCGTACGCGGAGTTTTGTAACGTCACCTAGAGATTGATATCGCGACTCTATACATTTTCGTGCTTGCATTATCAAGTACGTCATACCATAGGACACCTGACACTATTCATGAGACAAAATCTTCCTAAGTCATTCATGGTGATTCTGTATAGGCTACAGGATTCGTGACATAGACTTTATATATATGCGTAGCTATCATTATGACTTGTTACATTAGATATGATCTTGCGTGTTATGGACATGAGACGTCGTGGATATGAGACGTGTGATTACATTTGGTGGGGAGAGACACACAGGCTACAGGCTGATTATATATATATATATATATATATATATATATATATATATATATATTATTGTGAGGCCGTAGACTCTACATTAGAGCTAGGCACATTAAGTGATATCACTGCTACCGGCTCCCTGACACAGAGCTTGTAGTAGTCTCAGCCTGAGTCCTAGTGATGCTCTCATTTTGCATATCACTTAGCTGGTTACATAGTTTGCCCTATTGATACATTATTATATACTGCATTTATTTGGCTTGAGTTATTCTTGTACCTTGCTATGTCCCCTGAGGACCTGGAATCCGGATTATGTCCCCAGGTATAGCAAAGGAGATCTACCCCGAGGTATACGGGACATGAGCAGACGCTGGAGCTAAACCAATACCAGAGGACGAGGTGATGCCGAAGGATTTCTCCTGAGTATGTGCTTATTCTATACTCAGTCGTTTCTGTTGTTAGACTCTTATTCCTGTTTATTGAACTGCTGTATCAAACTCATTATTGGGTTGTTCCCTGAGACTTTTATTGAGACTTGTTGTTTATTATTTCAACTTGATTATTCTGATATTGATTGTATTTATCTTCTGTGGATGAGTTAGTACGTAGACCTTTACTGTTATTTTACAGCTTAAGTACACTCTAATGGGTCCATTAAATTGGGTTTGCCCATTGGAGGGTGCTCTTGGCCATTGCCACGTGGCTAGTCCCTCAGTATTTGGGACTGGGTGTGACATGGTTTTTTTATGGCCCATGCAGGTCAACGACTAAATTATTTCAATTTCAACTAAGGAACTGAGAAAGCATGCGATAAGGATAGGATAAGTTATAGGATCTCATCCACTAGCTTGAATCGTTCTTGATCTCTATATCGGATTTGAATTTCTTGACTTGCATCTTGCCTTGATTCCCCTGTGCGCCTTTTATAGTTTATTTTGGATGCAGAGTAATGGAATCATAAGCAAGCAACGAGACTCCTGCAGGAACACCACAAAGTGCTGTGTTCACCTACGAAGATGAAGTGACACCAGAAGATAGAGGTCAATCATCTCAACAAGGCAATCAAGCAGATCAGCTCGCCTCGAGGATATAACAAGACGATATTCTACTACCATCACAGTTTACTCCACCGATGCCTACTTTTCCACCAGGATAGCTTATGTACGGACAACAGATGTTCCAAATATTCTACACCATGATGCAAGCTCAATAGAAGGTTCATCAAGAAGCCCAACAACAGCAGAGGACACCACCACAAGGACGCAGACAAGCTTTTGCGATGATAATGGAGGACGCACAGACTCGTGGAGTAGCGAATATGCGTAAGATTTAAGTTATTCATAGTTATTTATTCCTAGAAATGCCATAACACGTGCTTGTTAATTCCATTCCCTAGTCTAAAATCTAGTATTTTGAACTTGTTAGTAATTGATACCTAAGTTTTCCTAAGCTGTAGATATCCTTGTTCTATCTAAATTTTTTTTACTCTTGAATTACTTATCTTTCATTTGCTTAGAAAAATATTTTATTCCTTCCTTACGAATTCTACTTATCCCTCACACTTTCTCGATTTTTCCTTATTCATGATTTTTTATTCTTTGTGTCGTGCTAATATGCCTTGCAATCTTTTTCTGGCTGGTTATGATTTTTTAATTGCGAGGATGCAATTCTTTTAAGGAGGGTAGATTATAAATACCTGGATTTTTCAGAAATTAAAAATAAAATTTTTGGAGTTTTTTGGAATATTTATCAAATTAAAAATAAATGTTTTCTAGTATTAAATAAATTTTATGATTTTATTAAATATTAAAATATTATAAAAATAATATTTTTGAGTGTAAAATAAAGAATTAGTCATAGTATAATTTTTTGAAATTTATTGGACCAAAAAACTATTTCTAAAGACCTAAAAACAATAATTTTTAAACGAACCAATATAAACCAACCTGAACCGAACTGAACCCCTAATTAAACCAAACCAACCCAATTGAACCGTCTGAATCCAATCCTATTGGATCGGGTCAAATCTGGACCCGCATCTAAATCCCGACCCGACCCATCTAATTTCTGCTACAGTAACCGTAGGGTTACCCCGATTGAAACTGACGCAGCGGTCGCCGTTCAGCTGCCGACGCCCCATCTCCCCGCCGCTCTGACTTCCCTAACCACCTTTGCGTCTCATAGCCTCCCCGTCGACCATTCCCCTCCCTGTTATCGGTGACACCATCCCCTATTTAAACCCTCGAGACCACCGCTGTCACCGTAACCCCGTCGATCACTATCGCAGCCACCCCTCTCCGCCAACTTCGGCCAGGCAACCCCTAGCTCCTCAGTGTCATGCCCCGATCTCCCGCAGGCAAATCGGCCATCCCCGCTAGGCGGGAATCACCCTCGCCAGCGCTCCCGTGGGACGATCGATTTGACCCATCCGGACATGATGCCGCACGAGCGTGAGCCACGCCCGTGCAAGGCCGAGGTTCATTGGCTGGCAGTAAGAGTTCTAAGCCACAGAGTCGCACATATTATCCGAGTGCAACGGAGTTATGAACGCATAGCGATTTGGTAACAGGTTCACTGAGTCGACAATATAGCGGAAGTATAGAAACACAAGTTTGAAGTAAAGCAACTCTTTTATTGATATAAACATGTGTTACAGGCGGCGTATAGCCGAGATTACAAGTCACTCAAGCCTCTCTCTCTGAAACAGTAAAAGCGTGCCAAGTGGCTACAATTGTAGAATGATTATAGAGGCGATGTTCAGGCGAGTTTGGGCTATTTTCCAATATTATGTCTTGTATATGTGCTTCAGTCCCGGACGCACCGTTGCAAGGCTTCAGAGGGAACTCCTGGCCTTAGCATGCACGAAGGAGGTATCCGCACCGAACGAGGTTCTCCAGCACCCTGCATACAAACTGGTGGATTATCAGTACATTGAATGCACTGGTGGGGAAGCTACTCGCCCGCTCGACAAATCCAAACACGTAATATAAGTTCCGTGCACAACTATTAAGTTGTCTTTCTAGTTGCCTTAGGATCAGTTTTATGCAAGATATTGAATAGCCTAACGTGTCGGGCAGTGCGCTGTGCAACATGAGAGGAAACACGGCGAGACTTACCAACTTACCATTTTACCTTCCCTGTCCAAGGCAAACATTGTTAATTTCAAGCTCGGGCAAGTATAAGCATTCAGGAGGCATAGCATATGCAAACACGAGGGTCATTTTAACATGATCGTTCAGGTGTTCAGTTAATTTGTTTATCTTTCATTTACAAACAAGCATGCAACAAGTTCATTACAAGGCGATCACTGGCGTATGCCATAATGGACGGTATAGTCTTTGACGAGATGGTTTGCAACAAAGAACAAGAGGCGCTGTAAGCCATTCCGCCGAACAAGAGACTAATGGACGGTATAGTCTTGACGAGAATGGTTTGCAACGAAGTACAAGAGGCGCTGCAAGCCATTCCGCCGAACAAGAGACTAAGAACAATATGTCTCGCCCGGACCGGGTTGATGCCAGTGCCCCAGCATCGCCCGTGAGATCGTTACCCAGTGCACTGGTTGTCCATGATCGAACGGGGCCTTGGTTAAGTTATCCTTTCTTATAGTTGGGGCAACAAGAGTACAAGACGAGAGTACAAGACAAGAGTACAAGAGGCATGCTGTTGAGACAACAATAGTACAAGACAAGAGGCATGCCTGGTTCTTTTCTTATAATCTTTCTTGAACAATATTTTGTATAACAGGGTGTTGGCATAGCCTACGTTACAAGCATTTAGTCGAGGCAATGTACAAGCAGACAAGCATGCGTTTCTAAGGGACATAAGCAGGCATGTTGCTCGGACCCGAAGGTAAGCCGAGGGATAAAACCATTAGGGACTTAGCATGCGAGGGTCTGAACATATATAAGCAGTATTTTATTTCCATGTTCTAGCAAGCAATATGAGTTGGGATTATTACCTTAGCTAGGTGCGTTGGATTTATTAGCATGCAGGGGGTGATTCACCTAGCGACTAGCATGAATATTCCAGATTTTATGTGTGCTGGCTAAGCAAAGACAAGTTCACCGTAGCCACCCACCTTAGCGATGATTCACCTCGGTAGAGCGATACGCCAAGCGAGCCTCTGAAAGCCTAAGCCGGATTCCTGTAGAGACAAGTCTGGATATCCTTTGCATTCTCTTTGAGGCAAAGCGGGTCGGGACAGTCGCACTATTGCCGTTTGAAATGGCAGTCCACAATCACCGCGTCGCGCCGTCCCAGGCACGCATAAATTTAGACATTTTCGACCTCCTATTCTAGTGAGCCTTTCTCTCTCCTTGTCGCATCATTTTCTGAACAAACTGTTGCGTTATGTTCGCTAAGTGACCCCCTAGAATATCGTATAATTAGTTCAGGGTATCGCATCCTGTGTCGATCGTAAATCGTGACGCAAAAACAAGAAAAATAACCCCTATTTCTAAAAATTTAGAAATTATCCCGAACTCACAAGTTCACGACCATTTTGCGTACAACTTATTTAGTAAATTCAAAATTTTCTTGAACAGTAATTTAGACCATATAACCGAGTTTTAAACCCTATATTTAGATTAATTTATTGTGCTATAGATTGTGATTTATTTGCGGGTAAAATCGACCAAAAACTTGGTCTTTAAAAACCTGAATTTTTTTGAAACTGGGTGCGTTCCGATAAACGAGGCGACTTGGTCGTAGGCAAATTTTACCGAAAGATGCATACCATCAATACGGATGTGTGAAATTTTGTGAAAGTTGATTTGGATGTGCGTGCATACCGAAATTAACGCGTATCCGTCGACAATGTCCGGTATCGGCCCTATTCTAAAACTCGTTGTAACTTCGTGTGTGCTTGTCGTTTCGAAATAAAATTTGTGCCATCGGACTCGTAGCAATATGCTGGTCCTGTGACCCAAGTTTGGTTCGATTCTGAGAACGTTGACAAAACTTCGTATCGTGGGCCCTACGGCTCCACTTGACGGGCAATTTTGTGCTTGGTTCATCGGAATCCAATTCTGGATATTCCTTTGGGTTCGTATCGATATTATAGACTTGTAGACACTATGTTTAACAAATTTGGAGAATTTTGTCTCTGGCACATTTTTTGTTGCGAAGTGGGCCATATGTGGACCCCTCTTAGACCAGAAACTGTCAATTTTGCCCCTGTGTCCAAATTGGACTTATGGATATGCAATCCTAGCTATTTCATATCTTCTGAGATTGATGGCAGTATTTATTTCAGCATCCGGAGGAGTACCTGAAGATCCCGCTGTTACAGAAGCAATTGGAGGAATTTAAATTCTTGACAAGTGTACCTTGCCAATCTTGCAGTACTTGCTACATAATATTCTCTTAATTTATTTATATGATGTATCTATTCAACCTAGGACCGTGTGACATTGCTTAGCGTTCGAATAATATTTGGGTGTTAATGCCGTACGCGGAGTTGTGTAACGTCACCTAGAGATTGATATCGCGACCCTATATATTTTCGTGCTTGCATTATCAAGTACGTTATACCATAGGACACCTGAAACTATTCATGAGACAGTATCTTCTTGAGTCATTCATGGTGATTCTGTATAGGCTACAGGATTCGTGACATATACTTTATATATATGCATAGCTATCATTATGACTTGCTGTATTAGATATGATCTTGCGTGTTATGGATATGAGACGTCGTGGACATGAGACGTGTGATTAAATTGGGTAGGGAGAGACACAGAGGCTACAGGCTAATTTTATATTTATTTATTATTGTGAGGCCGTAGACTCTACATTAGAGCTAGGCACATTAAGTGATATCACTGCTACCGGCTCCCCGACACAGAGCTTGTAGTAGTCTCAGCCTGAGTCCTAGTGATGCTCTCATTTTGTATATCACTTAGCTGATTACATAGTTTGCCCTATTGATAAATTATTATATAATATATTTATTTGGCTTGAGTTATTCTTGTACCTTGCTATGTCCCCTGAGGACCTGAAATCCGGATTATGTCCCCAAATATTGCAGAGGAGATCTACCCCGAGTTATACGGGACATGAGCAGACGCTGGAGCTGAACCAATACCAGAGGATGAGGTGATGCCTGAGGATTTCTCCTGAGTATCTGCTTAATTCTATACTCAGTCATTTCTATTGTTAGATTCTTATTCCTGTTTATTGAACTGCTGTATCAAACTCATTATCGGGTTGTTCCTCGAGACTTTTATTGAGACTTGTTATTTATTATTTCAACTTGATTATTCTGATATTGATTGTATTTATCTTATGTGGATGAGAATAATATCATAGACCTTTACTGTTGTTTTACAGCTTAAGTACACTCTAATGGGTCTATTAAATTGGGTTTGCCCATTGGAGGGTGCTTTTGGCCATTGGCACGTGGCTAGTCCCTCGATATTTGGGACTGGGGTATGACATCACCAAATTCTTGGGATACGACCTACACGTATCCAATTGTGGACACGATACTAGCCATAAACAAAAAAATACATGTCAAGTTGGTCTAATTGACCAATTGACCAACACAACATGTGTCAATATCAAAATTCTCCCAAAATTGACACAAAACACACCATAACTTTCTCAATAGGCCTCCTATGAACCTAATTTCAATTCCTATAGGTATCTTATGTATATGGGGTGGTTTCTCATGGTTAAATCTCATATTTAGAACCTAATTAAAGGGAAAAAACTAAATTGTACTTATTGGGAGATAGATTCCCAATGTAACCTCCAAATTTGATAAAATTGGCCTCCAACTTGTAGATCCTTGCTCCTCTTTGTTGATCCTTGCTTCCTCCTTCTAGATCCTTGCTCTACTAGCCTCCAATGGTGATTTAGGAAAATTTTTAGAAGGAAATTGATGTGGGAATAAAGGAATTTGGTTGAGGGAAATTCTAGATCTAGATTTGAAATAAAAAAGAGGAGAAAGAAATTTCCCTCTCTCTTAATATAGGCCGACCACTTGACCCCTCTCCAAGTCACTATGTAATATCTATTATACCCCTTGGGGCCTCTCATGAAGAAATAATTAAGGAGGAAAGGTTCTAGTCTAATGGTTTAATTAAATTAATCATCCTCCTAATCAATGGGCTTCTAAATAGGCTCAATTCTAACTAATTATAAATGTTGGTCTATGGTTCTAATCTAAACTAGTTAGGTCCACTAACACAAGTCCAAAAAAATAAACTAACATCTAACAATAAATAAATAATATAATAAATAATTATTCATCATGCACAATATTTAATTAATTATAAAATGACCAAAATATCCTTCTCTAGAAAATATGGTAGTGACAAGTCTACCCCCCTTAAAATAATTTCGTCCTCAAAATTCAAAGACCAAAACTACCCCCAGAAAATAACAAAATAGAATAAAAGAACATAACACAACATAACATAACATAACATAACATAACATAACATAACATAACTAGGAAAGAATATACCTCAAGGCACAAACAAATATGGGTAATGCTCTCGCATTTTATTCTCTCTCCTAGGTAGACTCCCTCGGAGTGTGATGCCTCCATGCGACGTGTACCATGGGAATAGTCTGGTTCCTCAGTATCTTCTTTCTTTGATCCAGAATCTCAACTGGCTGCTTTGGATAGTTAAGAGTAGGTCCACCTCTATTTTCGAGTGATCCAACACGTGACTAGGATCTCCCATGTACCGTCTCAACTGCGACACATAAAACACGTTGTGCACTCCCTCCAATACAGGTGGCCATTCTAGTCTATATGCAACTACACTGACCCTCTCGAGAATAGTAAAAGTTTCGATGAATCACAGACAAAGCTTTCCGCCTCCACCGAAATGAGTTATGCCTCGTGTCAGAGAAATCCTGAAAAACACAAAACCTCCAACCTAGAACAAAATACAACCTTAAGAACTTAATCTATAACAAACAACCAATAACAAGCATAAAATAAAAATCTAAAACTATACCTCAAACTCCAAAGGTCTCTGGTGGCTATCGGCCCAAAGCCGCTGTCTGTCCTGCGCCACTTGAAGTCTGTCTCTGGTCACCTTAACCTTCTCCGCTGCATCCATAACCATATCTGGCCCTAGAAAAGCTCTCTCTCTAACATCGTCCCATGACAAAGGAGTACGACATCTCCGACCGTACAGAGCTTCAAATGGTGACATCTCTATACTAGCCTGGTAGCTGTTGTTGTAAGAAAACTCTAATAAATGGAGATGGTCCTCCCAAGATCTCCCAAAATCTAGTACACAAGTGTGCAACATATCCTCGAGAGTCTGAATAGTCCTCTCTGACTGTCCATCTGTCTGGGGATGATACGTAGTACTAAAATTGAGCTGAGAGCCCAAACTCGCCCACAGATTCCTCCAGAAATGAGAAGTGAAATGACTATCCCGATCTAAGACTATGATGACGGAAACTCCATGTATCCTGACGATCTGCCTCACATACATCTCTGCCAGCTTCTCCGTAGACAAACCAACCTTGAAAGGCAAAAAGTGGGCCAACTTGGTCAACCTGTCAAAGATGACCCAAATTACGTCTTTCCCTCCTGGATATCGTGGAAGTTCGGATACAAAATCTATAGTAATGTGCTCTCACTTCCACTCTGGAATGGATAATGGCTGAAGTAAACCATCTGGCTTCTGCCTCTCGGCTTTCACCTGCTGGCACACTAAGCATCTGGATACAAACTGTGCCACTTTCCTTTTCATGCCATACCACCACACACTCTCTCACATATCCCGATACATCTTGTTGGCACCTAGACGTATGGAATACTGAGAGCGATGGGCTTCCTGCAATACCTCCTCACGTAGCTCCCCACTAGGCACACACAATCTAACACGATACCGTAAAGATCCATCCTCAGTAATAGTGAAATTATCCTCCAATCCTGCTCTCACCTGAGCTTTGATACACCTCAGAGATACATCCTCATACTGGGCTGCCATGATCCTGTCCAACAACTCTGAGTGTATCTGCAATCCCCATATATGCATAGCCAAACTAGAAACTATCATCTCAATGCCCAAGCTCTCCAAGTCCTCCAACAAATATTGATCCTGCGTCAACAATATAGCTACCAGATACCTGCTCAAGGCATCGGCAACTACATTAGCTTTCCCAGGATGATAGTGCAAAGATATGTCAAAATCCTTCATCAGTTCCAACCACCAACGCTGCCTCATGTTTAACTCCTTCTGCGTGAAAACGTACTTCAAGCTCTTGTGGTCTGTGAAGATCTCCACACGCTCTCCGTACAAATAATATTTCTATAACTTCAGGGCAAAGATGACTGCTGCCAACTCTAAATCGTGGGTAGGATAGTTCTTCTCATGAGGACGCAATTTTTTTGATGCATAGGCAATCACTTTCCCATTATGCCGAAGAACACAACCCAAACCTTTCTCCGATGCATCACTATAAATAGTGAAACCTCCAGACCCTGATGGCAACGTGAAAATATGAGCATACATCAACCTCTTTTTCAATTCCTCAAAAGCAACCTGGCAGTCCTCCATCCAAACAAACTCTACCTCCTTCCTAGTGAGTCTGGTCATCAGCTCGACAATCCTAAAAAAATCTTGCACAAACTTCCTGTAGTAGCCTGCCAATCCCAAGAAACTCCTGATCTCTGCTACTGAACTCAGGGTCTTCCAAGTCTCCACTGCTGTGATCTTCTTCGAATCTACTAAAATTCTATCACCAGTCATAACATGTCCCAAGAACTCTACCTTTTCCAGAAAGAACTCACACTTGGACAGCTTCCCATATAACTTCTCCTTCCTTAGCACATCCAACACAATCCATAAATGCTCCTCGTGCTCCTCCGGTGTCTTCGAGTAAATAAGTATGTCATAGATGAACACCACCACGAACTTGTCAAGGTACTGATGGAACACCTTGTTCATCAAATTCATAAATACCGCCGGGGCATTAGTCAACCCAAAGGCATCACAATGAACTTATACTGGCCATACCGAGTCCTAAAAGCAGTCTTCGGTATGTCCTCCGGCTTCACTTTCACCTGGTGGTAGCCTGATCTCAAGTCTATCTTAGAAAATACCTTAGCACCACTCAACTGATCGAACAAGTCATCAATCCGTGGCAATGGGTATTTATTATTTATAGTAGGATTATTCAATGCCCTATAATCAATGCACATGTGCATCGATCCATCCTTATTTGGTACAAACAAAACCGGGGCTCCCCACGGTGAAGAACTCGATATGATAAACATCTTATCCTGTAATTCGTCCACCTGCTTTTTCAGCTCAACCAGCTTGTTGTTGTTTACTCTATAGACATGCTGTGAAATTAGTTCTGCACCTGGCACCAAGTCTATAGAGAATTCAACAACTCGATCAGGCGGCAATCCTGGCAATTCCTCAGGAAATACATCCAAGAACTCTACTATCAACGGATGCGGCAACTCCTTGTCTTCCACCATAGCTCCACAGATAATGCCTTCTCCCTGCTCTGCAGCTCCTCTAGCAAACTCAAACTCTGGTTCTCCTGGAGGACCAAAAAAAACTCTACCTCCTATACAATCTATACTAGCACGGTGCCTACTTAACCAATCTATCCCGAGTATAATATTGTAGCTCGAAAGTGGCATTACAAGTAGACACGCACTCAGCTCCCGGCCTCCCAGAGTAACTCTTCGATCCTTACAATTATTATTAACCAGGATAATGCCTCCACCGGTCATGATCTTGTAAGTCCTAACCAAAGACTAAGCTACCAAACCATACTTCAGAGCAAAAGAAACAGATACAAAACTATGGGAAGCACCACTATCAAACAAACCTAAAGCTGAAATAGAATCAAGAAGAACAGAACCTGCGATGACATCTCTGGTGGGCTCAACCTCCTCAATTGTCATAGCAAACGCTCGTCCCTGACGTGCACCTCCCTGATATTGGTGCTAGATATAACACTGCTGCTGGGTCGAAAGCGGCGGTCCCCTCGGCTGTACTGCAGGTGGTTTCGCCTGTTTCTTCGGAGCTGGAGCTGCTCCCTAAACTGTACTACAAGGATTGGAAGGACACTCACTCAGGTGATATCCTTCGATACCATAATACAAACAAACTCCTAACCTTCTCCTGCAAACTTCCCAGATGTGGCTGGGCTTCTTACAGTAGTGGCAAGGAGCTTGCTGTAACTGCCTTTGCTTTTGTGGTGCCTGGTGAAACGGAGCCCTAGCTGGAGTCTGGTGCTGCTACGGCTGTTGAAAAGGCCTGGACTAGAAATGAGGACGTTTGGCAGCTACTATGCTGCTGTTTGCCCCAGAAAAGAATTGCGATCTCTCTTGGGCTTCAAACCCAACTCCCGCTCAACCTTGCGTGCCTCCGCAAGTATCTCCGAGTAGGTCTCATAAAAAAGACTGAATAAGGATCTTCACTTCCCAGTTTAGACCCTCGCAAAAATGAATAGCTCAAACCTCCGGCTCTCTCACAAAATACTCCATAAATTCGCTCAGCCTGCCAAACTCTGCAGCGTATTCCTCCACAGACCTATTCCCTTGAATGAGGCTCTCAAACTGCCTCCCTAAGTCTAACCTGTCTGCCCGAGCGAAGAACTTCTTCTTGAAGAGGTTCTTGAACACCTCCCAAGGCTGTCCTGCGTCAGCAAAAATTAGCTCATTCCTGAACCAAGTGCAGGCAATGTCGAACAGCTGAAGTCCTACCGCCTCAATCTTCAGATCCTAAAAAAGATAAGACACCCTCATGAGACACTCAATGTCCTCGAGCCAATCATCAGCATAGACGATGCCCTCCGTCCCCTTGAAGACCCTAGGCTCCCGCTTCTTTAAGTCCTGAATATTGCCTGGCCGAAGCTGAGCAACCTGAGGAGCAACCTACTACTGGACCAGAACTCCTCTCTTTACTACGGCTCGAGCAAGCTGATAAGCACTCTCGATGCCCTGCCGCAAGACGTCGGTCTGTCTCTGGTATTCCTCAGACTGAGCCCTCTGTGCCTCCAATATCTCGTAAAACAGTATGAATATCTGTGTCGCATCTGCTGTCACAGAAGGTGGAGGTGGAAGTCCCTCAGATACAGCCGGCAAAGTCCTCTGAGTAGGAGGTAGACCCCCAAACATAGCTGACACTCCAATCATCGGAGAAGTGACTAGTGCAGGCCCTCGAAAAGTCGCAGACCTCTCAGAAGCTGTTCTCCTCTGCTGTGATCTAGTCTTAGGTGGCATCCTGAGATAAAGCGGAAGAAAGAATCAATATGGCACATGATGTAAGACACTCAAGGAAAGCATAATTAAAGATCAAATATCAATATCAAGGAAGAACAGTTGAATGAACCAAAAGAGTTTTTCCTAGATGTGATTGAGTATTCTCATCCTATAGCCTATATCCTATATCCTAAAATAGGCTTGTAATATCACTCAATTCAGAGCACCACTACGAATCGCACTAATTGTGACCTCGAAGACCTGCATGGGCCACCACTAAAAATGTGTCACAACCCGCACCCGGTGTAGGGATGCAAGTCAGGAACAACGCCTAGCCTACGTCGCATAATCGATGGTAGAACGCTAATTGGGTAATCTATCTAATAATATAATGAGCCACCAATAATATCAATATACTCAATCACAGATCTAAGATGAAGAATAACACGAATATGATAAAAGAATAGAATAGTCATAATACAACTCATGAGTCAAAAATAATAACATCAATGAGTTAGAGAAATACTAAGCAATAACCTGGAGGCAAATCCAGTACAAGAGAATAACTAAGATACTATAATTCCCAGATCGTCTGTCTCAGTCGGGATGAGTTCCTTTTGAGCCAGGGTCTTTGACTCTAAGCTCACAATATCCTGAGGCCCATAATGAGTAGGGTACCACTCCTCAGTGTCATCTGGAAAAATATATCTAGTCAGGAAAGGAGCATAGTATATCTCTAACAGCAGTTCCAATCAATGATATAAACTATGTAATAGTAAATAGATGTGAATATACAAGATGCAATAATAGATACAAGAGATATACAATAAAGGAAATACTGGAAATAAATACAAGAATAAACAATATGGAAATGAACAAGAATACTAAATGACTAAGTAAGTGAGTACCAGCTTTAACATGTGATCGGCTTGGGAACTTGATACCAGATTTATGGCCTGGATAAACATACGTGCGGTGTATAATTAATGCTATTCTATGAACAAGACTTGATACAAGCAGGGTTATCACATATCTACACTACATACTCCCCAACCCCGACTGGTATAGTGGATCCAACCATAGTATGCTATGGCACAGGATTCTCTAGGAAGGTAGCAAGTCTCCCCGAGAATCAGTGTCTGTACATGTACAAAAAATAATAAAATAATGCTTACAAAAGATACACCATATATACCCAGGAATAACGTCTCATGACGAGATCTGGATATACCAATCCGTATAACCATCATATCAAGAAATCAAGAATATCTACACTAGATACAATAAACATAGAGCTTATTATAAATAAAAAAACTATCAGAGAATATACTCGGCAGAAACCTGGTGCACAGTATCACAGATGTCTGGTACGGTGCCTCAAAGACCTAGATAGGGAATATAACATCAATACAAGATTTCAGAATGAAAATAAGTTAAACTCGCCAACATCTAGGTCAAAGAGTCATTTCTAAGTCAAAATAGTCAAACTAGGTCAACTCTAAGTCAAATCGGTCAAACTTGGTCAAACTACCTATTTCTAGGCTGTATGACTCTATCTCTATGATGTTGGGTTTATATACTAAGAAACTAGGTCACACAAGCTAAACTAGGATACGAAAAATATACTTAGATACCGTATCTCAGGATACACAATCAAAAGATATAGAAAATAGTATATATACATATTCAATCAATATTAAATACACTAATCCTAATCACAAATGCTAAGTGGATACCATGACTTTGAACCAACTTGGTATCGCACCACTACACACCCATCTCGATACCCAACTCAAATACCTTGAGTATCCCTCAATACCTTGACACTTACCTTGGTATCTCAAGGTAATGTCACTCTAGCATATAGTAGCTACCTAATCTAACTATATACTAATAGGTATATATATCAATCAAATATAGACTACTAGTATGTACTTATACCAACTACTAGTATTTACTAATATGAATTTAAATACTATCTACCATGCTATATTAATTATCAATACAACTAATACATAGTATATATATATATATATATTAGAGATATCCATAAGAGGTATAAGTAAATAGATACTACTAACTAACTAGTTAACTCACAATTTAATAAACTAGCTAACTATCAATAACTACTACTAGTTAACTAATTAAACTAACTAACTCAACATCTAACTAGCTAATTGATACCTGCTAGTTGCTGCTACTGCTGTTCACTGTATCCTACTGCTGCTGCTGCAGCAGTTTGCTGCATGATGGTGCTGCTGCACACTCGAATAACTCCCTGCTGCCATGCTCTGCTGCTGCTCCCTATGCCTTACAATGTTGCTGCTGCTGGGAGGTTGCTAATGCACTGCCTGGTGCTTGCTACCTAGCTGCTGCTGCTGACACTGTAGTGTAGCTTATTGCCTCTCGAGCTGCTGCTACTGTTCTACTTTAATTTCTTCCCGATATTTGCTGTATGCTTCACACTCTGATGCACTGCTGCTGCCCTCTATTATACTGCTCTGCTCACTGCAGAACCCGACTCCTCCCTGCTGTGATATTGCCCAACACACACACAAGCACACAACATGCCACACACACACACACACACACACACACACACACACACTCACTAGTTGTCATGCTCCAGTCCCAAAATACCGAGGGACTAGACACGTGGCAATGGCCAGCAGCACACACCAATGGGCAAACCCAATTTAATTGACCCATTAGAGTGTACTTAAGCTGTAAAACAATAAGAAATAGGTCTACGATATATGTCACATGTAATCTCATTCACAGAAGATAAATACAATCAATAACAGCTTAATAAATTAAACTGACATCAAGTCTTAATAAAGTATATCGAAGAACAACCCGATAAAGAGTTCAATACAACAGTTCAATAGATAGGAAATAAAAGTATCTAACAACAACAAAGACTGAGTATAGATAAAGCAGATACTCAGGAAAAATCTTCGGACATCACCTCGTCCTCTGATACTGATACTGCTCCAGCATCTGCTCCTGTCCCGTATACCTCGGGGTAGATCTCCTCTACTAAACCTGGAGACATAATCCGGATTCCAGGTCCTCAGGGGACATAGCAAGGTACAAGAATAAATTAAGCCAAATAAATGCAGTACAAAAATATATCAGCAGTGCAAAATATGTAACCAGCTATGTGATATGCAAGTGAGAGCATTTATCATACTCAGGCTGAAACTACTAAAGGGTCTGGGAAACCCATAACAATATTTATTATCTCGAAGGGCCAGTATGTGTGCCAAAGCTCTGTGTCAGAGTCTAAGATACTCCCAGTAATTTTTTATGTATATAATCAGCCTTTAGTATGGTAAGACTCTCCCCACCCAATATAACCTCACGTCTCATATCCATAACACACATGATCTAGCTAATGCAATGAGTCATAATGATAGCTATGCATATGTAATATCTATATCACAAATCCTGTAGCCTATCCATAAGTCTAATTTGGATACAAGAACAAAATTGACAGTTTCTGGTCAAAGCGGGGTCCACATGTGGCCCACTTCGTACCAAAAAATATGCAAGAGGCAAAGTTCTCCAAATTCATCAAACTTAGTCTCTACAAGTCCAAAACGATGATACGAACCCAACAGAATGTCCAGAACTAGATTTCGATGAGCCGATCACAAAATCGTCCGTCAAGTGGAGCCGTGGGGCCCACGATACGGGATTTTATCAACGTTCTCAGAATCGAACCAAACTTGGGTCGCAGGACCAGCGTATCGCTATGAGTCCGATGTCACAAGTTTTGTTTCGAAATGACGAGCATACACAAAGTTACAACGAGTTTCAGAACATGGCCGATACGGGACGATTTCGATGGATACGCATTGATTCCGGTGTGCACGCACATCCAAATCAACTTTCGTAAAATCTCACACGTTCGTATTGATGGTGCGCCCCTTTCGGTAAAATTTGCATGCGACCAAGTCACCTCGTTTAGCGGGGCGCACCCAGTTCCAAAAAAAATTAGGTTTTTAAAGACCAAGCTTTTTGGTCAATTTCACCCGTAAAATAATTACACAGTACAACAACATAAATTAAACTAATACAGGGTTTTAAAACTAGGTTATATGGTCTAAATTACTGTTCAAATAAAATTTAAATTTATTTAACATGTTGTACGCAAAATGGTCATGAACTTGTGAGTTTGGGACAGATTCTGATTTACAGAAATTGGGTAATATTTTCCTATTTTTGTGTCGTGATTTGCGACCGACACAGGACGTGATACCCCAAACTGATTATACGGGGTTCGAGAGGGTCACGTAGGAAACGTGTCACAGCAGACGGTTCGAGAAACAACGCGACGAGGAGAGAGCAGGACTCACCGGAACAGGGGATCGGTATCGACTACACGTCGTATACACGCGGTGGCTCGGCGCGACGACTGCGGGGCACGACGGTGCTGCTGCGGCTGCTGGCTGCTTGGGGAGGTCACCGGCGGAGCTCATCGACCGGAGGGTTGGGCCAGTGGAGGATACAACGGCTGTAGAGGTGACGGAGGCAGGGCTCAGGATCGAGGGTGCTCGTGGTGAGTCGTCGGACTGGCTCGGGTTATCTCGGCGGAGGAGACATGGTGGTGATGAATGATGGCAGCTCGGGGAGTGGCAGCAGTGGACCGGAGGAGCTCGGGGTAAAGAGGCGACAGAGTCATCGGTGGAGGCAGGGGGCTCGGTGGAGGAAGAAGGTGGCTGCGATGGCGTTGGGGGTGTTAGGGTGGCCAGAGAAGAGGGTTTTATAGGGGAGGAATGCGGCAGTTGCAGGGAGGTGGTCGGTTGGGGAGATGGTCGGTTGACGGTTGCGGGAGGCGAGGGGTCTTGGAGGGTGGCGAGGGTGAAACGGCAAAAAGTCGGAGCGGCGGCTGGGGAAGTCAATATGCTACAATTACTGTAGCAGGGTAACTAACGGGTCGGGTTTCGGGTAGGCGGGTCGGGTCAGCAGGTTCAGATCCGAATCCGCTAGGGTTTAAATTAGGGTCCGGGTCGGGTACGGGTTAGCGGGTTTTGGGTCAGGTCTGAATTTGCTAGGGTTGGTTTATTTAGGGTGTGGTTCGGTTCGTTCCGGTTTATTTAGGGTGGTTTAAACCGGTTTTATTTGGTTTAATTTAAAAAGGGTATTTTGAGCTATTAAAAATAGTCTTTTGGTTCCAATAAATTTCAAAAAAATTGCACTATGTCCAATTATTTATTTTACACTCAAAAATATTATTTTTATAATATTTTAATATTTAATTTAATACTTAAAAATATTTAATCCAGAAGAACATTTATTTTAATTATTCAAAAATCACAAAAAAAATCCCAAAATTCTTTTTTTTTATTTCTGAAAAAATCTGGGTGTTTACACTAGTATCATGCCTATACATATATAAGTATATACATCTTAAAACATAACCAATCATTATATATATATATATATATATATATATATATATATATCTATATATATATATATATATATATATAGGTACACACATAATATAATATGCGCCTCAACGTGTATATATATATATATATATATATATATATATATATATATATATATATATATATATATATATATATATATATATATATATATATATATATAACCATACATACATCGCTACATATATAACCAGTTATATATACTTAGATACACATAAATATCAATATATATATATATATATACACCCTCAATCACATAACTATATACATAACTATATGGTATCATATAATTACATATATATAACACTATATCTATATACATATGCATATATATTACAAATAGCTAAGTATAGTGGAAATTGGATCTAGAAATGCAACACAACAACCACGTGGAGTGCATCACACCCGTATCACACTAGATCTATGATACACTTGGATACGAGTCCACCACAAAACCAAACGTACCCCGAAGGACACGAACAAGTGTAAAATACTATCTATGAATAATACAGAGAGCAAAATATACATCTACATGTCCGTGTCAAAATGTGACATGCTCAAAGCCCCATGTAGGAGAAAAAATCCTAAGTCAACATGTATCACCAAATTATTGGGATATGACCTACACGTATCCAATTATTGATACGACACTGGCCACAAACAAACAAACAAAAAAACACATGTTAATTTGGTCTAATTGACCAATTGACCAACACGACATGTGTCAATCTCGAAATTCTCCCAAAATTGACATAAAATATACCATAACTTTCTCAATAGGCCTCCTATGAACCTAATTCCAATTTCTTTGGGTAGCTTATGCATATAAGGTAGTTTTTCATGGTTAAATATCAGATTTAGAGCCTAATTAAAGGATAAAAACTAAATTGTACCTATTGGGAGATGGATTCCCAATACAATATTCAAATTTAATAAAATTGGCCTTCAACTTGTAGATCCTTGCTCCTCTTTGTAGATCCTTGCTTCCTCCTTCTAGAACTAGCCTCCAAAGGTGATTTAGGAAGGAATTGGGAAGAAATTTTGTAGAGAATTGATGTAAAAATGAAGGAATTTGGTTGAGGGAAATTTTAGATCTAGATTTGAAATAAAAAAGAGGAGAGAAAAATTTCCCCCTCTTTTAATATAGGCCGGCCACTTGACCCCCTCCTCAAGTCACTAGTAATATCCATTATACCCCTTGGGGCCTCTCATGAAGAAATAATTAAGGAGGGAAGGTTATAGTCTAATGGTTTAATTAAATTAATCATCTTCCTAATCAATGAGCTTCTAAATTGGCTCAATTCTAACTAATTATAAATGTTGGTCCATGGTTCTAATCTAAACTAGTTAGGTCTACTAACACAAGTCCAAAACAATAAACTAATGTCTAACAATAGTTAAATAATACAATAAATAATTATTCATCATGCACAATATTTAATTAATTATAAAATGACCAAAATATCCTTCTCTAGAAAATATGGTAGTGACATACATGGACAACTACCTGCCAATTGTTGGCCACTCTTTTTTTCCATGATCTCGTTATGGAAAGAAACTGATTACAACCGCAAAGCCACCTGGCATCTCCAGAAGAAAGTGCCCCTCTTTCGGTCATAATTTTTCTCGGTCATCGCTGGAACATAGGCTATGTTATCTCCATTACGTGACACATTCTCTTATGGATGCTCCCCACTCAGCGGTTTCTACTCGGCCACAACTAGACCGCTACAGGGAAGTCAATGCAATCACTGGTAGGTCATTCTTCTATAAATATCTGGTACTTCATAATTATCAAGGACGACCAACATGACAGCTGACATTAGCCTTGCAACTATGCTCCTGCTCGCCCAATACTTTTCCATCTCGTAGTTGCGTCCAATAGTCAACAGAGCAAAGGGATCGTTCTGATTGGATCTCTATCGCCCTATCTCCACAGAATCTTGACTTTTTTTTCATATTTTTGTATTTACCTCTCATGTGTAATATAGTTGTATAAAAGTTCAATAATCAAGTTTTCACCGAGAAGCAATTTTCTAAATTTGTCGTGAGCAAAAATAACAAATTTGTCGTTAGCGAAAACACCACTATACCAAACAAGGACAAGAGAGTGGAAGATGAATTTATGTCAGACAACGCTTCCTATTTTGCAATACTTATAAGGATAAACAAGGAAGAGATAATAACAATAAACTAACAACCATACACGATCAGTCATGATCTACAACTTGATACAGTTAACTAATTAGGGTTATCACAATCCTAATTACTTACATATGAAAGTTGAGGAACATTAGCGTTTCTCACACAACTGATACTTGGCGTCCCGGGACCAAAAATATATATAATATACGCTAGAGGTGGGCACCTTGAAAGAGCATAAAATATTCATGTAATACATAATATACACCAGAGGTAACCAGAGGTGGGCACCATAATAGTACATGTTATATAAACATGTAAAATTTGGAATGCATAAAATACTTCATACTAGATAGGATCATTTGCCAACGCCAATTGGGGTTGCCATGTTCATTAAACTCAAGCTAGCGAGGTTGCATAAAACAAAAATACCCTTCCCTCCTAATAAACTAGACTAGATAAACTAGTTAATTACCTAATAATATTTATTTATCAATTCTTGAGTTGCAGAGACTAGAGAATTGTCCTAAATAATGTGTACCTGACTGGGATAATTGTGAGCTAGCACTGGTGAGTAACCTAATATCACACTACTACGATGTATTATATAAGTCCTCGTGTTAGGTTGTAATCGAGGTATCCATCTCGTATTACACCCTGACACTTAGAATTATCCTGAACCAAGAATGCAAGTCGCTTATCAAACAACCATGCATAAAAGTCCATATGACTAGAATATTAACAATGATCATATGACAAGTTCAGGATGAGAGATTTGAACTTGACTAGAATTGATCGTGCATCATAGTTTGAGTTAATATATAGGGAAGGTAAAACTCGTTAGATGCGCACATGGATTTTCTTATAGGTTATGAGCCCTCTCGATAGAAGTGAACTACGCAAGAGCTAATCACAGTGTCCATATAGGAAAAACTATATGAGGGGCTATAAAGAGTTATGAAAAAGCAATATTATAACTAAGCATTACATAAGAAATCCATTTATAAATACATGATTATATGCTCAAAAGTCAGGAGGAAGCACAAGAAAAACCTATCAAAAAATCCAGTGTAAATAACCCAAAATTCTGTTAAAATTTGGGCTATTTTTATCTTGGGCAGTATGCCGGAGTATACCCTCGATACACTTTCATGCTGCTCAAAAACTTGTTTCGGTCATAAAAGTATATTTTAACTACTAGTTCGACTTTACAAAGCTTTAAATTGGGTGAAATCAAATTCCTGAGATAATGGTACCATTTATTTGCATAAATTCAGAGAATACAAGAGATTATATCAGTTTATCAATACGAGTGAAATAAAAAATGGGACTTGTGTCAAAATTTATGATACATGTGTCAGCTCGATTGGGTGAATCAAATAAGGTGTGCTAGCGAAAATATTTAGAATTATTCTAGTAACACGAGACACTGAAATCTAGGAAATCAAATACATTTCCAAAATCCTATATACAGAGACACAGAAATCCAATTCTGACACAAAATCATATGAATGCACTGAGCCCTAGTGGCTTGTGTGTCTCGTGTCCATAAAATTGACAAAATTAGGGATTATAGTCCTATCATAGTCCAGGGTTATGGCCTTTAGCGACGACGTTTACAAGTCTAAGGTGGTATATTTATTAGCTTAGTTGTACAAGTCAAAGAACATCAATTAGGTTGCATAAGTCATTATTCCAATTTGAAAATAGGGTATTGCTTGAGCATCCCACTATTGCGATACCATGGCATAAAAAATGAGTGAACTAAATAAAATGGGTCTAAAACCCTAGCAAGCTAGCCAATACGAAAATGTTAACCCCAAATATGATCATGGAAATTGAGACACTGATCCGAAAATATGAAATACGATATATGACATGCTTTACGAGAAATTTTTAAATACTAAAACTTTTATAAATACGAATTTTGAAAAGTCAAGCCTCACATCTCTATCCTCCTCAGAAAAATACCGTCCTCAGAATTTCAACTATAGCTAGGCGAGCAAAACAAAGAAAACTAAAACATGAAGAGGAAATCACAACATCAAATGTATACATGAAAAGAGAAATACGACTAATATACATAGATATACATAAAACATCAATAAAAGTACAATTCATATAAATAAGCACATAACTGAGGCATGAGAATTTATATAACCCGCGAGTCGACATTATGACTCACAAAAATGGACATGGTCAAACGTCAGATTAAGTTGGTATTGAGTCATTCGAGTGAATGACCCGGTCCAAGACATACTTACGTATTCGGGATACATGATATCCGTCATGCACCTTGAGCTACAAAGGTAGATGAGTAAGATGAGAAAGTTTCCTTTACGCTCGCTCCCACTTTTCGGGATACAAGTACATAGTAATGCCAGCCTATGCCGCAACATCGATAGTAGTGTGCTGTCTATGCCACTCACAAAAACAAAAACATACATATTTCTAGATCAGTCAAAACAATAATACAACTATGATAAAAAAGACTAAAAAACAAAGAATAAAATATGATAACTTTTCAAACTTAAATAATTATTGATGTAAAAAATCCACTCTAAGAGAATGATCCAATATCAGGAACAAACCTACTAAACATTTAAAAAACTAAAATTCAAAGTTCTATCATCTCATAACTCGAGGATCTGCGATCGTTCTCCAAAAGCGCCAACAACTACACCATGGAGTCCATGGTGTTGTAAATCAGACACCAGAGCTAGATGCTCTAATACCAGACGTTGGAATCGGACGCGCCCTACAAGAGCTTTGATATCATGTCTGAAACTGATCGCATCAAAAACTTAGGCCAACCCACCTGAGATAACCAACCCCGTATAACACAACCACCAAGTATGAATACGAATAACATATATGGTCGGTGACTACGTCACTGGATAAATCCCAATCTAAACTTAGGTAAAATTATAAGATTGAATAAAAATCAATGTTGAACCCTTTTTCCTAATAGGTTCAACACCTTCACCACACGCAAGATGAAAATATAGAGATTATAATAAAATCACTCATCCTACCAGTAGCGATCTTTCTGAACGAAGGCGACGACTCCTTGATCAAATCTCTTTTTTCTTCTGCCTTAGATAATAAGTCTTAAGAGCAAAGTATGGACTTTCTATTAAATTTTCTATGGACAAGCACCCTGAATCTCCATCTTGTGCTCATTTTTGTGCCTTCACCCTTAACCCATATAAATATGATAAGAAACCTAATTTTAGGTATTAGGAAACCCTAAAAGTAGCCCACCAACAAATCAGATCGTCCATCAACATCCAATGGTATAGATTAGAACCCAAAACTCGTCACCCTCGAAGGTACCGAACTCGGGTCGAGTTTGGTTGGCACCATGCCAATATTTCTTGAACAAAAATACCAAACTTGGGCATAGTTCAGTCAGGGACCGAACTCTGGCCGAGTTCTGTCCCTCTCGGCCAGAATTGATGCAGCCTTCTTCCCCTCTAGTCTGGTGAGAGGTGCTGACCTCTATGGCTCGTCAATTGGACTCCATGCCCGTCGTCCTGGGACATAAATCCTGCTCCCCCATGCCAATGATTTTTGATCCCCCGAGCTACTTTGCATCTTTCTTCATCTCCAGCTCCTCGACAGTCATGTCGATGCTCCCGGGCCCTGGTTTCGCATAACCGAAAGTAGCTACTGGACGTGATATCGTACAAGCCTAGATTGCACATTTATAAGGCGAAAGATAGACAATGAATGCTATATCTCAAAATTATCGATATTGTAGCAGAAATAGACATACAAATTGATGTCATATTAGAATATATTAAAAGTATCTCTTTTATTGATAATGATATTGGAATACAAGGCTTATAATCACAAGACTCTTTCAATACAATTGATACTTGGCCATTTGGCTTACATTGGAATTGCTATCTCGGCTTACACTCTTATTGGTACAACAAAAATATAATATTCCATACATTATGTCCTTTATAACAGAAGAGCCATCCTTTGGAATAAGGGCTTCAGCATACCCAAACAAATCATTGATGCCTCGGGACAGTTAACGTCACTCCTCACAGCCTAGTACCTGGGGATGCCTACAAATATAGATTAGTACATATCACGTACTGGTAAGCAGAACTTGTCCACTCACCTAAACCAACACTAAGTAATAATATGAAGCATACATATTAGAAATGTGATCTTTCTATTGGGGACTAGGATCAATTTGTATTGTTCAAGATATCTTAGCAGCATGGTGAAAGCATGTTATATATTCAGTAGTATAACAAAATATGTAAAAGACATTATATATGGCTTATCAACAATTTCTTATCAACAGTTCGCTTGTTCATCCCTGTATATAGTACGAGATATCGTACATATATTTCCTGTACACGACTGTTATGAGCATGCAGCCTATCTATATGAAGGTCACTGGTGACACACATGCCACTATTACAAACTATCCTTGGTAAGTTATGAACTCTTCGTGTTCAGGTTGCGAGCCCCACTAAAGGCACCATCTTAGCCATATTACGACGCTCCCTTCCAGATCGTGTAGCAAGCTCAATTGTAGGTCCCGTAATACTCCGTATTCTTCTCTTACACGATTGATTTTCCTTTGTTCCTACTAGGCTGAACGATCCCGGTGCCCCAGTGCATCTCATTCGAGGAACCATATGCCTCTTGCACAAGCTTGTCTGTGACCATGCAGATGCATGAACAGTTAAATCATGACTCATGCACGGTACATAGAATGTAAATAAATAATGTTATCTTATTTCTTCTCGCGCATTCAATATTCTCATTTCTTATTTGGGTTGGTGACCCGCAGGTCCCAACATACTTTCTTTGTTTCTTTGTTTCTTTCTTTACTAGAGACTTATTGATCCATACTTTCTTCCTTTCGTAGTGCCTTTGTACTTATGCATTCCATAGTTGTATATGTATTAAGTGTTCTATTCTCAATATTACAAGCATGCAAATTAATTTTCATGTATCAGTTCATTTCTCAGGTAAGATTTACATTATCGTATTCTTGTGTCAGTAGTACTTGCAGTTATTATTCATGTATTTCATTGATTTCAACAGTATTGAATATATGCATTCATTAATTTATGTGAATGAGAACAACATTCGGTAAGGCAACACAATATGATAACACTAGGATTCATTTTTATTAGGGCATAAAGGAGTAGAGAAGAAGAAACAGATACACTCACATATTCGAACATAACATGCATGCCTCGATCTCACATTTGCCTACACTTCCTTAAAAGATGATATAACGTGATGCACAGTCTTCTAACTTGGGAAAACCATCCAATCAAACCAGGCAACATCGATTATTCCATCAGGCCAAGTCGAGGAAGACTACATCATCACCCTAAATGTAATGATTCTTAGCACCACATATATCCCACTACTTGATCCATATAGAATTTTAGCATAATGTATCTACGCGGAGCGGGGCATTACATAATATACCACCCAAAAAATATTTTGTCCTTAAAACTTAAAGAAATAACTCAATCCACTATATCACTTTAGTCACTAAAAGAAAGTTTTCTAACCCAGCTATAGTTCGATATCCTATTCCAAATTCCTTGTGCGAATAGAATATGTTCAGACATTGAATCTTATATATCATTGAGTTCAATCCGCCATCCCTTTTATTTTCAAATAATTCGTTCTTGTTCTTTAGTCCACCAAATATCTTCTGCAGCTCCATTCGAATTTAGCTCACGACTTAGCCTGGATCGTACACATATTTTAGATGTCCCAGAAATATAGTGCACTCATCCATTGCCAATGGATAGAGAAATCCAAATGGCTATAGATGCTACTTCCTACAGATGCTACTTCATTCCATGACACTGGCCACTTACTACTTTTGACCAAGCTATTCCTTAATATCTGTTACCAAAACTCTTTAAGTTCTCATGACACATTCTTGACCAATCCCGCTAGTATCTTTCCGACATGTTGCAATCAAGATTTGGTCTAAGCATTCTCAATGTTCTCCAATATCCCTTTTGGTCTAGCATATGTATAATTCTTTTATCTCAATCATAGTCCTCCTCCATATAACTATTTATGACAATCGCTATCTTTTAATTTTACGAAATATAATCCTTAGGGACTGTCTATGTTAGACTACTAACCTAAGCACGATACTTTAATCGTTCTGAACAAAGTCGATCATAACGTAATCCCCATAAATTTGAATTGTAATATTTATTCTTCCAATGTTAATTCTGTCATCTCTATCTCTTATGAATAATTTGACCTGCCACCACATTATTTCGATCCATCCAACTTTTTATTAATCAAATTAAGAACACAACCAACTGTCTCTTTATTATGATACAAATTTATTTATAATTATTTTAACAATTTCTAAATATTCTTATCTCTTCCATTCAAACTTGGTTCCAAAAGAAACTACTCCAAGGTAATCTAGCCAACTGAACCCACTATCGATTTTTTATTCCAGTTGAGGAAATCAAATCCAACTCTAATAACCATAAATTTCTGAACTTGCTCATCCATCAGCTTAACCATTCCAACATGACCTACTATTACGGAACACTCGTCCCCAGTCCTAATACCAACTATCCATACACTGGCTATACATAGGCTGACTCAGCATATACACTATTCGAGTCTCATACAATGTTACATTACTCATATAACATCAATAGGGTCATCTTACGAGTCTCCAACAACCAACATTACTTTTTGGCCGAGTCTTTAAGGCTAGCTATATCAACAACGAAACTTAGTATTCATAGGCAACTCATCTTATGCTAGCCATCTACTAGGGACCATACTCATCTCAATTCTTAGGGCTATCTATAATTTGACCGATCTAAGGGACTTCTACTCCAAACTTATTGTCAATGCAAACCACGAATGAACTACCATTGACCAATCCACTAACAAGAAAACCTCCAATAGTCTTGGTTAGGTCTATCTACCTACGATCAATTATTAAGGGTTTACCTCAAACAAAGGTTCATTCTAGACTTATCCCAAAACAGACAAGGCCAATATAGAACTATATGCTCAAATCTCATATCCATCGAGTAAATTTTCCAATGATTCAAAATATAAAATTCTCACACATGTTACTTTAAAATTCTGATATCATATAATAATCTGGTTATATCTTTATATCATTCTTGAGTTTCCATGTATCCAATTTATGCACAAACAGGGCAACTAATCCCAAAATCAAAATTCTCAATTGATTACCTCTACTAGTACATTATTTATGATCCATGCTCTCAATTCTTTTTCCCGTTCATATTCTATATCCTTGTGTTCATTTTATCCATATGATTCCAGCCGATACTAATAACCATAAATAAGGTAAGGATATTTTTTCTTCTAATTCATTCCATTGGTCTTACTCTTGCCAATTTCATTCTGATAAGGGTCAAATTTTATTTGCATTTACCATCAACTTATATACATCACCTCCTTAAGGTATAATAAAAAAAATTCTTTCTCGCCAGACCATGTTAAATGATTATTCATGTTTGCCAACCAACTGTTATTTGTGCGATAAAACTTTCTACCGATAACATTTATCCCAACTTGTTATAGCTCAATCTTTATTTATATTTCATCCATCGAGGTGTCATGAAGAACTTTCATATGATAGCACACAATTGTTGGAGTTTTTCCTTTGGTTGTGTGAGGTTTTTTCTGACAAAGCTAGAAAGATAGTCCCATATTAGAAAACACTCCAAGTGGGTAACTCAATATAATACCATGTGGGTGTTAAGAGATGCACATGGGGTGGTGACCCAATGGTGGGTTTCATATGGGATATTTTTCTAGTAAGATTAAGGCTAAACTCTTCAAAGAAAGCATTTATGCTTTTTGTCACTCACTTGAGAAAATTCTCTTAGGAGCTAGTTCCAAAGGGGCTTAGCGACTTGAACTCGGACTTAAGGGCACAAAATGCCGCTTTGATAGCGGACTTTGCACTTAGTACGTCAGCATCGTTATCATGGTGCTTGTGCAAATTTTCTTGTGCACATGCTCTCATTTATGCACGAGTTTCTGTGTACATAACTGCGTGCATTATTGTGTACATAACTATATGCGTAACCTAGCACATGACTACGCGGGTAACTATGTACGTTACTGCGTTCGTGACTGCACATGTAACTGAGTGAGTTACTACGCATTTTTTTACGCGTTTATTGAGCGCGTTTGTGTGCATTTGTGCATGACTTTTCGCTGATTATGGATTTAAACAGTTATGGAAAGATTGAGTCAATTAATCAGATCCTATTTTATTAGAATTTGAATTTAATTCATTCCTATCTTTTCGTAATTGGTTGGCGACTAGGACTAGGATTAGGGTTTCCACCCTACTCTATAAAGACTCTCTTTGTGACCCTTTGATAAGTTACTTCAAAAAAGAGACAGAAGAGAGTATCGTCCTATAGCCACCATTGGAGTCCAGGAGTTCAGCCACCAATGGAGTCCATGATTTTGTGCGAGTTAGGACAGAGATGACAGTGGGCATTTCAGTAGTTTTTTTTCCAGAACTTGTTGGTTCCTGAGAGTAATTCATGTGGGACGAATCTTTCATTAAGCAACGGTGTTATGCCCCAGTCCCAAAATACCGAGGGACTAGCCACCTGGCAATGGCCAGCAGCACAACTCCAATGGGCAAACCCAATTTAATAGACCCGTTATAGTGTACTTAAGCTGTAAAATAAATACAATGGTCTAAGATATATGTCACAGTCTAATTCTAATCTCATCCATAGAAAGTAAATACAATTCAAAATGTTAGACTAATAAAAAAGAAACATAGTCCATCAACAAGTTCCAATAAAAAGTGTCTTGGGGAACAACCCAATAATAAGTTTAATACAATAATCCAAGAGTCAAGATATAAAATAACTGGAAACAGAAATAACTGAGTATGTAACAGAATACTAAGAAAAATCCTGTGGCACAACCTCGACCTCTGGTGCCAGTACTGCTCCAGTGTCAACTCCTGTCCCATATATCTTGGGGTATTCCTCTTCTGCTGTACCTGGAGACATAATACGGATCCAGGTCCTCAGGGGACATAGCAAGGTACAAGAATAACTTAAGCCAAATAAAATACAGTATATAAAAATAGATCTACAGGGCAAGCTATATAACCAGCTATATGATATGCAAATGAGAGCATCACTAGTACTCAGGCTGAGACCACTAAAAGCTCTGTGTCAGGGAGGCGATAGCAGTAATATCACCTAATGGGCCAAGCTCTGGAACAGAGACTAAAGCACCACAATAATAAATATATATGTATGTAATCAGCTTGTAGTCTATATGTCTCTTCCCACCCAATGTAATCACACATCTCATGTCCACGACATCTCATGTCCATAACACTTAAGATCATGACCTCTAGCTAGTACAATGAGTCATAATGATATCTATGTATATGCAAATCTTATGTCACAAATCCTGTAAGCCTATACAGAATCACCACGAATAACTCAGGAAAGATTTTATCACATGAATAGTATCAAGTGTCCTATGGTTTGTCGTACTTGATAAAGCAATCACGTAAAATATATAGGATCGTGGTATCAACTCTCTAAGTGACGTTACACGACTCCGCGTACGACGTCGACACCCGAATCTTGTTCGGATGTTAAGCAACGTCTCACGGTTCTAAGTTGAATAGGTACATCACAAAAATAACTCAAGCAAATAATATTAAAGAAACTACTGCAAGTTTGGCAATGTACACTTGCCTGGGTTCTGAGCTCCTTCAATTGCTCCTATAAAAATGAAACCTCTAGGTATGCCTCTGGAAGCTGAAAAAAATATTACAATTATTCTCAGAATATGTAAAATAGCTAGGATTGACTACCCATAAGTCCAATTTGGACACAGGAACAGAATTAACAGTTTCTGGTCAAAGCGGGGTCCATATGTGGCCCACTTTGCTCCAAAAAATGTGTCGGAGACAAAGTTCTCTAAATTTATCAAACTTAGTGTCTACAATTCCAGAACGATGATACAAACCTAACTAAATGTCCAGAATTAGATTTCGATGAGCCGGTCACGAAATCATCCGTCAAGTAGAACCGTAGGGCCCACGAAATAGGGTTTCATCAACATTCTCAGAATCGAACCAAACTTGGGTCACAGGACCAGCTTAATGCTACAAATCCGATGATGCAAGTTTCATTGTGAAATGACATGCACACAGAAAATTATGACAAGTGTAAGAACGGGACGATACATGACTTTTTGACGGATACACGTTGATTCCGGTGTGCACGCACATCCAAATCAACTTTCATGAAATTCTACATGTTTATATTGGCGATACACGTCTTTCGATGCAATTTGCATACGACGAAGTCACCTCGTTTAGCGAGACGTCCCCCGTTTCAAAAAATTATGGATTTAAAAAACCAAGTTTTTGGTCAACTTTAACCACGAATAAAACACAACATACAACAAATTAAATTAAACTAATTAAAGGAATTAAAACTTGTTTAAGTTGGTTAAATTATTGTTCAAGTATAATTTAAAAATATTAACTAGGTTAGAAGAAAAAGGGCCATGAACATGGGTATTTGGGACAGTTTTTTGAACTATAAATTGGGTCATTTTTCCTGTTTTGTGTCATAAATTACGACTGATACAGGACACAATTCCCCAAAAAAATTATACAGAGTTCAAGAGGGTCATGTCGTCTTCGCATAGGATTCGACATATCAATATTTGGATTACTGTGCAAAGAGATACGAGAGTGGAAAGTAGCATACCTTACTGCTACTGTTCTGATCTTGAAGTCGAGCGGCCTCTTTGCGGCGGTATTGGTCGGCAGTTCAGGATTGATAGAGGGTTTGATGGTGGTGGGGATGGATATGCTAGGGGTTTTATAGGGTGGCGGATGACCGGTTACGGGGAGATGAAAGGGCGGTTAACGACGGTTTTGGGGGAGGGAAAAGTCGGCGATCCGAACGGGTGTTTGGGTTGAGTTACTATAGAGAGGGGAACTGGGTTTCGGGTTAGCTGGTCGGGTACGGGTCTTGGTAGGATTCAGTTCAGTAGGGTTGGTTTGGTCTAGGTTGGTTCGGTTTGGTTCAGTTTGGTTTGGTTTAGGTTGGTTTAGGTTGGTTTAATTAAAATAATGCAATATGGCCATTTAAAAATAGTTTTGGAGCCCCATAAATTCTAAACAAATTACACAATATCCTATTATTAGCTATACACCCAAAAATATAATTTTTGCAATATCTTTAAAATTAATTTAATTCACAAAAATATAAATTCATGTAAGACCATTTATTATAATTAACTAAAAATAATAAAAATATTCCACAATAATAATTAATGAATTTTAAATTAAATTCTAAAAATTAGGGTGTTTACAATCTACCCACCTTAAAAAAATTATGTCCTCGCAATTAAGAATTAATACTAAGGAAATTTTAAAAATAATCATGGTAACCTATTGGTAGTTCTTAGGTCATACCTGAATCTTCGAATATGTGAGGATAAAGCTGGCGAATGATATCCTCTCGTTTCCAGATAGATTTCCCGGGAGAGTAATGTTTCCAAGCTACCCAGACCAATCTAATCGTATGACCCCGTAATATCTTCTCACTAATGTCAAGTATCTTAACTAGCTGCTCTTTATACCTCAAGCTAGGTCCCACTGAAATCTCAGAATGATCGACTACGTGACTTGGGTCAGTCACGTAGCTCCTCAGCTATGAGACATGGAATATATCATGCACTCCCTCTAGAGATGGGGGTAATGCAAGACGATACTCCACCTCACCAATACGCTCTAAAATATCAAACGGCCCAATGTACCTCGGACTCAGCTTGCCTCTGCTCCCAAATCGAATAGTACCTCGAGTAGGTGAGATCCTCAAGAATACATGTTCTCCTTCCTTGAACTCCAAAGGTCGACGGTGTGTGTCAGCCCAATACTTTTGTTTGTCCTGAGCTGCACGAAGATGACTCTGAATTTGCTTTACCTGTCACGTCCCAGTCCCAAAACACCTTGGGACCGGACGCGTGATAATGGCCAGCAGTACGCACCGATGGACCAACTCAATATAATGGATCCATCAGGGCATACTTAAGCTGTAAAACAAGTCTACGACAATTATGGTACAACTAATCTCATCCATACAAGATATAAAATATGATCCACAGAATAATAAAGAATGTAAATCATCATCTAGTCTCACAAAGTACTTCGGGGAACAACCCGATAAATATCTAGTACAATGGTTCATCTGACCAGAATATAAAAGACTGAAATAAATAATAAAAGCTGAGCATAAACATGGATGCTCAAGTGAAGTCTTCGGCTAAGACCTCACCTTCGGATGGTGGTACTGCTCCTGGATCAGCTCCTGCTCCGGTCCCGTAGATCTCGGGATAAACCTCGTCTGAAAAATCTGGGGACAAAAATTCTGATCCAGGTCCTCAGGGGGCATAGCAAGGTACAAGAAAGCTCATGCCAATAAATAAATCAATAGTGCAGCAAATAAATAACTAAATAAAACAGTTGGGTAAATATATAACCATCTAAGTGAAAATGCAAGTGAGAGCATCACTAGTCTCAGGCTGAGCCACTACAAGCTCTGTGTCGGGGAGCCGGTAGCGGTAATAACCGGTAGTGGGTCTAGCTCTGCTACGAGAGTCTACGACCTCTCAATAATAGAAGGTATATATATGTAACAGCCTGTAGCCTGTGTGTCTCTCCCCACCCAATGTAACCACGCATATCATGACCATAACGCCTCATGTCCATGTCAAGCGCGATCATAGCTAAATGCAACCAGTCATATAGTATCTAAGAATATAATGTCCATGTCCTGTATCCTATACAGAATCACCGCGAATATCTCGGGAAAATCCTGTCTCATGAATAGTGTCAAGTGTCCTGGGTCATAGGGTACTTGATAAGACAAGTACGAGAATATAAAGTGACACGGATGTCCATCTCTAGATGACCGTACCCAACACTGCGTACAGGGTCGGCACCCGACTGATAATCGGACGCTAAGTACGTCACACAGTCCTAGGTTGAGCATGCACAGAAATATGATAAAGCAAGGAAAATATATATAAAGACTGCAAAGTTTGGCAAGGTACACTTGCCTGATGTCCGGGTATCAACAACTGTCCCTGTATCAATGGATCCGGTAGGTACTACTCCAAAAGCTGTAACAAATATCACCAATAGTCTCAGAAGGTACCAAATAGCTAGAAATGCCTGTCCTTACGTCCAATTTGGACACAGGGGGAAAAAGGTCATTTTTGAATTAAAGCGGGGTCCACATGTGGGCCACTTTGCACTGAAAAGCGTGCCAGGGTCAAAGGTCTCCAAATTTGTCAAACTCAGTGTCTACAAGTCAGGAACGATGATACGAACCCAATGGAACTTCCGGAATTGGATTCCGATGAGCCGATCACAAAATCACCCGTCAAGTGGAGCCGGTGGGGCCCACGATACGTGATTTTGTCAACGTCCTCAGAATCGAACCAAACTTGGCTCACAGGACCAGCGTATTACTACGGATCCGATGGCACAAGTTTTGTCTCGATCCGACGTGTATACACGAAGTTACAGCATATTTCAGAATCGACGGATACGGGGTGTCGTCGGCGGATACGCGTTGATTCCGGGGTGCACGCACCTCCGAATCAACTTCTGCAAAATCCTACACGACCGTATCAACGTCGCGCACAGTTAGGTAAAGACCGCGTGCGACCAAGTCGTCCCGATTGGCGGGGAGGACTCAGTTCCGAGGTAAAACAGGGCGTTGTTTTTTCCTATTTTGGATCGCGGTGTACGATCACTACAGGACGCGATGCCCCAAGCGAGTTGCACGGGCACCGAGAGGGTTATACAGTCTACGCATGGCAATTGACGGAATTGAAATCAGAGTTGCGATGAGGAAGAAACCGGTACCTGAACAGGGCCTCGTGAGTTCTGTTTCCCACGTGTCCTGGCGTCAAATCCGTGTCCTGCGATCGGGTGGCTGAGTCAACTCCGAGGCAGGGTCGACCAGAGGGCGGCGGCCTTGGTCGACTGAGGCCGCATCGACTCGGGTGAAGCGGCTAGTCGTCGACCTTGGAGGAGTCGACGAAGGGTTCAGCGCGGCGTCGGTCTGGGGGAAGTCGACGAAGGGTTCAGCCTGTCGTCGGGGCGACAGCGGTGCTGGGGGAAGTCGACGAAGGGTTCAGCGCGGCGTCGGTCTGGGGGAAGTTGACGAAGGGTTCAGCCTGTCGTCGGGGCGACAGCGGCGCTGGGGGAAGTCGACGAAGGGTTCAGCGCGGCGTCGGGGCGACAGCGGCGCTGGGGGAAGTCGACGAAGGGTTCAGCGCGGCGTCGGGGCGACAGCGGCGCTGGGGGTTTTGGTCGCGGTCGCTGGACTAAGGGGGAAACGTCGGCGCCGGAGTGGGGTGAGTAGGTATCAGTGGATTTAGGGTTTCGGTAGGGGCGAGTTTGAAGAAGACGACGGCGCGGCGGCTAGGGCTTGGCACGAACGCCGAGGGGGATTTATAGGTTCTGCACAGTACAATCCGGCGGCTAGGGTTTCCCCTGCGGGTTTCGGGTTGGTTTGGTTCGGGTTGGTTTGGGCTTGGTTCGTTTGGGTTCGATTCATAATTCTATAGCTTTTGGTCCTCGATTCGTTGCTCCGGTGTCCAATAAATTCACCAAAAAATGCCATGCGTCCGGTTCTCCATTATACACAATAAATTTTTACTTCCAGAATATTTTAACCCCATTTAGCCACACTTAAAATTATTTAACCCACAAAACCTTAGTGATAAATTCCAGAAAAATATCGAAATACGGAAAAATTATATTAATTTCATTTCGGAAATTTAGGGTATTTACAATCTTCCCTCCTTAAAAGGATTGCGTCCTCGCAATCGAAGAATAAGCTACTAAAGAAAGAGTTATAAAAATACAAGGTAGCCTAGTTTATAACTGTCTCCTCAAACAGGTGGGGGTAACGCTGGTGCATACTATCTTTTCGTTCCCAAGTCGATTCTCCAGGGGAATGATGTTTCCATGCTACTCGAACCAGTCTGATTGTCTGTCCTCACAATATCTTCTCACTGACGTCGAGAATGCCAACCGGTTGTTCTTCATATCTCAAGCTTGGGCCCACTGCGATCTCTGAATGATCGACTATGTGACTTGGGTCGATCACGTACCTGCGCAGCTGTGAGACGTGGAATACGTCATGCACTCCCTCTAAGGATGGAGGTAATGCAAGCCGATAAGCCACCTCACCAACACGCTCGAGGATGTCAAATGGCCCAATATACCTTGGGCTCAGCTTGCCTCTGCTCCCGAATCTGATAGTACCACGAGTAGGCGAAATCCTCAAGAATACGTGATCTCCTTCTTTGAACTCTAGGGGACGCCTGTGCGTATCTGCCCAATGCTTCTGTCGGTCCTGAGCTGCTCGTAGATGATTCTGAATCTGCTTCACCTTCTCCACTGTTTGTGTGACCAATTCTGGTCCCAGTATCTGACGTTTACCGACGTCACTCCAGCATGTAGGTGACCTGCACTTCCTTCCGTATAAAGCTTCAAATGGTGCCATCTGAATGCTGGACTGATAACTGTTGTTGTAGGAGAACTCTACTAAATGCAAATGATCTTCCCAAGATCCTCCAAAGTCTAGCATACATGATCGCAACATGTCCTCTAATATCTGAATGGTGCGCTCCGATTGGCCATCTGTCTGCGGGTGGTACGCCGTGCTGAACTTGAGTCTGGTGCCCAGACTCTCTTGCATGCTTCTCCAGAAATAAGATATAAATCTCGAATCTCGATCCGATACAATACTAACAGGCACTCCATGTAATTTGACAATTTGTCGCATATACATGTCGGCTAGTACCTCTGTAGACTGCCCAACTCTAAATGGCAAGAAGTGTGCCGATTTAGTGAGTCGGTCCACAATAACCCATACTGCATCTCTTCCGCTGGGGCTCCTTGGGAATCCTGTGACAAAATCCATCGTGATGTGCTCCCACTTCCATTATGGTATAGGAAGCGGCTGTAACATACCTGCAGTCCTCTGATGTTCTGCCTTCACTTGCTGGCAGACTAAGCATTTGGCCACAAATCTTGTGATCTCTCTCTTCATTCCATGCCACCAGTAGTACTGTCTCAAGTCTCGATACATCTTGGTTCCTCCTGGGTGAACAGAGTATATAGAGCTATGTGCTTCAGTCATTAGCTCCTGTCTCAATTCTCCATTTGGAACATACAAGCGATTTCCAAACCTCAATATTCCTTCTTCGTGGATGCGAAGTCCTGTCTGCAGGCCAGCTTCTGTCCTCTCCTTGAGTCTTCGGAATCTAGCATCGGTAGGCAATGCCTCTTTAATCTTCTCTACGAGTGATGACTGAATCTCAAGATTAGCTATCAATCCATTCTATCCCGGTAAGACGACCTCTATCTGTAGCTCCTGTAAATCTCTCAATAACTCGGGCTGCATTGTCAAGAAATAAGCCATAGGCTTCCTGCTGAGTGCGTCTGCAACGACATTCGCCTTTCCCGGATGATACTGCAGATCTATGTCGAAATCTACCATCAGTTCCAGCCAGCGTCTCTGTCTCATGTTAAGCTCCTTCTGAGTATACACATACTTCAGACTCTTGTGATCAGTAAAGATTTTGACCCTCTCTCCATAAAGATAGTGCCTCCATATCTTTAATGCAAATATAACTGCTGCTAGCTCCAGATCATGTGTTGGGTAGTTCTTCTCGTGGACCTTCAACTGTCTCGACGCATAAGCAATGACTTTGCCATGTTGCATCAAAACACATCCTAGTCCGCTGCCTGATGCATCACTGTAAACAACAAAACCTTCTGATCCTGAAGGAAGAGTCAAGACAGGTGCTGTTGTTAATCTTCTCTTCAGTTCTTCAAAAGCCTTCTGGCAGTCTTCTGTCCATATAAACTCCTGGTCCTTACGTGTAAGCTTCGTCATCGGTTCTGCAATCCTCGAGAAATTCTCTACAAACCTTCGGTAATATCCCGCAAGTCCGAGAAAACTTCTCACCTCTGCAACTGATATGGGGGTAGGCCAAGTCTCTATTGCCGCAACTTTCTCTGGATCTACTGAAAGTCCTTCTCCTGATATGATGTGTCCCAAGAAAGGTACTTTGTCCATACAGAACTCATACTTACTAAGTTTAGCATATAACTTCTCCTGCCTCAAGGTCTCTAACACGATTCTAAGATGTTCCTCGTGCTCTTCATGGTTCTTGGAATATATGAGAATGTCATCAATGAACACCACTACGAATTTATCCAAGAACTGATGAAAGACTCTGTTCATTAAGCTCATAAACATTGCTGGTGCATTGGTTAAACCAAACGGCATCACCAAGAACTCATAATGCCCATACTTCGTCCTGAAAGCTGTCTTCGGGATGTCTTCCTTCCTCACCTTGATCTGATGATAGCCAGATCTAAGGTCAATCTTCGAGAATACCCTTGCACAACTCAATTGATCGAATAGATCATCAATGCGTGGTAAGGGATACCTGTTCTTTATGGTGACAGCATTTAGTGCCCGGTAATCAATGCACAATCGTACTGTTCTATCCTTCTTCGGCACAAATAATATGGGTGCTCCCCAAGGTGAAATGCTGGGCCGAATGAATCCCTTCTCCAAAAGATCATCAACCTGTTCTTTCAACTCCACTAACTCCTTAGGTGCTAGCCGATAAACTGATGAAGTGATAGGCTCTGCTTTTGGGGTTAAGTCTATTGTGAACTCTATTTCCCGATCAGGTGGTAAACCTGGAAGGTCATCAGGAAATACATCCACAAACTCAGAGATGACTCTTGGGTAACCTGTCTCCTCTTCAACAGATAATACCCGAAGAGTAGGCTGAACTCCATGCTCTACTGTTCCTCGAAGAAACTCAAATTTTGGATGTCCAGGCGGTCTAAATATAACCCGCCCAAGTCGACAATCAAGAGTCGCATGGTACTGACTTAACCAGTCCATACCAAGTACGACATCATAGTCCGGCATAGAAAAGATCAGAAATTAAGCTCGCATTTCTCGGCCACCTACGACTACTGAACATGATCTACAGACGTCACTAACCGGAATAATTCCACCTCCCGTAAGAATCCTCTTCATCTTCGGGAGGGGTGCAGTAGCTACTCTATGGGTGGCAACAAAGCTAGCTGCTACAAATGAATGCGATGCTCCAGAATCAAATAATGCTACAGCTGGTAATGAAGCTACTAAAATAGTACCTGCGATGACCTCGCCTGCTGTAGCCTCCTGCTCAACAGCTAAGGTGAATGCCTGGCCTCGACCTTGTGCTGGTCCTCTCTGCTGCTGCTGTTGCTGAAATAGGGCTGCCTGCGGTGCCAGTGGTGGTCTCTGCTGGTAGCCTCCTGTAGCTGGTGGTCTGACTCCTCCAGCTCCTGTCTGCTGTGCCCCTACTGCTCCTGTAGCTGGTCGTGGTGCAGGTAAAGCTAGTCTCTGTGCTTCGTCTCTGCGTTCAGAACAGTCCCTAGAAAAGTGCTGGTTGGATCCGCAGCTCAGACATAGTCCCAACTTACGTCTGCACTCCTTCTCAATGTGTCCTACTTTACCGCAGTGGTGACAAGTAGGAAGAGGTCTGTCCCTATTTGCTGATCTCTCCGGTATACTCCTCTGGAATCGTTTTGCAGAATCCCCTGGTGCTGTCTTGGATGGTGCGGATGGGTTTGGCCTTTTCAGATTCGATTCCCTTCTAGTGACGCGCTCCATGCGTCGTGCTGCTGCAAGGACCTCAGTATAAGATGTAGGTGCGACTGAGCCAATCAATCTCTGAAGCTCGAACTTCAGTCCATCAAAGAACTTTTCAGCTTTCTCCTCCTCTGTCGAGATCAATGTCGGAGCGAAGCAACTTAGGCGTATAAACTCTGCGTTGTATTCCTCTACTGTCATACTGCCTTGGATGAGGCGGTTGAACTTGTCTCTGAGCTCTGATCGTGCAACTGCCGGAATGTACATCTCTTGGAAGAGTCTGGAGAACTTTTCCCAAGTGACTCGGTCCTGTCCGAGCCTTCTTTCTTCTGCTAACCATCAGTGGTGCGCATTATCAGTTAACTGCATTCTGACTGCAGTCATCCACTTCTCTCTTGGAAGTTTAGCGGCTTCCAGCTGATGCTGAATGTTGGTGAGCCACTCATGAACTTCCGTTGGCCCTTCTTTACCAAAAAATGTGCGAGGCTTGAGATGACGGAAGTCGGTGATAGATCCCGTCGATGTTCGCCTCGTTGGCAGATTTGCCTGCTCCAATGCGGATACCAGGCTGGTCCTCAGATACTCGGCCTCCTGCCGATGGGCCTCTTGCTGAATCTGCTGCTGGGCCTGCATCATGGCATACATCATCTGGAACATCTGTTGCCCGTCCATAGCTTGTCCTGGCGGAAAAGCTGGCATCTGGGGAGTGAACTGTGGTGGAGGTGGGATGTCATTTCTCCGGAACCTTGGATTAGGCTGACCGGTTTGATCCCTCTGCGATGCTTGTCCTCCACTTCCAGGGGTCACTCCATCTCCATAAGTAACCATAGCGTCGTGTGGCGTATCCAAAGGAATCTCGTCTCCGTTCCTGGGATCCATTTATCTGCAATCAAAATATAACTGTAAGAACGCTCAGAGGAATCAATACAGGATGCAATTCAAGCAACAATTTCGAGTTCGATATAGAGTTCAACAAATGGTTAAATAATGGATGAGATCCTATGATTTATACTATCCTTAGGGCAGGCTGGTTCGGTCCCTAAGTTGAAACCGAACTATTTAGTCGTAGACCTGCATGGGCCACCATAAAAACCATGTCACGCCCCAGTCCCAAAATACCTTGGGACCGGACGCGTGATAATGGCCAGCAGTACGCACCGATGGACCAACTCAATATAATGGATCCATCAGGGCATACTTAAGCTGTAAAACAAATCTACGACAATCATGGTACAATTAATCTCATCCATACAAGATATAAAATATGATCCACAGAATAATAAAGAATGTAAATCATCATCTAGTCTCACAAAGTACTTCGGGGAACAACCCGATAAATATCTAGTACAATGGTTCATCTGACCAGAATATAAAAGACTGAAATAAATAATAAAAGCTGAGCATAAACATGGATGCTCAAGTGAAGTCTTCGGCTAAGACCTCGCCCTCGGATGGTGGTACTGCTCCTGGATCAGCTCCTGCTCCGGTCCCGTAGATCTCGGGATAAACCTCGTCTGCAAAATCTGGGGACAAAAATCCGGATCCAGGTCCTCAGGGGGCATAGCAAGGTACAAGAAAGCTCATGCCAATAAATAAATCAACAGTGCAGCAAATAAATAACTAAATGAAACAGTGGGGTAAATATGTAACCATCTAAGTGAAAATGCAAGTGAGAGCATCACTAGTCTCAGGCTGAGCCACTACAAGCTCTGTGTCGGGGAGCCGGTAGCGGTAATAACCGGTAGTGGGTCTAGCTCTGCTACGAGAGTCTACGACCTCTCAATAATAGAAGGTATATATATGTAACAGCCTGTAGCCTGTGTGTCTCTCCCCACCCAATGTAACCACGCATATCATGACCATAACGTCTCATGTCCATGTCAAGCGAGATCATAGCTAAATGCAACCAGTCATATAGTATCTAAGAATATAATGTCCATGTCCTGTATCCTATACAGAATTACCGCGAATATCTCGGGAAAATCCTATCTCATGAATAGTATCAAATGTCCTGGGTCATAGGGTACTTGATAAGACAAGTACGAGAATATAAAGTGACACGGATGTCCATCTCTAGATGACCGTACCCAACACTGCGTACAGTGTCGGCACCCGACTGATAATCGGACGCTAAGTACGTCACGCGGTCCTAGGCTAAGCATGCACAGAAATATGATAAAGCAAGGAAAATATATATAAAGACTGCAAAGTTTGGCAAGGTACACTTGCCTGATGTCCGGGTATCAACAACTGTCCCTGTATCAATGGATCCGGTAGGTACTACTCCAAAAGCTGTAACAAACATCACCAATAGTCTCAGAAGGTGCCAAATAGCTAGAAATGCCTGTCCTTACGTCCAATTTGGACACAGGGGCAAAAAGGTCATTTTCGGATTAAAGCGGGGTCCACATGTGGGCCACTTTGCACTGAAAAGTGTGCCAGGGTCAAAGGTCTCCAAATTAGTCAAACTCAGTGTCTACAAGTCAGGAACGATGATACAAACCCAACGGAACTTCCGGAATTGGATTCCGATGAGCCGATCACAAAATCACCCGTCAAGTGGAGCCGGTGGGGCCCACGATACGTGATTTTGTTAACGTCCTCAGAATCGAACCAAACTTGGCTCACAGGACCAGCGTATTACTACGGATCCGATGGCGCAAGTTTCGTCTCGATCCGACGTGTGTACACGAAGTTACAACATGTTTTAGAATCGACGGATACGGGGTGTCATCGGCGGATACGCGTTGATTCCGGGGTGCACGCACCTCCGAATCGACTTCTGCGGAATCCTACACGACCGTATCAACGTCGCGTACAGTTAGGTAAAGACCGCGTGCGACCAAGTCGTCCCGATTGGCGGGGCGGACTCAGTTCCGAGGTAAAATAGGGCATTGTTTTTTCCTGTTTTGGATCGCGGTGTACGATCACTACAGGACACGATGCCCCGAGCGAGTTGCACGGGCACCGAGAGGGTTATACAGTCTACGCATAGCAATTGACGGAATTGAAATCAGAGTTGCGATGAGGAAGAAACCAGTACCTGAACAGGGCCTCGTGAGTTTTGTTTCCCACGTGTCCTGGGGTCAAATCCGTGTCCTGCGATCGGGTGGCTGAGTCAACTCCGAGGTGGGGTCGACCAGAGGGCGACGGCCTTGGTCGACTGAGGCCGCATCGACTCGGGTGAAGCGGCTAGTCGTCGACCTTGGAGGAGTCGACGAAGGGTTCAGCGCGGTGTCGGTCTGGGGGAAGTCGACGAAGGGTTCAGCCTGTCGTCGGGGCGACAGCGGCGCTGGGGGAAGTCGACGAAGGGTTCAGCCTATCGTCGGGGCGACAGCGGCGCTGGGGGAAGTCGACGAAGGGTTCAGCGCGGCGTCGGGGCGACAGCGGCGCTGGGGCAAGTCGACGAAGGGTTCAGCGCGGCGTCGGGGCGACAGCGGCGCTGGGAGTTTTGGTCGCGGTCGCTGGACTAAGGGGGAACCGTCGGCGCCGGAGTGGGGTGAGTAGGTATCAGTGGATTTAGGGTTTCGGTAGGGGCGAGTTTGAAGAAGACGACGGCGCGGCGGCTAGGGCTTGGCACGAACGCCGAGGGGGATTTATAGGTTCTGCACAGTACAATCCGGCGGCTAGGGTTTCCCCTGCGGGTTTCGGGTTGGTTTGGTTCGGGTTGGTTTGGGCTTGGTTCGTTTGGGTTCGGTTCACAATTCTATAGCTTTTGGTCCTCGATTCGTTGCTCCGGTGTCCAATAAATTCACCAAAAAATGCCATGCGTCCGGTTCTCCATTATACACAATAAATTTTTACTTCCAGAATATTTTAACCCCATTTAGCCACAATTAAAATTATTTAACCCACAAAACCTTAGTGATAAATTCCAGAAAAATACCGAAATACGGAAAAATTATATTAATTTTATTTCGGAAATTTAGGGTGTTTACATTACCTTCTCAACTGTCTGCATTACTAACTCCGGACTGAGTATCTGACACTCGCCAACGTCACTCTAACATATTGGTGACCTGCACTTCCTGTCGTACAGCGCCTCGAAATGTGCCATCTGGATGCTCGCCTGGTAGCTGTTATTGTAAGAGAACTCCACCAAGTGTAAATGGTCTTCCCAGGATCCTTCGAAGTCTAACATACACGACTTCAACATATCCTCCAGAATCTAAATCGTACGCTCTGACTAACCGTCTGTTTATGAATGGTAAGCGGTACTAAACTTGAGTCGGGTGCCAAGACTCTCCTGTATGCTTTGCCAAAAATGGTATATGAATCTTGAGTCACGATCAGACACAATACTAACCGGTACTCCATGTAATCTTATGATCTGTCGTATATACATGTCGGCTAGAATCTTCGTAGATTGTCCAACTCTGAACGGCAAAAAATATGTTGATTTGGTGAGTTGATCCACAATAACCCAGACTGCATCCTTTCTACTGGGCTTCTTGAAAATCCTGTAATAAAATCCATAGTGATATGTTCCCACTTCCATTCGATGGGAAGCGGCTTTAACATACCAGCGGTGATCTGATGCTCGGCCTTAACTTGCTAACAGACCAAATATTTTACCATAAATCATGTAATCTCTCTCTTAATCCCATGCCACCAATAGTACTGCCTCAAATCTTGGTACATCTTCGTACCTCCCGGATGAATATAGTACATGGAGCTATGTGCTTCAGACATCAACTCATGTCTCAACTCCCCATTCGGAACATATAGGCAATTTTCGTATCTTAATATCCTGTCCTCATGGATTCGAAGTCCCGTCTGTATGCCAGCTTCTGTCTTCTCTTTAAGTCTTCTGAACCTAGCATCTGTGGGTAATACTGCCTTAATCCTCTCTACTAGTGATGACTTAACTTCAAGATTCGCCAACGGCCCACTCTGCCTTGACAAAATAACCTCTATTTTGAGCTCCTATAGATCCTCTAATAGTTGGGACTGCATCATTAAGAAATAAGCTGTGGGCTTCCTGCTGAGTGCGTCTGCTACGACATTCGCCTTATCCGGATGGTACTGCAAATCTATATCAAAATCGACCATCAACTCTAACCAATGTCTCTGTCTCATATTAAGCTCTTTCTGAGTATAGACATACTTCAAACTTTTGTGATCAGTGAAGATTTCTACCTTCTCTCCATAAAGATAGTGCCTCCATATCTTCAATGCAAATATTACTACAGCTAGCTCAAGACCATGCGTCGGGTAGTTTTTCTCATGAACCTTCAGCTGTCTCGATGCATAAGCGATAACTTTGCCATATTGCATCAAAACACATCCTAGTCCACTACCTGATGCATCACTATAAATAACGAAGCCTTCCGATCCTGAAGAAAAAGTTAAGACCGGTACTGTCATCAATCACCTATTCAACTCCTCAAAGGCCTTCTGACAATCTTTTGTCTATGCAAACTCCTGGTCTTTATACGTCAACCGTGTCATAGGCTCCATAATCCTTGAGAAATTCTCTATGAACCTCTAATAGTATCCAGCAAGCCCGAGAAAACTTCTAACTTCTGCAACTGATGTAGGTGTAGGCCAAGTTTCTTTTGCAGCAACCTTCTCCGGATCAACTGAAAGTCCCTCTCCTGAGATGATATATCCCAGGAAAGACACCCTATACAGACAAAATTCATATTTACTGAGTTTGGTGTACAGCTTCTCCTGTCTCAGCTTCTCAAGCACGATTTTAAGATGCTTCTCGTGGTCTTCGTGGCTCTAGGAATATATCAAGATGTCATCAATAAACACAATCACGAACTTGTCCAAGTACTAATAAAAAACTCTATTCATAAAACTTATGAACACAACTGGCGCGTTGGTTAAACCAAACGGCATAACTAAGATCTCATAGTGTCCATACTTGGTCCTGAATGCTATCTTTGGTATATCCTCTTTTTGTACTCTAATCTGATGATAACCGGATCTAAGATCGATTATTGAGAATACACTAGCACCACTCAACTGATCGAATAGATCATTAATGCATGGCAAGGGATACTGGTTCTTGGTGGTTATATCATTCAGTGCCCTGTAGTTAATACACAGGCGTACCATCCTATCCTTCTTTGGCATAAATAGTATGGGTGCTCCCTATGGTGAAATACTGGGCCAAATAAAATCTTTCTCCAGAAGGTCATCAACTTGCTTCTTCAATTCCACCAACTCCTTAGGTGCTAGCCGGTACACTGATGAAGTGATAGGTTCCGCTCCTGGAGTTAAGTCTATTATGAATTCTATTTCTCGATCAGGTGGTATGCCTGGAAGATAATCGAAAAATATATCCACAAACTCATATACAACCTTTGGGTACTCAGATTCCCCTTCTACAGAGAGTACCCTAAGTGTAGGTTGAACACCTTGCTCTTTAGCTCCCCGAAGAAGCTCAAACTCCGGATGTCTAAGGGGTCTAAATATAACCCGTCCAAGCCAGCAATCTATAGTCGCATGGTATTGACTCATCCAGTCCATGCCAAGTATAACATCATAATCCGACATGGAAAAGATCAAGAATTGAGCTCGCATCTCTCTCCCGCAGACTACTACCGAATAAGATCTATAATTGTCACTAACTGGGATATTTCTTCCTCCCATAAGAATTTTCATAGTCTTCGGAAGGGGTGCGGTAGCTACTCTATGTGTGGCTACGAAGCTAGCAGCTATAAATGAATGCGATGCTCCAGAATCGAATAAAGCTATAACAGGTAATGAAGCTACTAATATAGTACTTGCTATGACCTCTCCTGCAGTAGCTTCCTCTTCAATAGTCAATACAAATGCCTGTCCTTGTCCTTGAGTATGTCCTCTCTGCTGCCGAGCCTGCTAGAATAGTGCTGCTTGTGGTGCTAAAGGTGGCCTCGGCTGATACCCTCTTGAAGCTGGTGGTCTGACTCCTCCAACTCCCGTCTATGGTGCTTCCAATGCTGGATATACTGGCCTAGGTAGCTGCTGGACTGGTCTCAGTGCTAGTAAAGCTGGTCGATCTACCATCGGTGCTCCCTCTCGACGCTCAGGGCAGTCCTTGGCTGGATGTTGGTTGGATCCGCAAATCAAGTATAGTCCCATCTTGTGTCTGCACTCTCTCTCGATATGGCCTACCTTGCCATAGTAGTGACAAGTAGGAAGGGATATGGCTCTTGATGCTGCTCTCTGTGGTGGATTCCTCTGGGGTCGCTTTGTAGACTCCCCATGTGGTACTCTGGCTGGTGCTAAGGTGAACGGCCGTTTCAGGCTGGACTCTCTCCTGGTGATACGCTCCATGCGTCATGCTGTAGCAAGGACGTTCGTGTATAAAGTAGGTACAACAAATCTGATCAATCTCTGTAGCTCAAAACTAAGTTCATCGAAGAACTTCTCCGCCTTATACTCTTTTACCGAAATCAGAGTAGGGGCAAAGCGACCCAAATGGATGAACTCTATATTATACTCTTCTACCGTCATGTTGCCTTGAATGAGGAGGTTAAATTTATCTTTAAGTTTTGCTCTGGCAATGGATAGAATATATATCTCCTGGAAGAGTCTAAAGAACTCCTCCCAAGTGAATCAGTCCGGTCCGAGCCATCTCTCCTCAGATAGCCACCAATGATGTGCAATGCCCGTCAGCTACATCCTGATGACAGTTATCCATCGCTCCCTCGGAAGCTCAGCTGCTTCCAACTGGTGTTGAGTGTTTGTAAGCCACTCATGAACTTCAGTGGGATCCTTCTTGCCAGAAAATATACGGGGCTTCAGCGGGCGAAAATCAGTGATAGATCCCGTCGATGGTCCCCTAGCTGGTGGGTTCGACTGCTCCAGTACGGTTACTCGACTGTTCCTCAAGTTCTCTGCCTCGTGACACTGGGCCTCTTGATGAACCTTCTGTTGAGCTTGCATCATTATGTATAACATTTGGAACATCTGTTGTCCATCCATAGCCTATCCTGGTGGAAAAATGGGCATTGGTGGAGTAAATTGCGGCGGTGGTGGAAAGTTGTCTCGCCGAAACCTTGAGGCGTGCTGATCTGCTTCATTGCTTTGTTGAGCGGATGGATCTCCACCCAATGGTGTCACTTCATCATCGTAGGTGACCACAGCACTATGTGGTGTACCTACGGGAGTCTCGTCGCCAGCTCGTGGGTCCATTACTCTACATACAAAGTAAACTATAAGAATCGTACAGAGGAATCAAGACAGGATGCAAGTCAAGAATTATTTTGAAGTCTATATAGAGGTCAAGAACAGATCAACAAATAGATGAGATCCTATAATTTATCCTATCCTAATTACAGGCTTGCTCGGTTCCTTAATTGAAACTGAAGTAATATAGTCGTAGACCTGCATGGGCCACCACAAAAACTATGTCACGCCCTAGTCCCAAAATACCGAGGGACTAGCCACGTGGCAATGGCCAGCAGCACAACTCCAATAGGCAAATCCAATTTAATGGATCCGTTATAGTGTACTTAAGCTGTAAAATAAATATAATGGTCTAAGATATATTTCACAGTCTAATTCTAATCTCATCCACAGAAAGTAAATATAATTCAAAATGTTAGACTAATAAAAAAGAAACATAGTCCATCAACAAGTTCCAATAAAAAGTATCTCGGGGAATAACCCGATAATAAGTTTAATACAATAATCCAAGAGTCAAGATATAGAATAACTAGAAACAAAAATAACTGAGTATGTAACAAAATACTCAGAAAAGATTCTCTGGCACAACCTCGTCCTCTGGTGCCAGTACTGGTCCAGCGTCAGCTCTTGTCCCGTATATCTCGGGGTATTGCTCTTCTGCTATACGTGGGGACATAATCTGGATCCAGGTTCTCAGGGGACATAGCAAGGTACAAGAATAACTCAAGCCAAATAAAATACAGTATATAAAAATAGATCTACAGGGCAAGCTATATAATCAGCTATGTGATATGCAAATGAGAGCATCACTAGTGCTCAGGCTGAGACCACTTCAAGCTCTGTATTGGGGAGACGGTAGCAGTAATATCACGTAATAGGCCAAGCTCTGGAACAAAGACTAAAGTACCACAATATAAATATATATGTATGTGATCAGCCTATAGTTGTAGAAGCATGCAAAAATATGCTAGAGAAATTATACGCACAATCTGCGTAAAGCAGAGTTTCAGTGCTGGGCAGCGTAAAACATGACTTTAGAGCCGTTGGCGTACAACAGAGCTGCAACGCTAGTACAGCGTAAAATATAGCTTCAGAGACAACCCGCGTAATGCAGTATTTCCAGACTGCTTCAGCGTATAAAGGTTGCTACTTCGCCATTATGGCGTAAAACCCATCTGCTTTTAATGCAGCGGGAAGTTATACGAGGAACGCTTCGTATCCCTCAAACGAGCTGTACGAGGGACACTTCAAATTTTGTAAATAAACCTGTCAGACAGTACGATGAACTTGACTCTTGACAAAGGGTACAACACGACGATCAAGACAACGGCTGTAATGATGATTCGGCACAGAACTCCAGACCATCATTTAGTGGTATTTCCTTGATACAAATTACCTTTTACGCATTCAAAGGAATACGCTGCCAGTTTTACACAGGCAGATATAAGCTTTTACGCTCAAGAGAAGATAAAGATGACCACCACGTCAAAAGCTGCTCTTCGTACAGAGCTCGAGGCACGTCTCTGCAGTTAATGCACGTGATGGGGGCAGATCTCTGTATTTAATGCACGAGATTTGGTTCTACTTTCAAAGACTGGGTGATTCATAAGTGTGGCTAAATACGTCCATATCATCACCTTTTCATATTACGCCATCAGGCTATTTTAAGCTATAGGAGCACGCTGTACGCTATCTCCTTGAAATACGCCGACCTGGCTATTTTCAACTATAGGAGTACGCCGTATGCTATCTCCTCGGAATACGCCAACTCAGGCTATATTTGCATTGGTGAGTGACAAAACTATTCAGCCCAAAATACGCTCAAGACCTCAGTCTACGCCGGCTACCTATCCGTGCAACATCAGGCTTCTACGCCTATTTTTGGCTTCTACGCCAACCTGGCAACTATTTTGGCTTCTACGCCATGGTGACAGTTATTTGGCTTCTATGCCAATCATCTCTACGCGAGGAGCAGTTGCCTACGTGGCTTGTATGCCGTGATCTTTGCAGCAGTTATACGCATTATCTCTTAATAGGACATGCGTCACACGCTTATTCAGAAGATCATTTATACGTAGGTGGCAGTTATTGTAATCGCCGCATAAAGAGCGCCCCACTCTCCATTGTTCGATTTTCTACGCCGACTGGACAGTTATGGCAATTGGATTCTATAAATAGAGACCTCTATTGACAGAGGTCAAGGAGGGAAAAGGTCGGAGAATTAAAGGAATGGGGGATCGGATTGTATTTTTGAGAGAGAAGAGTCCAGAGCATAGACAGAGATCAGTGATTGACGACTTTGGTAACGAGCGTTCAATCCTTCTTGCGATTTTTAAAGCTTCTCATTCTTCTACAGCTCTTCCTCAGCATCGTGTGGTCCAAGGGACAAAGTGATCGACTGTAGATCAGACTCCTATAGCAATATTTATCCAGATTAAATTTTTTACTTAACATCCTGTATAGGATTAATAGTACTTCTTGTTTGTAAACCTAAGAAAAGGTTTCGCATAAACCTATTTGCATTTCTTTCGTTTGTTATCAAACATAAGATGGTGACTCTGCTGGGGACTACTTTCTCTTCTGATGAGAAGGCTATTGCTCAATACGATGCTGTGTCCGTCGGAGCAACAAAGAAGACTCTGGTCGTCCAGTTCGACCAATTTGCTTATAAAGATATGCTTCACACAGGGGGTAGCTCTCATTCCCTTTCTGTTCAGGACAGCAGGAAGCTGCGTAATGTCACGCCCCGGTCCCGCAGGGCCGTTCGTCCTCGCTTTGGTCCCTACGGAACCGATCGTCCTCGCACGGGCGTGATGCCGTGCAAGCCTAAAGTGCGCTTGCACAAGGCCAAAGCTTTGAAACAAGGGCAAGTAAGCTATTCAATATCTGAAGCAGCGGCACATAACATTGCAGAAAAGTGAAGAACACAATGGCATATGAAAATAGGCTCTTTTATTGATATTCACAAATGTTACAAGCGGCACATGGCCGAGGTTACAATTCGCTCAAGCACTCTTCTCTCGATTACAATGATACCGTTCCATACATTATGTCCCTTTATACAAAGCAACTCAAAGCAGGCACAACTCGATGCGGCTGCAGGCATCGACTCCAGATTTCTGGTTCCTTGGGATGAGGCACGGCTATCGCTTCCTCGGATGAACGGGCACCTGAAAACAAGCAGACTGTTGGTGGGTCAGCACTTTATGCAAGTACTGGTGAGATAAAACAACTGAACAGAAGCTACACCCCCTGAAACCCACACTAAGTAATCATGTGGCAAAACATTGCATTACTAGTGATCTTGCTAGTTTTACCTAAGTTCATTTCATGCAGTTCAGAACTATAGTCAGATTATATCTTTGAAAACATAACTTGAAAACAGTTTGCATATCGAAACTATAAGCATACGAATCGGGACAGTGCTCTATCGTGTAGTGCGCAGCATGTATTGTGCAACACAAGTCTAACTCTTAGGGGCAAAGCTTAACTAGCATACGGATCATATCGAATCGAGGCAACGTATCAAGTGGACTATCATTTAATCAAGCACACAAATAGAACTATCAATCAGAGGTCGGTCCCCGAGAAACTCAGGATCGGTAGCGGTAATCCAGCTAACCAATGACTCACATTCTGATCCTATTAGCAGCTGTGACTCATGGCTGCACATTACTGCCGAAGCAGCCGTAACCAAGTTTAGCTTTGCACTAATAGTCATTGTCCGACCGATGCGAATGCATGCAACACTATCAGATAAATTCTACGATACAGACAAAATGAACATGCGTGCTCATGCATAAACTCATATTTCTTACCCCATAGCCGAACGGTTATCCCTGCAGCAGACACACAAGTTAGTCACAATATGCACCTTATGAACAAACTTATGAATCCATCTTCTTCTTGTGTCACAATGATAGGTATGCAAGAAGATAAACCTAGCATGCGCCCTATCTATATGACGGTCCTGAGAAACTCATTGATGGACAACAACACCCCCCTAGATCCTTTCGGAATGGAACATCAGGGTGCTCTCACAATCCCTTTCGGACCGACCGATTCCCAGTGCCCCAGGAATCGACCGAGAGACTATTACCTTGTGCACAAGTTGTCCGAGACCAATGCAAGACAAGCAACATTCACATTCACATTCACAAGCACATAACAATCTAATAGCCACACCCCCCTGGAACCCGAAGGCACGGAACATCAGGACGGACTATTAGACTATACTCTTCTTCTTATTCAAGCAAACACATCTTTTCACATATCTAATAGCACACCCCCCTGGAACCCGAAGGTACGGAACATCAGGGTGCACTATTAGTCTATGCATATACGAATCAAAGGCAGCAGTTCGATATAGCAAAACAGACAAGCGAAACATACTTTTTGACAAGCACGATTGATTCTTATTTAACATGCAAAAACTATCTCTTTCTTTCTTAGCATATTCAGGGAACATATTTTAGGCATTTCGTTTACTTATCTTCTTAGCATGGCAAGGGTTCGTTTGAGCTGTGTCGGTGTAACTAAGCATGTAACATTTCTATCTTTCTCTTAGCATAGCAGTAGTTCATTCTCATTTCTGACAAGCATTTATATTCTCTTAGTTAGGCAGCGTATTCGTTTCAATGACAAGCTATGTGAGTTCTCTTATTAGCATGCTGAGTCGATTCTATCATTCTCTTATGAAAACATTTTTTTAAGCAAACAAGCATTCAAAAACTCAGATTCATTTTTAAGTCGTGCCAGAATCAGAGAATGCAGTTTTGTCCACTCACCTTGATTAATCGGTCGGGAACTCTCCGAGAAGACTTCCGTTCGAGCAAGCAAGTCGATCCCACTTGTACATAGCGCCGACGCGGAGCGGGGCACTACATACTTACCCACCAACAAAGAGTTTCGTCCTCGAAACTCAAGGAGAAACTCACGAAAACACAAGCAGCGATAGTCCTCATCCCTCGCCATCCCAAATCCAAAACTCAGCAATCCATAATCACAAATCATAAATTACATCTCAAGCAAATAAAAACAAATCCAGAAACTTTTGCCGGCATTTTCGAGAATATTTACGGACTCATTGTATGGAACGTTCACTGCATCTCACATCAGGCACATCTCAGAGTTGGAAGCAACGGAATGGGCAAGGAATCGAGTCGCTCTGATACCATTATATCACGCCCCGGTCCCGCAGGGCCGTTCGTCCTCGCTTTGGTCCCTACGGAACCGATCGTCCTCGCACGGGCGTGATGCCGTGCAAGCCTAAAGTGCGCTTGCATTAGGCCAAAGCTTTGAAACAAGGGCAAGTAAGCTATTCAATATCTGAAGCAGCGGCACATAACATTGCAGAAAAGTGAAGAACACAATGGCATATGAAAATAGGCTCTTTTATTGATATTCACAAATGTTACAAGCGGCACATGGCCGAGGTTATAATTCGCTCAAGCATTCTTCTCTCGATTATAATGATACCGTTCCATACATTATGTCCCTTTATACAAAGCAACTCAAAGCAGGCACAACTCGATGCGGCTCCAGGCATCGACTCCAGATTTTCGGTTCCTTGGGATGAGGTATGGCTATCGCTTCCTCGGACGAACGGGCACCTGAAAATAAGCAGACTATTGGTGGGTCATCACTTTATGCAAGTACTGGTGAGATAAAACAACGGAACATAAGCTACACCCCCTGAAACCTACACTAAGTAATCATGTGGCAAAATATTGCATTACTAGTGATCTTGCTAGTTTTATCTAAGTTCATTTCATGCAGTTCAGAACTATAGTCAGATTACATCTTTGAAAACATAACTTGAAAACAGTTTGCATATCGAAACTATAAGCATACGAATCGGGACAGTGCTCTATCGTGTAGTGTGCAGCATGTATTGTGCAACACAAGTCTAACTCTTAGGGGCAAAGCTTAACTAGCATACGGATCATATTGAATCGAGGCAACGTATCAAGTGGACTATCATTTAATCAAGCACACAAATAGAACTATCAATCAGAGGTCGGTCCTCGAGAAACTCAGGATCGGTAGCGGTAATCCAGCTAACCAATGACTCACATTCTGATCCTATTAGCAGCTGTGACTCATGGCTGCACATTACTGCCGAAGCAGCCGTAACCAAGGTTCAGCTCTGCACTAATAGTCATTGTCCGACCGATGCGAATGCATGCAACACTATCAGATAAATTCTATGATGCAGACAAAATAAACATGCGTGCTCATGCATAAACTCATATTTCTTACCCCATAGCCGAACGGTTATCCCTGCAGCAGACACACAAGTTAGTCACAATATGCACCTTATGAACAAACTTATGAATCCATCTTCTTCTGGTGTCACAATGATAGGTATGCAAGAAGGTAAACCTAGCATGCGCCCTATCTATATGACGGTCTTGAGAAACTCATTGATGGACAACAACACCCCTCTAGATCCTTTCGGAACAGAACATCAGGGTGCTCTCACAATCCCTTCCGGACCGACCGATTCCAGTGCCCCAGGAATCGACCGAGAGACTATTATCTTATGCACAAGTTGTCCGAGACCAATGCAAGACAAGCAACATTCACATTCACATTCACAAGCACATAACAATCTAATAGCCACATCCCTCTGGAACCCGAAGGCACGGAATATCAGGGCGGACTATTAGACTATACTCTTCTTCTTATTCAAGCAAACACATCTTTTCACATATCTAATAGCACACCCCCTGGAACCCGAAGGCACGGAACATCAGGGTGCACTATTAGTCTATGCATATACGAATCAAAGGCAGCAGTTCGATATAGCAAAACAGACAAGCGAAATATACTTTTTGACAAGCACGATTGATTCTTATTTAACATGCAAAAACTATCTCTTTCTTTCTTAGCATATTCAGGGAACATATTTCAGGCATTTCGTTTACTTATCTTCTTAGCATGGCAAGTGTTCGTTTGAGCTGTGTCGGTGTAACTAAGCATGTAACATTTCTATCTTTCTCTTAGCATAGCAGTAGTTCGTTCTCATTTTTGACAAGCATTTATATTCTCTTAGTTAGGCAGCGTATTCGTTTCAATGACAAGCTATGTGAGTTCTCTTATTAGCATGCTGAGTCAATTCTATCATTCTCTTATGAAAACATTCTTTTTAAGAAAACAAGCATTCAAAAACTCAGATTCATTTTTAAGTCGTGCCAGAATCAGAGAATGCAGTTCTGTCCACTCACCTTGATTAATCGGTCGGGAACTCTCCGAGAAGACTTCCGTTCGAGCAACCAAGTCGATCCCACTTGTACATAGCGCCGACGCGGAGCGGGGCACTACACGTAAAGTGTGGATGCCCCGAACATCCTCTACCCTTCCTGAAGGCTCTCTCTCTCCGATCAACAAGGTTGCGGCGTCCCAACCTATACGCTCTGTGCGCATAAAACTCAGTCTTCCGTCACTGGCGGAACAGACAAAACTTCTGGCAATGCCCCAGTGCCAATCCAGAAGTATACAATGCGCTCGGCGCATAAAAACTCGTCTTTCGTCGCTGACGGGGCAGACGTAGTTGCTGACAAGGTCTCAGCGCCAAGTCAAGAAATTCAAACGCGCCCTGCGCGTAAAAATATCTCTCCCGCCTATAAGGGGGCAGATGGTTCCTTCAAACTTCGTAAGGGAAAACTAGTGGCGGATTTCCCGACCTCTCGATTTTTACGCTATCAAAAGAGGAATCTGCTTGCTCTCCAGATTACGCGGGAAGCTGATGGCCGATTGAGGACTTCCTCAGTTTTACGCCAACCTGAACAAAATTCCAAATTACGCAGGAAAAACCCCTCGACGTAAAGAAAGCCCAGTTGGTCGATAGATTTGCTCCATATGGGTCAGCTGCAGCTTACGTAGCTGGACTGTTGTATATATATGGCAGTAAGAGTGTTGGGGTTCCCAATATCCGCATTTTGATTGATGTAAAAAGGCAAAATAAGCCTTCTTCTTCTGATAATCCTCCTGATCTGCGCGATTTCTTGCTTCAGAAACGCAAAGACAAGAGATCTCCTGATATGTCTATTACACCACCTAGGGAGCACTGTTGTGATAGCCACAAAGTTGTAGTTAATTATTGCTGTTCTAAGGCAAAACGGTCAGTTTTCGACCGGTTGAACTACTCTTTGTCCTTACAGGAAGAAGAACCTACATTCGCATAGGTGAATATGGCTTAACACGTTCCTAGAGGAAGATCAAATTCAAGACGTCATACCTCTAGAACTCTGAGCCAAAGGAGATTCAACAGACTCCTCGAGAACATTGAAGCTGGGGTATTCCGAAACACCCGTTCGAGGTCACGACAACCAGCTTCGTATTCCTCTAATTTCGATATTGGGGGTCGCCAGTTTCCCGAATCAGATGTTGAAAGTATAGAGTCAATCTCTACAGAGACCTATGCTAATCCCTCGGTAGCACCCAGGGAAATGAGAGTCTATGCAATCAAAAATGAACATGAAGAAGCTTCCCCATCAGGAAGTACGGAACAACGTATCGCTGTTTTGGAAACATCATTCAAAAAGATGCATACCATGATGCAGAGTATGCACCAAATGTTGCTGACTCAACATGCAGCTACACCTGTTCCCCCAACTCAACTACGGGTGGGGGTAGATATTCTATCAAACCAGGATCCCATTCAAGATCAAGAATTGGCTGCTCCTCGACCTCTCAATCCAGAAAATATATCACCTCCTGTTGGGGTCACCATACAGCCGATCTCTCACCCCTCTGCAGTCCCTTTCCCAACTGAAGATCCGATGCAGGCAGTTTGGGAATTAAAAGCCCAATTTGATACCTTAAAATATATGGATCAACTTAAGAAATTGGGAATTAACCAACCATACCTAGCTATCTGGGATGAGATTCCTTTTCCCCCAAAGTATAAGCCACAGACTATGGCTTTGTTTGAGGGAAAGACGTCACCAAGTCAATACATGAACTACTTCAGTATGATGACGGTGTTGCTACAAGGGAATGATGCCCTTCTTACTCGAGTATTCAAGGGCTACCTATCTGGTGTAGCCTATCAATGGTACTGTAGCTTGGCGGATAATTGCATTACTTCCTTCGAAGACCTTATTCTTCGTACGATTCTATGAAGGAGGGATGGACATGTCTATATCCTCACTCATCGAAGTGAAGCAGAAGGAGAAGGAAAACATTCATACTTTCATCGAACGTTTTCGTCAAGCCACTTTGCAGATGCCTTCCGGAGTTTCAGATTCAACCTTGGTGGACATCTGCAGGAAGAACCTCCTTCCATTAATTTCGATGTTCACAGGACCATATCAGTTCCATGATTGGCCCTCGTTTATTATCTCAGCAGTTGCCGCTGAAGATAACAGTCGCAAAGTGCGTGATAATGGAATCATGATCTCCACCTCTGACAAGGGAAAACGGTCATCTTCTAATAGCGACCATCCTCGTGATTCCAAAGGAAAATAAGCTCTGGCGATTAACACATCCAGGCAACATACTTCCAGAACCACACAGACGAAACCTGGGACTTCCAGGCCCATCAAGTGGTATTCTTTTGATGATGACGACATTCCAAGCATATTCGACTGTCTAGTCAAGAGTGGCAAGCTCACCCTCCCCGAAGTAAAATGGCCAAATGAAGTCGGCAGTACCAATAACCCTAAGTACTGCATTTTCCATAGGTATATACATCACCCTTCCAAGGCGTGTTATATACTAAAAAGGAAAATCCTGGAACTGATCGATGCCAAGGCTATCACTCTGCACAATAGTGAGAAGACGGTCACCGCCAACATGATCTCTCTCTAATTCGGCGATCTACCCCCTCAAGAAGTCTCGGACGGTATAATACCTATCCCCCGGACAACGATGAACATTGTTAATCTCCCTCCGGCCAGGGGTCAAAACCAGGATTTGGTACCCCTAACTACCCAGCATGGTAAGATTATGTGGGTTCATTCTGATCTGGTGTCAGAGATTGAGGAAGAGACCCAAGCTGCTAAGGCTAGGCCTAAAAAGAGCTCGAAGCATAAATATGTCATATGGTTGTAATATCCTCTATATCAGTAAAAGAGGCTTTGGCTACCGGCATCCGTTCAGGGAAAGCCTACCTCAAGGACTATGGAGAAAATTAGGAAGAAGTAACGGCAGACACTTCAGCTGCCAAGCCTTCAGAACCGGAACCTGTTATACCAGCGGCCGGTCCTTCTAGACCAACTGCGGCAGACAAGGGCAAGCAAAAAGAAGTGCGCTTTGATAAACCTTTGAAGAATATCCAAAACAAAGGTTTGGAGAAGCCGTATAACTTTGACATCCTGGCCCAATTGGCTAATACACCAGCCAGATTATCCATTTTTGAGCTACTTAGGCTCTCTAAAGACACTCGTCAAGCCCTGAGTGAAGCATTAATGCAGGCGAATGCATACTTGACCCAGCTCAAGTCCTCTGATGAAGAACTTGTGGCATGTCCTCAATGCCATAGTGTGATGGAAGTGGTCCCCAACATCACTTTCACTCAAGAAGACATGTTGTTAAAACATAATAGGCATGACAGACCACTCTATTACACCGGATATGTCGGTTCCATGGAGGTAGACTGGTTTCACATAGATCCGGGATCATCGATCAGTATCATTGCCCATATTCTGCTCAGACCGCTGAGGATTTCTACCAGCGAATTGGCTTACACCACCACTACAATCATGGGCTTCAACGCTAGAAAAAGTAAGCCGTTGGGGAAGATTCGCCTGAGAATCTAGATTGGCGACCTCAGATCAGTGGCTACATGCTATGTCATTGATTCAGAAGTATCCTATAATATTCTGCTGGGCAGACCATGGATCCATGATCACAACATCGTTCTTTCGACTCTACATTAATGCTTCAAATATGTAGATGCCCAAGGAACAGTACAAACAGAGTTTGCTGACCTTAACCCATTTAAAGGAGTAGAATCCTACTACTCCGATGCCATATTGTACACCCAAGACTACATGACGGAGGTGGCAGGCAAGACAGAGGAGGAATCCCACCGGGAGCCAGAAAAATCCTCTGCCGAGCAACCTCTATCAATCAAGGTGAAAGGATGAACCACTCGTCCAAAAGTTATAGAACCCATGGCTATTCACCTGATCAAAACCAAGTCAGGACAAGAAGGTGCTCCTCTAGTGATCACTTTGAACCAGAAACCTCCACCTCTGATCATCAACCTTCGATGCAACCAACAGCTGATTGATGTAAATACCGAGAACATGGTTTCTGATGATAATAAAGAACGTCTTTTCCAGTATACTGATGCTCAAAGTCCTAATCATGAATCCTTTTCCCATAACGATATAGAACCTATAGCACAAAAATTCTTAAAAGCTATAGATTCCTATCATTCGTATGTATGGGAAGTGGCATCAACATCCAATGTCATCACGACATATAGGCCATATGAAGATTCTATCTTTATCGTCCCACCTACCCGTAAAGATCAGCGTCCAATAGTCTTCGGTCGCATGTGCAACGAACCGACTGTATATGAAGACTCTCCCAATAAAGATGCTGGTAAAATGCAGGTTCACAGATATAGTCCGCAAGCTTTGAAGATTATGCAAAGTATGGGTTATGACTTAAAGCTGGAGCCAGGCCTCAATTACGGGAAAGGCAGACGAATGTCGTTGCATGGTGATCCCTACTGTCAACGAACCCGTTATGGGTTAGGGTATACCTTCTCTCATACAACTTCTTAGTCAAATGAAGATATCTTTTCCTCTTCTCAAGATGGCTCGTCATCCTCCGGCTCATATGTTAACCTCGAACGAGCATCATCAGTAAATACGGTATTGACAGATTCTTTTGAAGCAGATGAACAAGAATCCAAACCGTTTGAAAATGACTCCTGGGCACAGCAGATGGATACACAGTGGGAACTTAGGTTCGAGCAGAGAGAGCCTCCCACCGAAGATGAGGTTATCCAAGTGGGTGTTGGGGATGAAACTTTACCAAAACCGATATTTATCAGTAACAATCTTTCCGAAGCAGAAAGGAAAGAAATAATCCAACTGATAAGAGAGTATATCGACATCTTTGCATGGAATTATGAGGATATGCCAGGTCTTGATCCAAAAGTAGCTACTCTTAAGCTCAACATACTGCCCAATTCGAAGCCCGTAAAGCAGCACCAACGCCGGTTCCGCCCAGATATGATGGATGCCATTGAAGCTGAAATCAAGAAGTTGATAGCCTGCGAGTTCATCCGTGAAGAGCAACATCCTGATTGGGTCGCCAGTGTTGTCCCGGTCGTGAAAAAAATAGGGAAAGTGCGTATCTGCATCGATTTCCAAGATTTGAATGCAGCTTGCCCTAAGGATGAGTTCCCTCTTTCCATCACAGACGTCATGATTGATAATACATGTGGTTTTGAACGCATGTCTTTCATGGACAGATTTTCAGGATACAACCAAATCAAGATGCATCCTGAAGATGAAAAGCATACTGCCTTCCGTACACCACTAGGGATATATTGCTATACAGTCATGCCCTTCGGATTAAAGAATGCCGGGGCTACATATCAGCGAGCCATGAGTAACATATTCCACGAGCATCTATGCAAAACAGTGGAGTGTTACGTAGACGACATCGCTGTCAAAAGCCATCTCAAGGGTTCTCACATCTAAGACTTGAAGACAGTGTTCGAGTTAATGCGTCAACATTAACTCAAAATGAACCCTACAAAGTCCTTTCTCGGAGTGTCCAGTGGCAAATTCTTAGAATTTATCATTATCGCTAAAGGCATTCAAGTTGACCCTAATAAGGTGAAGGTCATTTTGGAAATACGACCACCCCATAATCTGAGAGAACTCAGAGGATTTCAAGGTCGTCTAGCTTATATCAGAAGATTCATATCCAACCTTTCAGGGAGATGTCCACCTTTTTCTCGTCTCATGAAGAAAGGTGTATCCTTCGTATGGGACGAAGCCTGTCAGCAAGCATTTAATGATATTAAATGCTAATCCTCTAGTTCTGGTGCCTCCCGTCATAGGAAGACCATTTTTGCTGTATTTTCAAATAATAGATCATTCTTTAGGGGCTCTCCTCGCATAGAACAACGACGAAGGTCATGAACAGGCTATCTACTACCTAAGTAGGATGATGGTCGGAGCTGAACATCGTTACAATCCAGTGGAGAAAGAGTGCTTGGCCTTAATGTTCTCCATTTAGAAAATACAATATTACGTGACAGTCCAGACTATTCATATTATCTCCAGGATTAATCCTCTTCGGGTATTGATGAGTAAGCCAAGCGTTCTAAATTCTCGACTTGCGACTTGGGCGATGTTATTAACACCGTATGATATGGTGTATGTCCCTCAGAAGTCCATAAAGGGTCAAGCCTTGGCTGATTTCTTAGCTGCCCATCCGATTTTGGAAACCTTCAAACTATACGAGGATATTCCTGACGAAGTTGCAGAATATAACTCCTCAAGGGAAGATGATACATGGCAGCTATTCTTCGATAGTACCTCTCAGACTGGTCCCAAGGGAAACGTGGTCTCAGGAGTAGGAATTATTTCGGTGACTCCTGACAAACTCGTCATCTACCAAGCATATTCTCTTAGCGAACCCTGCTCTAATAACATGACAGAGTATAATGCCCTACTCATCGGGCTTCAAGTCGCTAAAGAATTGGAGGTCGAATATCTGGAAGCTTTCGGTGATTCCCAGCTGATCGTCAACCAGGTCAGAGGAGTATATGAAGTTTGCAATCCAGACCTCATTCCTTATCACCAAGCAACGATCAAGATCGCCATATATTTTAAAGGATTCTTCCTAGAGCATGTGTCTCGATCTCAGAATTTAGAAGCTGACGCTCTGGCCAGCCTAGCTGCAGATCTATCCATTCCTATAAGAAGGCAAAACTCGGTGATCCTTTTTAATAGAGATCTATTTTGTGTGAAAAACAACTTTCACATGGAACGCAGCTACGCTGTGAACACAGACCCTCCCAAGAGAGACTGGAGAAGTCCCTTTATAGATTTTGTGGCATACGAAATCTTACCGGAGGATCCTAAAGAAGCAGTATCCATCAAAAGACGATCATTACGCTTATATTTTGATGCGTCTTCACAATGTCTATATCGCCGAACCTACTATGGACTGCTATTACGATGTCTCTCTGATGATGAGGCACAGTAGATTATCCGTGAAGCTCACGATGGCGTATGCGGAGCACATCAACCCGGTCCTAAGCTACAGGATCGTATAAGGAGGATGGGCTATTACTGGCCTACTATGATCACAGATGCAATAAAATATGCAAGACAATACAAAGACTGTCAGGTTCATGCAGATTTTATACATCAACCTTCTGAACATTTACATCCTACGGTTGCATCCTGGCCTTTTGAAGCATGGGGTATGGACCTATTCACCCGTCTTCTTTCAGAGGTCATCGGTTCATAGTGGCCATCACGGATTATTTCTCTAAATGGGCAGAGGCAATCCCTCTTGCTGAAGTAAAGACATCCAATGTGATCAGCTTCCTCAAGCATCATGTTATTTATCGCTTTGGGATACCCCGAAGGATCATTCATGAAAATGGGCCTTAATTCATCAGCCAAACGTTTCACCAATTTTGCGATAAGAATCGGATACAAAATATGTCCTTTATGGCATATAATCCTGCTACTAATGGTTTGGCCGAAGCCTTCAACAAAACCATCATCAAACTCTTGAAGAAGTTCATTTTCTCGAATAAAAGAGATTGGAATAAGAAGTTGGGAGAATGCCTCTGGGCATACCACACAACGGTACGGACACCAATAAGTTTTATATCATTCTCATTGGTTTACGGGAGTGAAGCAGTTCTCCCCATTGAAGTTTAAATTCCTTCACTCAGAATAGCAGTCGCTAATGAGTTGACTCAGAAAAATAATTATCAACTAAGGTTTCAAGAGCTAGAAGGATTAGACGAGAAACGTCTTCAAGCTCAACAGCGCATTGCGTTCTACCAGGCACGCATTTCCAGAGCTTTTAATCAAAAAGTGAAGGAAAGAGTGTTCAAAGTTGGCGAGCTAGTTTTAGCTGTGAAAAGGCCAATGATCATTACTCACAAGAGTAAGGGTAAATTTTAGCCCAAATAGGAGGGCCCTTATGTGATCGAGACGACATTCTCAAATGGCGCTTAAAGATTAGCCAAGCCTAATGGAGACTTGCTAATAGCTCCTATCAACGGCAAATTCCTGAAGAAGTACTATGCTTAATCTTCTTGCTTAAGCGGAGTATGGTGAAGATTTCGTTCTGACGATACTACGCACAAAGATTGGTTGGAGCATATTCTATCATGTCCATATAACCTCTGAATAGATATGTTCAACAAATTTGAATTGTCAAAACCTATCACGTCCATATTACCTCTGATAGTGTTTTGTACACAAATTTTAGTTGGAGCATATTCTATCATGTCCATATAACCTCTGAATAGATATATTCCACTAAAACTTGCCGAAAGGATATCACGTCCATATTACCTCTGATATCACTTTCGCCCTAGCCTATCATTTTCAAAAATGGTGGATCCACCAAAGTCAGATAAAGTCTCTTTATTATCTCCAGAAAGAGCAAGTTACATATCAAAGAAAAAAGGTACATCATTTGGGAGGAGCAATCAAATCACGGATTTGTTGTGCCAGTGCGGCCATCTTCTCATTCCTGGAGCTTAAAATGGTAGTGCAAGCCTGCTCCAACCTTGCCTCCTCATTGTTCAAGGTAGACAGTTCAGACCGAGCATGTATAAAACCTGCGTGGGTGACACCCACACGAGTCAGGTTCTGCTGAGCCGCTTCCATTCGGTCCTTCAATATGTCTCTAGCTGCCGATGAAGTGAGAACCCTCTCCTCTGCCTGAGCAAGTTCATCTTTCAACTTGCGGACCCTCGCTGACTCTTCCTCATATTCGGCTTCGCACTTTTCCAGCTGGGGAATGACATACCCCAATACAGCATGCTCTGCATTTATTTCTTTCTGCTGTGCTTTGATGGACTTGCTCAGAGTTTCTATCTCCCCAATAAGCCTTGCAGTCAAAGAGTCATACTCAGCCTGAATCAGGTCATCAATACTGCCTTGGAATAGTTGCAAATAATTGTTAATGGATTGTTCTAAACATTAACTATTTGCTCCAGCGCATCAGCTCTCCCAGCGTCGTTAAAATTTCTGATCGGCGCTATGGCAACCTGGGAGGACATCCTCAGAGCCTCGAAGCCTAGATTCTTCTCTAACACCATTGATATCAATATTTTCAAAGTAGTGTAGAAAATGCTAGTGTACTACTCAATTATCATGGCAAAATCTGAATGGACGCTGGGAGTGGCTGCAATATCAGCAAATCCCTTTTGTGGAAGGTTGGAAGAAGATATGGCCATAATGGTCGCTTCAGCAGACGACACGACAAAAGAAGAGGCACCAATAACGGTCGAAGTTGCTGACATGCTCAACGAAGGAGGCGCAGTCACGATGATAGGCTCATCCTCCTCCGATGACATAGGGACTGTATTGGGCGAGGTTACCATCAAAAATGTTGCGGAAGAAGGATCGACAGCTTCAAAGCTTGCTCCCTCAATATCGGATACCGCCACTTCATAGGTTGGGTCCGTAACAAAATCAAAAGTTGCATCGGTTCCACCTTCCCCTGAGATCTCTTCCCCTGAAAAGAAGACCAAAGAAAGTTAATATCAATTCGATGCTAATTTTCTCTAAAAAAGAGGCATAAGGATAACATTTACCCATGGCTGATGGTATATATGTCGCGTCCGCAGCCAGTACAGCTAAATTATTTCTTAATAATGCTAAGCGAGCTGTCATACCTGGGGAAGAGGGTGCGTCAAATGACGTCTGAGGAAAGTCATCCAAGTCTTCACCCAGATCCAATCGAGGTTCATCAGGTGGAATCTCGCCAGAGATACTTACAGACAAAGAAGGGGCTGGACCCATTATTGGTCTGGATAAAGATATCCTTAAATTGCTCGGCCCCGAAGGTGACCTCATCGCACTACCAGTAGCGGTAGTAGTGACGGCAGTCTCGAGCAAAGAATCTCCGGCACTGTCAACCGGAGCGGTGGAGGTTCCCTCTCTAAAAGTTGAAGGACCTTCAATCAAAGGATCACCCTCAATAGGGGAAACAGCAGACTCACTCCTAGGAGCCTCATGGCTGGAAGTTCTTTTAGGACCACCGATAGTCTTCTTTTTCTTGTGAGGGGAAGGTTCTTTCGGAGTAGGAACCCTTCGCTTACTGGAGATAACGAGAGGCTCTGGAGGTGGAGGTATTACACCTCTCGGTACTGTCAACAAAAACTCGTCTGGACCGACAGGGTCTTCACCTTCATCAGAGGAGACTGATGGAACCTCCTCTCTTCCAGTAGACTTTTGGGACGGCATCCTAAAGCTTCCACGCATATCAAAATCGCGATAGAAGGTATTGATGGCCACATAAAATGGCGCATATGAATGAAGGATGCGTAACTCCATAGAGAGGGAAGTCGCGGGCACGGTAAAGGTTGCTACAGTACAACCCATCATGAAGTATCGCCACCCTCTCGCTCCATCAATAAGTCCACCTCTGGACTTGAAGCTGGTGATTCTATTCCCTACATATAGCTGGTCATACCCAAATTGTCGGGCAAATCGCTAGGCAAATATGGCTCCAGGAAGCAATGGTCCTTACTTCTGTACAGTAAGTGAGAAGGTATGATGCAGATCAACCAGTAGAAGGCTTCAAGAGAAAGAATGGTTCTCCCATGACCTTCATCCTTGAGTTTCGTCCTCTGTTGATTAAGATATACAGTGGGGACGATACAGAAAAGCTTCCAGCTATGAGCAAAATTTAATGCTCGTCGACAGTCTACGAGGTCGTCACATTCCAGGAGGAATTCTTATAATTCAACAAGAAATTATTGTCCGAACTACTGGAAGAGCCGGGAGACATAACCCTAGGGTTATGAAGAATTAACCATCCCATCAGATATAGGAATGGTAATTCTACCCTGGGAAAGCTTTCACGCCGTGTGTCATCTGCAAGCAGCCCATCAGTAATGGCCCTCAGGCCAGCTTGAATCCGGCATACCATGGCAGGAAGCATGCCTAGTCTTGCTCCAAATACCAAACACACTGCAGGCCATAAGATATTGCGATGAAGGCGATATGCAGAGGCAATACCAGGAACTACCAATCAGCATAGCCATATAGAGAGGAAACCAGCCAGTTGAGCTTCCCTCGACAGAGGCTTGCGGTAATGCCTCATATAACTGTAGGCTTTAGTGCCTGCAGTATAACCCTTGATCTCCTCATCGAGAATTTGATATGAAGCCTCAGCGTCTTCAATAAGATCATCGACTATTTGAGCATTCAGCATGCTCAGAAGATTCAAGGGTTTATCTCTGCTATCCACAACTTTGTCTGGCTTAGCAGCTCTGGCCTGATGAAAGAAGAGATATGACGCCCATTTGTTGGTATGAGCCAAATCAGAGGGTTCATTATAGAAAGCGGTACAGGCAAGATAGTGACACATCAACTCCTGGTACACTGCCGCTACCCGAGGGTTTACATCCTTCAGCTCCTTATTTGTGGGAACATAGTCTTCATAAGGAGTATCCCCTATTGGCAGCTTTAAAATCTCTTTCATATCGTGAAGGGCCAATCCCAACTCCCCCAGCGGAGTGGCAAAAGTCCCAGTGAGCAAAATATACCACTCCATCAAAGCCAAAAACAGGTTAGGGTTGAGAGACAGCCCAACACTGGTAGCATTCACAGCCTCAAACAAACTAATGCTCTCCAGCTCTGTCCTAAAATGCTTCAGGACCCAAGCGGTTAAACGAGCCCATCGAAGATTCCTAGGGGTAACCCACCCGTCGGTCCGAGGATTAACCTTGGGATATACTCCTCCATGCCCCATGAAATCATTACAAAAAGTCGATAGTTGGAATGGCTGGAGAAGTGCAGTGTCTTCACTCGGGACGCTACCCAGAAATAATCCCCTAAAAGGTATAACAGGACCTAAAGGACGGCTCATAAATAGTCCTCGATCGGATCCTTTCTGATAAAATATCTTCCCCGGCTGGCCATAAAGATCAGGAGTCAGAGTCCATGTCATCCTCCTGGGATACGTGGCATAGAAGAATGCCGAGATAGGGTAATCTCGAGGCATCCTTGGCAAGTACATGACCATGCCTTCAGCATTAAAAATCCAGTTCTCCTTCTTGGGCTTAATCTGGGATTGTTTATCAATCATATCCCCGAACAGGAAGGCTGGTTTTATATATTTGTCCCCATCTATATACGTCAGAGGCTCCCCACTGATCATGCTCAGTAGCATTCGTTCTCCTTGAGACGATATCAGAATTCCCCTTCCTTCAGGATACTGGGGTCCAGAGATAGGGAATGTCACTTGGGATAGATCCTCCAGATAATTGGAGTTCAGCATCCCAGCAGTAGAACCCATCACCTCAGCCAACAGATGTATCTGCAAGTCAACTACAAAATGCAAGAGGAACAAGTCAGTTTCTATACTAGACGTTACATCTTGCAGCTTATGCCAAAGATCAACAGTCTATGCTCTTACGCCAAGACTGTAAAAACTTGAGTTTTTATGCTGGAACCTATTTCCTAGGCGTAAATTTTAAGATTGGCAGTATACACAAAAATCTGACAGTCTGTGTTTTACGCCAGACTGCCAAAACTTAAGTTGTTACGCCGGATTTTTCATCCAGAGCGTAACACTCAAAGTTTGTAGTATACGCCAAATTTCAACAATCAAAGCTTTTACGTCAGACTGAGAAAATATAGAGTTTTTATGCTGACACATTAGGAATGTGGGCGTAAATGATAAAATATCTCCGAGCATCATCTTCCTCGAAGAGGCTCTCAACACAGAAGATGACTTAGCGCGTTCACATATAACGTGTGCGAAGGGTTTTTCTTCGTTTTCTGTCATCCTAAAAGCTTTACCTATGACGCCCGGTGCACAGCTTGATGGTGGGGTACTTCGTTCAGAGCGAGAAGAAGACACAGCTTTCTTTTCCTTAGAGGTGGAAGTTGATTTTGGTGCCATGGCTAGAACTCAGAGTTCTCGAGAAAGAGACGAAGAAGAAAGGTTCTTGGAAAGCTAGGGTTTTTGCAAAAAAGACAGATGAAGAGTTTCTTCTCTCAAAGCCTTGGAGTATTTATAGAGTTCAGATAACTCTTCGAATCCCTAACCAAATCCGATATTTAATATTCGGTTATGATTTGGGACCACGTCAGCATATCATTTGAAGAAGGACAGTCAGTAGATCCAGATTTTATGCGAAGAGCAAATCTATGATTGTTACGCCAAGGAGCTTCTTACGCTCAGAGACTACAAATCTACGATTCTACGCTCAGAGGCTATAAGTCTATGGTTTTATGCCCGGATGATTTTATGCTCAGTAGCTTTTATCCTCGAGAGGCTACAAACCTACGACTTCATGCTCAGAGGCTACAAATCTACGATTTTACGTTCAAAAGCTTTTACGCTCGAGAGGCTACAAACCTACGTCTTTACGCTCAGTAGCTACGAATCCATGATCTTACGCCAGAAAGTGTTTTATGCTCAGAGACTACAAATCTACGATTCAACGCTCAGAGGCTATAAGTCTATGGTTTTACGCCTGGATGCTTTTATGCTCGGTAGCTTTTTGCTCGAGAGGCTACAAACCTACAACTTTACGCTCAGAGGCTACAAATCTACGATTTCACGCTCAGAAGCTTTTTACGCTCGGAGGCGACAAATCTACGACTTCATGCTTGGAAGTTTTCTTTTCAGAGGCTATAAATCTACGGTTTTATGCCCGGATGCTCCCATGCTCAGCAGCTTTTACGCTCAAGAGGCTACAAACTTATGATTTTATGCTCATCTATACTACGGATCTATGGCTTTCCTCATATCTTAAAATATACAGGCCAGGGTATGCGTATATCTGAACAATTCTCAAGACGACCAACTACAAGAATTTTCGCAGAAGATGCTGCTCCTTTATGGCCATAAAATATTCCAAGTACCTAACACAGTCCAGTCAGAATCCTTTCTCTACAGTCAAGTACGGCCTGTTTTGACAGCCATTTCTTGCCCTATTTTATGGGTTTTCGAAAATTATTCCTTGAAGATGATGATCTGAACAAGAATTCTTTACATCAGAGAAGTGACTATTCAGAACTCCATACAACGCCTCGTCCAAAATAGCATGACAATTTGGGCATTCAACTTATTGCTAAGGAGCTTTCTACGCGTTTTCAGTTATGCGTAAAAGACATGACGAGATCAGATATTTTCTTATCAGAGTCTGCATAAAGTTATTCAGACGTGCCGAAGCTGCATATATTCAGACTTCATCACAGCAAATATGGCAAATCATCAGATGCGTAAAAGAAGACAATTTTATTAATCATGATTACATATGATGGAAATCAAGTCTACAAAGGGTTTTTTATCTTCATGATTACATATAATGAAAATCCTTGTTCTACCATGGATTTTTCATTTTCATTTAAAGATCACACCAAGACTCTGCTGCGTCAGGTCATCATATTGGTGGAGATCTTTTTTCGTCTTCTTCAGCAGTTAATCGATTTTCTGCAACCGATTAACAAAAAATGATAAATGGCGGGAGGATACAAAACTGGGCCTGCATAAATTATTTAGAGCCCATCCTCCATACGCTATGACAGATAAAGTTGAGGTTTTAGACCCAACTCAATACTGGAAGACAGGGTCAGTTTGTCTGCCCTCGTCCACCGTCGTAACAAGAAAAAATACAGCTTGCAAGCTGTGTGGCTAAATGGGACCCTTCCTCTCTCCTGGATGCATTGCCATATGAAATTGCTGATCATCCCAAGCAAAGGAAGCTATGATATCCTTCCATGATCCATCGTTGCAGGTGACATTTGCTCGAAGATGCCTCTTTTTATGGCTCTTTATATGTTGGAAGAACATGATCTTCTTCTTCCTCAAATCGACCCGACGAAGCTCGGCAACCATCTCTGTATGGTGAATGAAGTGTGGGAAAAACAGGTTAACTCAGTTACCTTTTTATAGGCAGAGGAGATCACATCAAATCCCAACGAAATCCAAAATTTTGTCGCAAAATCAGTCTCGTCGAACGAGTAAAACTTGACCGTTTCATGTTTCGTTTAAAGTGTTTCAAATTACGAGAAATTTGAAAACTTTGAAGGGGGTCTTGTAGAAGCATAAAGAAATACGCTGGAGAAATTATATGCACAATCCGCGAAAAGCAGAGTTTCAGTGCTGGGCAGCGTAAAATATGACTTCAGAGTCGTTAGCGTACAACAGAGCTGCAATGCTAGTACAACATAAAATATAGCTCCAGAGACAACCCGCGTAATACAGTATTTCCAAACTGCTTCAGCGTATAAAGGTTGCTACTTCGCCTTTATGGCGTAAAACCCATATGCTTTTAATGCAGCGGGAAGTTATACGAGGAACGCTTCGTATCCCTCGAACAAACTGAACGAGGAACACTTCAAATTCTGCAAATGAACCTTTCAGACAGTACGATGAACTTGACTCCTGACAAAGGGTATAGCACGATGATCAAGAGGACGGCTGTAATGATGATTCGGCACAGAACTCCAAACCGTCGTTTAGTAACATTTCCTTGATATAAATTGCTTTTTATGCATTCAAGGGAATACGCTGCCAGTTTTACATAGGCAGATATGAACTTTTACGCTCAGGAGGAGATAAAGATGACCACCATGTCAAAAGCTGCTCTTCATACAGAGCTCGAGGCACGTCTCTGCAGTTAATGTGCGTGATGGGGGCAGATCTCTGTATTTAATGCACGAGATTTGGTTCTACTTTCAAAGACTGGGTGAGTCATAAGTATGCCTAAATACGTCCATATTATCACCTCTATATATTATGCCATTAGGCTATTTTAAGCTATAGGAGCACGTTGTACGCTATCTGCTTGAAATACGTCGACCTGGCTATTTTCAACTATAGGAGTACGCCGTATGCTATCCCCTCGGAATACGCCAACTCAGGCTATATTTGAATTGGTGTGTGACAAAACTTTTCGGCCCAGAATATGCACAAGACCTTAGTCTACGCCGGCTACCTATCCATGCAACATCAGGCTTCTACGCCTATTTTTGGCTTCTACGCCAACCTGGCAGCTATTTTGGCTTCTACGCCATGGTGACAGTTATTTGGCTTCTACACCAATCATCTCTACGCGAGGAGCAGTTACCTACGTGGCTTGTATGCCGTGATCTTCACAACAGTTATACGCATTATCTCTTAATGGGACACGTGTCACACGCTTATTCAGAAGATCATTTATACGTGGGTGGCAGTTATTGTAACCGCCGCATAAAGAGCGCCCCACTCTCCATTGTTCGGTTTTCTACGCCAACTGGACAGTTATGGCAATTGGATTCTATAAATAGAGACCTCTATTGACAGAGGTCAAGGAGGGTAAAGGTCAAAGAATTGAAGGAACGGGGGATCGGATTAGATTTTTGAGAGAGAAGAGTCCAGAGCAAAGACAGAGATCAGTGATTGATGACTTTGGCAACGAGCGTTCAATCCTTCTTGCGATTTTTGAAGCTTCTCATTCTTCTACAACACTTCTTCAGCATCGTGTGGTCCAAGGGATAAAGTGATCGACTGCAGATCAGACTCCTATAGCAATATTAACCCAGATTAAATTTTGTACTTAACATCCTTGTATAGGATTAATAGTACTTCTTGTTTGTAAACCTAAGAAAAGGTTTCGTATAAACCTATTTGCATTTCTTTCTTTTATTATCAAACAATAGTCTGTGTGTCTCTTTCTACCCAATGTAATCACACATCTCATGTCCACGACGTCTCATGTCCATAACACACAAGATCATGACCTCTATCTAGTACACCGAGTCATAATGATGTCTATGTATATGCAAATCTTATGTCAGGAATCCTGTAAGCCTATACAGAATCACCACAAATAACTTAGAAAATATGCTATCACAAGAATAGTTTCAAGTGTCCTACGGTATGTCGTACTTGATAAAGCAAGCAAGTAAAATATATAGGATTATGGTATCAACTCTCCAAGTGACATTACACGACTCCGCGTACAGCGTCGACAACCGAATCTTGTTCGGACGCTAAGAAATGTCTCACGGTCCTAAGTTGAACAGGTATATCACAGAAATAACTCAAGCAAATAATATCAAAGAAACTACTGCAAGTTTGGCAAGGTAGACTTGCCTAGGTTTTGAACTCCTTCAGTTGCTCCTATAAAAATAAAACCTCCAGGTATGCCTCCAGATGCTGAAACAAATATTACAATTGTCTCAAAATATATAAAATAGCTAGGATTGACTACCCATAAGTCTAATTTGGATACAGGGACATTGATAGTTTGTGGTCAAAGAGGGGTCCACATGTGGCCCACTTCGCACCAAAAATGTGCTAGAGATAAAGTTCTCCAAATTTGTCAAACTTAGTGTCTATAAGTCCAGAACGATGATACAAACCCAATGAAATGTCCAGAACTAGATTCTGATGAGCCGGTCACAAAATCGTCCGTCAAGTAGAACTGTAGGGCCCACGAAACGGGGTTTCGTCAACGTTCTCAGAATTGAACTAAAGTTGGGTCACAGGACCAGCATAATGCTATAAATTCGATGGCTTAAGTTTTGTTGCGAAACAATAGGCACACACGAAATTATGACAATTGTCAGAATACGAGGCTTTTCGACGGATACGCGTTGATTTCGGTGAGCACACACATCTAAATCAAATTCTGCAAAATCTCACACGTCCGTGGATGCAATACACGCCTTTCGATACAACTTACACACAACAAAGTTACCTCATTTAGCGGAACGTACCCCGTTTCAAAAAAATTTTGGTTTAGAAAACCAAGTTTTTGGTTAACTTCAACCACGAATAAAATACAACATACAATAAAATAAATTAAACTAATTAAAGAAATTAAAATTTGTTTATGTTGTTTAAATTGCTGTTTAAGTAGAATTTAAAAATATTAACTAGGTTGGAAGAAAAATGGCCATGAACATGGGTGTTTGGACAGTTTTTTGAACTATAAATTGGGTCATTTATCCTGTTTTGTGTCATAAATTATGACCGATACAGGACACGATACCCCAAACAAATTATACAGAGTTCAAGAGGGTCATGTGGTCTTCGCATAGGTTTTGACAGATCGATATTTGGATTACTATGCAAAAAGATACGAGAGTGGGAAGTAGCATACCTTACTGCTACTGTTCTGATCTTGAAGTCTGGTGGCCTCTTTGCGGTGGCGGCGCACGGCGGTCCGGCGGCTGACGGTGGAGGCGTTGGTCAGGATTGATAGATGGTTTGATGGTGGTGGGGATGGCTATGCTAGGGGTTTTTATAGGGTAGCGGATGGCCGATTACAGGAAGATGAAAGGGCGGTCGGCGGCAGTTTTGGGGGAGGGGAAAAGTCGGGGATCCGAACGTGTATTTGGGGGAGTTACTGTAGAAAGGAAAAATAGGTTTCGGGTTAGCGGGTCGGGTACAGGTCTGGGTAGGATTTAGTTCAGTATGGTTGGTTTGGTCTAGGATGGTTCGGTTTGGTTTATTTTGGTTTGGTTTGGGTTGGTTTAGGTTGGTTTAATTAAAATAATGTAATATGACCATTTAAAATTAGTTTTGGAGCCTCATAAATTCCAAAAAAATTACACAATATCCTATTATTAGTTATACACCCAAAAATATAATTTTTTAATATTTTAAAAATTAATTTAATTCACAAAAATATAATCCATGTAAGAACATTTATTATAATTAACTAAAAATAATAAAAATATTCCACAATAATAATTAATAAATTTTAAATTAAATTGTAAAAAATTAGGGTGTTTACAAATGGTGATCATCATTACCCCAACAAGCCCTTATTCTTGTCTTCTTCTTCTTCTTCTACTGCTCATTGTAAATGTTTGGTTCCATTTGCAACTAAGTTTGCAAGGAAGAACGTTTAGTGATTATTTGGTTTTGTAATCCAAAAAAAGTTATAATCAATATATATATATATATATATATATATATATATATATATATATATATATATATATATATATATATATATATATATATATATATATATACACACTCCATTGAATTGAGGCAATCAGAGAGGGAACTTATGTGTGAACCTCTGATCTCGACTATAACTTCAGGATCCAATAGAGGGTATACCAAAAGATTTATGTGAACCTCTGTTCCTGGCCTTCGTTCCTCTATTTTTAGATCTATCTTGGGACTAACATCTCAAATCATGATCCGAGTAAAATGGAGAACAACTATACAAGTCTTATCGACAGAAGTTTTAACAAACTTGAGAAGTTTGACGGGGAGAACATCAACAACTGAAAGAGAAAGGTCTGTCTCAATCTTCAACTCTTGAACTTTGATTACGTGTTGACAGATCCTCAGCCTACTATTTCAGAGGGTTAAAATGCTCCAACGATTGCTGAGGCCACTGTTCTGTAGATGAAGGGGAGAAGAGAGAACAACCTCTGCAAACTGCTAGTTCTGAACTCCATAGAAGATTTAATGTCAGAGTCATATTGTAGGACAGTCCATGCAAATGACATCTGGGAGTCTCTCGTTAGATATTACAAGATTATAAGAATGGGTCCAAGATTCTTGACACAAGGAAATTCTTTAAGATATGATTTGAGGACAACAAGAAGATGTTGTCTAAAGTCAAGAATTTTCTCGTTTTATATCAAAAACTTGAGGATAATAGCATACCCCTAGTTGACAAATTTATAAAACCCCTAATTTTAAAATTTATATTATTAATTATTTAATGATAATTAGGAGCTAAATAGAGAATTATATCTTATTTAATATTTATTTAAGGTATTTATGCATCTAGGGGATTTATGGAGATATTATAAATTTTTCCTAATTTATTCCATGTAGGAGACACCGTTGGACAGTTGCTAGTTTTACCGTATGCACCAATATAATTTTGTAGAAATTTCTATGTATAAATATGTATTTATATATAGATTTTTAATAATAAGAAAAAGAAAGGAATAGAAAATAGAATTTCCTATTGAATCAAACCTGCAACCCGTTAACCACACTCCCGCACGTAAAATAAGGAAATAGCAGCAGCAGCTCACCCCACGTAAACAGACAACAGCAAACCACTCACCACACCGCGTATACTTCTCCACGCGTAAATATCAACAGTAATAGCAAAACTACCCCGCGTAAACTCTTTCTTTCACCGGGCGTAAAACTCAAACCACAACCCAATAGGAGAAGAAAATATCAGCAGCAGAAGCAAAACCCAACTTTGCCTTGCTTTGCTTTCCCACACGTGTAAGCTTCTCATTCTACCGCTCCTTAACACTAAAATTACTAAACACCCCCAGCCGAAAACAAAACCAATGGAAAGAAAGAAAACAGAAGCAGCAATAGTTTTAGTTTTCTTAAACACTAAGTTTTCCCACCGCCTCTTATTCTCTCTATATATCCATGCTATACACCCCGAACCCAAAACCTCACTTCTTCAACTTAAATATTGAACGTGCACTATACAGAACTTTGCTCGGCAAGTATACCTTGCCACAGTACTATTATTTATATTCTAAATGATGTATGATTCTGTTTTATTTATGTATATACATTGGACCTTGTTTATGAGACCATCCCAGTATTATAGAGCATTATTTGGTTCATTGGCCGTGACACAGTTTTACACGAGTTGTGAGTCTCATATAGATCCCGGACTACGTATTGGGTTGGCCGCCTGTATGTATGAGCCGTGCGTTAGGGATAACGGCTGATAGAAACTTTGTATGCTAGTAGACCTGGCAGTTATTAGAGGTTGATCGTGTCATAGATATGACATGCTTAGAGCATGGGGTGGGGTGAACAACAAGTAAGGCATTTGGGCTCCTTTGCACTTTTTCTCCTGTACGCCCGGATTCTTCGCCGAAGAAACGGGTGATGATGACCACTATATACTACTGGCGGCCTCTGTCGTTCAAAAGACGACATGCCTTTAGGCCCCTGATTCTCCGGGAGAATCATGCCAATCCCATTGTTTGGCCAGATAGCCCACTTGGTGGAAAGTTGTTCTCAAATTTCATTCACTTAGACGGTTAGGTGACCCATTGGATATTTTATATTTCAGTACTTATTTGCATATTATTATGTATCTTGTTACGTCCCTCTGAGGACCTGGTCCCTTTCCAGATATGGAAGAGCAGGAGTACCCACAGGAGTATGGTCCTGGACCTGATGCTACTTACCAGACTGAGGAGATCTTACCCTCGGAGTAGCGTCTGATTTTGTTATCGATGTTTAGAGATCTTTTGCTACCTGTGGATAGTCGTTTGTAGTGGATTTGTTTCCACTCGACTATCAGGCTTGATACTCATTTTGGATATCTAGTTATTATTTATCTCTTTATTTTCTACTGATTATATTGTGCTGTGGATGAGATCTAGATTGCATGTGACTTGTTGTGATAGTATATTACCACGGGTGGATTGGATATTCATGAACAACGTACGTGTGTATATGGTTTCCATATATTGGAGTTCATATACATACGGCTGGGCATGTTACGTACTCCTAGTCCTACGTATTTTAGGACTGGGGCATGACATGTTTTTGGTGGTGGCCCATGCAGGTCCTGAATATATTGTCTTTGTTACGTAACTATACCAAACAAGCATGTGTATAGGAATAAACTATAAGGATCTCATCCACACTTGATTAAACCTCATTCTTCCTTAAGTTTTATCCAAAAATCCTTTACCCTTGTTGGCCTAAAAAGCCAACTGACAGTCTTGTTGGCGTAAAAAGGCAAGCTATGATTACTTACTTAAACTACAGGAGATTACCTACTTTACGCTGTAGTTATGCCTACTTTACGCTGCAGCGCTAAACAACTGCTAAACATATTATGATAATGTTCCTAATTCTGCGTAGGACACGACATGTAAGCCACATAAGTAAATACCCCAGCGTAAACCTGATGATTTCTGAAACCAGCGTAAATAGCTTGATTAGGCATAAAATGTAAGGATGGTGAAGAGAGCGTATTACCACAGTCTTTGTTTTAGTTTTCCCAATCATGACCAATTAAGAACCAAATCTCGTGCATTAAATGCAGAGATATGCCGCGAGCCCTGTGCAGAAATAGCTTTTGACTTAGCGTCTGATTTTGTTTTGTCTTGAGCGTAAAACTTATTCCTGTAGATAGCTTATTCAGAAGCCTTAAACCTTTCTTCCTCATTGGAAGCATATAAACGACTTTGTATTAAATATATCGCTAAACGACAAACCTGGGTCCCTGTGCAAAATCATCATCACAGCCGTCCTCTCGATCATCGTGTAGTACTTTTTGTCAGATGTCAGGATCATTGATTTGACTGACAAAATCATCCGAGGAAATATAAAAAGGTTCCTCGAAAACAACTTTACGTTGCAACGTATGTTAGATTTTTATGCGCAGAGTTTATGCATCAGATTTTACGCACAGACCTTTCGTGCAAGCTTTACGCAGAAAGTATAGCAAGACTTTACAGGTAGATTTTACGCAGTATATCTTTTATGCAGCATATCTTTTATGCAACCGATCTTTTATGCGCAGACTTTACGTACGAAAATTTTTACGCAGACTTTTTCTCAGACAGTTCTGAAGCCCTATTTTATGCGAAAAGTTTTGAAGCTCTATTTCACTGACTTTTTTGAGTCTCTGTTTTACGCAGACAACTCTAAAACCTTACCTTACTCTTCTCTGCTTTACGCGAAAATTTCTGAACCTATGTTTTATGCCGACAAATTTTACATCTCTGTTTGATTCCTGTACTTCTTCTAAACGTTGTGTACATCACCTGCAAAGAAATGGATATGCAGATGGGATGTACTGTCACCGAGGGTGACACAACTCCTGGAGTCAATGGTCAGACTCAAGATGGGGCCTCAACGAATCCTAGACTTTCAGGACCAGATGGACAGATTGACTATCCAGTTCCATCTGACTTTTCTGTTCCACCAAATGGGAACCTCCCAGCACCGCAGGATTGTCAGGCTCAATTGTTCTAATTCTTCCAAATGATAATGAGGGAACAGCAACAACAGTCCGCCACACTAGCTGCAGAGCAGAGACATCAAGCAGCAGAACAGAGACAAGAGTTCCTAGCAGCACTTGAAAGGATGGCTGCAAAGACTACTGTGCCAGCTCAAGCACTAGCTCCAGTACCTTGAGCTAGAGTTGGTTCAGTAAAAGACTTTGTACAGATGGGTCCAAGGCCGTACAAAGGTATTGAGAGCCCAGAAGAAACTACCAACTGGATCACCCACACTCGGAAGTTACTAGAAGCATCACCGCTACCTACAGAGCTGTGGATGATAGTATGAGAACGCTTCTAGATGGTAATGCTCATTACTGGTGGGAATCCATAGAGCGCCAGCTGGGTACATACCAGACATGGGAGCAATTCCTGGAGTGCTTTGAAAGAAAGTACTTCCCGGATATTGTTAGAGATGCATTATATAATCAGTTTCTCCACCTGGAGCAGGGAAACCAAATAGTAGATGAATATGATGCTGAGTTTAGTCGCCTTAGTAGATATGGCGTTGCCCTGATACCAGATGACTTGGCCAAGGCTAAGAGATTTTATCGCGGACTGACTCAGGAGCTCTAACACTACACTAGCTCCCAGTCCCGAATCTCTTATGTCGAGTTACTGACAGAAGCCAGATTACAAGAAACTATCACCCGAGAAAAAGGAGGCCAACTAAGGACACAACCAGGACCGACAAGGACACAACAAGGAGGACCTATTAGATATCCTTTAGCTCAGCAACAACAGTACCCACACAGAACAGGACCGTACTAGATCCCAGAGAAACCCTAATGCAATTATTGCGGGAGACGCGGGCACCTCTCAAGGGATTATTGGGTCCGTTTGGGATAATGTATGAGATGTGGTTCCGGACAGCATGTATTGAAAGACTGTCCTATGCAACAAGCATCGACACTTCCACCGCCAGCACAATGACTAGCACTTCTAGCACCCAAGCCAGCTCAGCAAATGATGAGGCTAGGAGCACCTCGACCTCCAGTAGTAGGGGAATTTCAGCGAGGACCACCGCTACCTGCACAAGAGGATCAATTCACGAGGGCTAGATAAGGACAACCATAGAGGAACGGACAAGCTTTTGCAATAGAAGTGGATGACATGAATCAAGAGATTGATGTCATAGCAGGTATCACTCTTGCTTTTACTTTTTCTGCTGTGATATTGTTTGATACGGGAGCCACCCACTCATTCATATCATCTAGTTTTATTGCCAAACACAATATTACCTCCACACCTTTACCTAGTTGTATTAGAATTCTTACCGGGGGAGGAGTTTTACCTATTAGTAGAGTTTGTAGAACGTGTCCTATAGTAATACGTGGCAGAGAGATGAATGCCCGACTCTTAGTCCTTCCTATGCCAACTTTTGATATTGTGCTTGGAATGGACTGGTTAAGCAAGTACCATGCTTTCTTTGATTGCTTTGGAGGAAGCATTCTTTTTAAAGTACCAGGCCTGCCCCCAGATAGAGACGTAGAGTTTTCAATTGAATTGACACCGGGAGCCGCACCCGTAGAATCACATATTTATAGACTGGCAAAGAAGGAGATGGATGAATTGAAGACATAATTGAAAGAACTAGAAGAGAAAGGTTTCATCCGACCAAGTGCATCACCCTGGGGAGCACCAGTATTGTTTGTACCAAAGAAAGATGGGTCCGTACATATGTGTATTGACTATAGAGCCTTGAATACAGTGACAGTGAAGAATAAATATCCATTACCACGCATTGATGACCTATTTGATCAGCTTAGTGGAGCCAAGATGTTCTCAAAGATAGATTTAAGATCGGGATAACACCAGGTGAAAGTACGGAAGGAGGATATCCAGAAGACCGTATTCCGGACAAGATATAGGCACTTTGAGTTTCTGGTCATGCCATTTGGATTGACCAATGCTCCAGCTATCTTTATGGACTTAATGAATCGAGTATTCCATCTGTATTTAGACCAGTTCGTGGTCGTATTCATAGATGATATACTTGTCTATTCAAAGAGCCACGAAGAGCACGAGGAGCACCTGCGGATTATTCTAGAGACCTTGAGAAAAGAGCAGTTATATGCAAAACTCAGTAAATATGAGTTCTTCTTGGACAAGGTTTCATTTCTTAGGCATGTCATTACAGGAGATGGTATTTCTGTTGATCCAAAAAAGATCTCGGCAGTTGAGACATGGCCTGTTCCTAAATCAGCAGCGGAAGTGAGAAGTTTCCTTGGACTTGCAGGATATTACCGACGGTTCGTAGAGAACTTCTCAAAGATAGCAACACCTATGAATCGGTTGACTTGGAAAGATCAAGAGTTCATATGGACCAACGAGTGTCAAGCCGCTTTCGAGGAGTTAAAGAAGCGACTGACGACAACACCAGTATTAACTATTCCATCAGGATCAGGAGGCTATATGATCTACAGTGACGCATCAGGAAAAGGCTTGGGATGCATATTGATGCAGCATGGCAAGATGATTGCATATACATCTAGGCAATTACGAGTACATAAGAAGAATTATCCAACTCATGACTTGGAACTTCTAGCAGTTGTATTTGCTCTAAAGTTATGGAGATATTACTTATATGGGGTCCAACTCATGACTTGGAACTTGCAGCAGTTGTATTTGCTCTAAAGTTATGGAGATATTACTTATATGGGGAACGAGTGAAAACATATACAGACCACAAAAGTCTCAAGTATGTCTTCACACAGAAGGAGTTAAATATGAGGCAACATCGATAGCTCGAGTTGATGAAAGATTTTGAAATAGAGCTACATTATCATCCAGGCAAGGCTAACGTTGTAGCAGACACATTAAGCCGGAAGCCAACAATATACTTCTTGACGACACAGAGAGAATTATTGAAGGACTTGTAATATCTTGGCATTGAAGTGATATTACCTAGAGCAGACGGAACACTAGCCAACTTGTAAATACAATTATCACTAGTGGAGAGAATCAAGGCAGCATTGCCTACATACTCCAGATTCAGAAGATTAAAGGAAATGACAGAGGCCGGAGAGCAGACAGGACTGCGCATCCATGATGATGGGACATTACGATATGGTAATCGTCTTTATGTTCCAAATGGAAAGATTTGACAAGAGCTGATGACAGAAGCTCATAGTTCGATATACTCTATTCATCCTGGAGGCACCAAGATGTATCGTGATTTACGACAGCACTTTTGGTGGCATGGAATAAAAAGAGAGATAGCTCGCTTTGTAGCTAAATGTTTGGTATGTCAACAAGTAAAGGCAGAGCACCAGAGAATAACAGGGTTATTGCAACCACTTTTGATTCCAGAGTGGCAGTGGGAGCACATCACTATGGACTTCGTCACAGGTTTTCCCAAGAGTCCAAATGCAAGAGATGCATTATGGGTAATAGTGGACCGACTCACCAAGTCAGCCCATTTCTTGCCTTTTAGAGTTGGCCAATCTACAGAAGCTTTGGCTGACTTATATATGAAGCAGATCGTGAGATTGCACGGTGTACCAGTAAGCATTGTATCAGACAGGGATTCGCGATTTATATCACACTTTTGGAGGAGCATGCAAGAAAGTCTTGGAACTCGTCTGAAGTTCAGTACATCTTATCACCCATAAACAGATGGGCAGTCAAAGAGTACTATTCAGACATTGGAGGATATGTTGAGGGCTTGTATGTTAGACTTTAGTGGATCATAGGAGGACCACCTACATCTTGTGGAATTTTCTTACAACAATAACTATCAGGCAAGCATCCAGATGGCTCTATTTGAAGCATTGTATAGAAGGAAGTGTAGGGCTCCTGTGTGTTAGAGTGACATGGGAGAACGCCAAATTCTGGGACCAGAGTTAGTGGTCAACATCGTTGAGACAGTTAAGAAAATACAAGGACACTTGCGAGCATCACAAGACAGACAAAAGCAGTGGGCAGACCTTCATCGTCGTCCCTTGGAATTTAAAAAGGACGATCATGTCTTCTTGAGAATATCACCTACCAGAGGCACCATTCGATTCGGAGGGCACGGTAAGTTGAGTACAAGATATATTGGACCATTTGATGTGCTAGAGAGAGTGAGAGAAGTAGCATATCAACTTGCGCTACCACCTTCACTTGAGGGACTACATGATGTATTCTATGTGTTACAGCTTAGGCAAAATATGGCAGATAGCAGTCATATTCTTGACCACTCGGAGATCACCATTGGGCCCAGCTTGTCATATAAAGAGAAACCCGTGGGAATTCTCGATCGTCGAGAGAAAGTATTAAGGAACCAGTCTATTCCCTTGGTCCGTGTAGCATGGAAGCATGGCTCGCCAGAAGAATCTACTTGGGAGCGCGGGGATGACATGAACCAACGTTTTTCGAACCTATTCGTAAACGAAGGTATAAATTTACTTTGTTAAATTATATCTTATACCATCCTTGACTTCTACCGTGGGTTAATTTTAATTTCGAAGACGAAATTTTTATAAGTTGGGTAGAATATAAAACCCCTAATTTTGAAATTTGTATTATTAATTATTTAATGATAATTACTATCTAAATAGAGGAATTATATCTTATTTAATATTTATTTATGGTGTTTATGCATCTATGAGATTTATGGAGCCATTATAAAATTTTCCTAATTTATTCAATGTAGGAGACACCGTTGGACAGTTGCTAGTTTAACCGTATGCACCAATATAATTTTGTAAAAAATTCTATGTATAAATATGTATTTATATATAGATTTTTATTAATAAGAAAAAGAAAGGAATAGAAAATAGAATTTCCTATTGAATCAAACCTGTAACCCGTTAACCACACTCCCGCGCGTAAAATAAGGAAATAGTAGCAGCAATTCACCCCGCGTAAATAGACAACAGCAAATCTCTCACCATACTGCGTATACTTCTCCGTACGTAAATATCAACAACAATAGCAAAACTACCCCGCGTAAACTCTTCCTTTCACCGGGTGTAAAACTCAAACCACAACCCAATAGGAGAAGAAAATATCAGCAGCAGAAGCAAAACCCAACTTTGCCTTGCTTTGCTTTCCCACACGTGTAAGCTTCTCCACCGCTCCTTAACACTAAAATTACTAAACACCCCCAGCCGAAAACAAAACCAATGGAAAGAAAGAAAACAGCAGCAGCAATAGTTTTAATTTTCTTAAACACTAAGTTTCTCCACCGCCTCTTATTCTCTATATATATCCATGCTATACACCCCAAACCCAAAACCTCACTTCTTCAACTTAAATATTGAACGTGTACTATACAAAACTTTGCTCGGCAAGTATACCTTGCCACAGTACTATTATTTACATTCCAAATGATGCATGATTCTATTTTATTTATGTATTTATATTGGACCTTGTTTATCAGACGACCCCAGTATTATAGAGCATTATTTGGTTCATTGGCCGTGACACAGTTTTACACGAGTTGTGAGTCTCATATAGATCTTGGACTATATATTGGGTTGGCCGCCTGTATGTATGAGTCGTGCGTTAGGGATAATAACTGATAGAAACTTTGTATGCTAGTAGACCTGGCAGTTATTAAAGGTTGATCGTGTCATAGATATGACATGCTTAGAGCATGGGATGGGGAGAACAACAAGTAAGGAGTTTGGGCTCCTTTGCACTTTTTCTCCTGTATGCCCGGATTCTCCGTCGGAGAAACGGGTGATGATGACCACTATATACTACTGACGGCCTCTACCGTTCAAAAGACGACATGCTTTTAGGCCCCTGATTCTCCGAGAGAATTATGCCAATCCCATTATTTGGCCAGATAGCCCACTTGGTGGAAAGTTGTTCTCAAATTACATTCACTTAGACGGTTAGGCGACCCATTGGATGTTTTATATTTCAGTACTTATTTGCAAGTTATTATGTATCTTGTTACGTCCCTCTGAGGACCTGGTCCCTTTCCAGATATGGACGAGCAGGAGTACCCACAGGAGTACAGTCCTGGACCTGATGCTACTTACCAGACTGAGGAGATCTTATCCTCGGAGTAGCGTCTGATTTTGTTACCGCTATTTAGAGATCTTTTGCTACCTCTGGATAGTCATTCGTAGTGGATTTGTTTCCACTCGACTATCAGGCTTGATACTTATTTTGGATATCCAGTTATTATTCAGCTCTTTATTTCCTACTGATTATATTGTGCTGTGGATGAGATCTAGATTGCATGTGACTTATTGTGATAGTATATTACCACGGGTGGATTGGATATTCATGAACAACGTACGTGTGTATATGGTTTCCATATATTGGAGTTCATATACATACGGCTGGACGTGTTACGTACTCCTAGTCCTACGTATTTTGGGACTGGGGCATGACAAAATTTATTGTAGAGGAGTATTATCGCTAAGCACCCGCCTGGGTGGAGCCGTTTTGTTGCAAATATGCACCGAAAGAAGTTGGAGGTCGATCTTGAGCGCTTACTACACTGATCCATGTTGGGAATGAATGAGAGCATAACCAAGGTAGGCTATCTATCTTGGCCAAGGCTAATATGGTGCATACTGGAGACTCCAAGGAGAAACAGAAGGCTTCTCACAAAATAAAGAAAAATTTTAACCATCTGAAGGTGAAGTTGGCTTCAACCATCTGAAGGTGAAGTTGGCTTAGTTTAAGCCAAAGCCCAATTCAGATGTGACTTGATTTAACTATGGAAAGAATGGCTACTATAGGAAGGACTGCATATCCAAGCCTAAACCAAAAGATCAAGGTAAGACTAATTTGGTTGGTATGATTGCGCTGGTTGACTCAACTGGTCTCAATACTGACTGGTAGTTGGATACTAGTGCATTATGTCATGTTTGCTCTAAGAAGGAGTAGTTCACCACATACTAGCCTACTTCCGAGTAGGTTTCGATGGAGAACATGGCATAAGCTGAAGTACTTGTAGGACCGTAAGGTAACTCTAGAGGGGGGTGAATAGAGTGCAATGAAATAATCTACACAATTAAAAAAGCAGAGTGAAGGTTGCTAATAACTAGCAGTGTATATGCAAGATAGTAATATAAAGCAGTAAGAGTAAGGGAGAGCAAACGTAAACACCATAACGTATACTGGTTTTCCTCTGTGAGGACAATTTTAGTCCTAAGAACTCTTGCTCGGAGTTGTATCCACTATAATCACCAATAGTAAATTACAAGCTTTGATCCGAAGGCTTGCCACTTCTTTACAACCATGAGTTTTGATCCGAAGGCTCGCAACTTCATACACGTGCATTTGATACGAAGAGCACATATACTTCAAACAAAAGAGGGGCTTGATGAACCAAGCTATTACAACTCTGACAGACTTCTAACCTGGATCGCACTTGGCACTAGAAGGCTGGGAGTTGATCTTGAAGATAGAAAAGTTTAGACTCTGAGGGTTTACTCGCTATAGGTTATAATGAATGCGAATGGTTAAATGAGTTAGAATATGGAAAACCTATCCTATTTATAGGGTATTAGCAAATCGAATTTGGCTAGAGTTTATATAGTTTTAATTCAAAATTTCGAATGATGGGCCAAGAAATTAGGGGTTTAATAACTGGTTAATTTTATACTAAATAGGTGACCGAGTTTGGCACAAATTTGGTCCGAATTTAGTTCCCTATTCTAGTAAGGTTTGGATTTGAATGTGGGCTTATTTTGTGGATAGGTTCAATAATTTATTTGAATGAACTTGGGTTATGCCAATGCGACTCGATGTACATAAGTTCTAGACTCAAATAAAGTGAATGATTACATAAGACATCAGGAGCACTCTGATGACGCCAATCTTCTGAAACGTCCACTGACTTGAAGATGCATTTTCCTTGATGGCAGTTATCCACAGATCTGAAAATCTGAATACCTTTCGGGGACTTCGCCCCCAAATCCCTACGGGGCATTGCCCCCTCGACCTCCGTCCACTGACCGGGCTGCGGAACCCGCAGGAACGAGGTTCCAGATAAGTCGTAGGTGGTTCAGAGAGCTTTTTTGATATAACATCGTCTTTGGATCATCATCATTTCTTTATAGCATATGTCCATGCTTATCTTACTTATTGCTTTCTGCAGATATATGTTTGACGAACAAAATAATATACAAAAGCAAATATTAAAGCATTAATGCATATATGGACAATGCTGAGTTTAAGTAGAAGATACTATAGTGATTGATCGATTATCATAATGCTAAACTTAATCGCTTAGCCATATTCAAAAACATAACTTTAAATATTGGGCCAACAATACTTGGGATCGGGATAGTGGTAATAAAACTGACTTCGAGGAAGTCATTAACCTTTAGGATATGAAGCATGTACTTGTGATAGCCAAGAACATAATCTCAGGAAGTCTGCTGTGTAACATAGGCTTGAGGATGGACATCAATGCTAGATAGATGTTGATGTCATATAAATGAACGTACTTCAAAAAAGCATTTTGTATCGAAGGGATATTTAAAATTCAACTTGTAACTCTGACTGAAATGGTCAATGCAGTCTCTTCTTCTGGTTATCCTCTTGAGTTATGGCATAATAGACTATAAAAGAATAAATAAAATATCTAGTCTAGTGCTTATCTCTAAATGTGGGAGTAAGAGGTAAAAAAAAGTGTTAAGTCTGTGCGCAAACAAAGATCACCAAAAAATCATTCAAACGGGTAAATTGAAGCACATATCTTCTCAAGTTGGTACACTTAGATATCCGTAACTTCAAGCAATTATCCATAAAGGCCGGGATAAAATATTTTATTACATTCATCGATGACTACTCGAAGTATGCATTCGTGTATCTTTTTAAGTCGAAGGATGAAGTGTTCGAGAAGTTTAAGGACTTCAAGGCCGAAGTCAAACGACAAACTGGACAACAACTCAAGAGACTAAGAAGTGATCGAGGCACTCAAGAGACTAAGAAGTGATCGAGGCGGACACTATATATCTTTTGAATTGGCATTATTCTGCAAAGAATATAGGATTTCTCTGTATTCTCCTCAATCAAATTGAGTTACAACAAGAAAGAACAAGACGTTGACAGAGATGATAAACTCTATGCTGTTAACTACGGGTCTTCCAAACTGCTTCTGGAAGAAGCTGCGCTTACTACTACTTTCATTCTGAACAAAGTACTGTATGCAATTTTCAAAGTTACTCCTCATGAACTCTGGTTCAAGGTCAGACCCAACTTGAAGTTCATTCGAGTGTGGATGTGTCTGGTGTATGTGAAGCTTTCGGACTTGAAGATTCAGAAGCTGGAACGAGGACTATGAAGACTATCTTTTTGGGTTATGCTGAAAAGAGTGATGTTCAAAGGTTTATTGATATTGAATTAAATAATATCATTGAATCTCATAACACAAAATTCTTTGAAGACAAATTTGCAAGGCATAAGAACATTATTCTCGCAGACATTCCAGAGAATAATATGGGTGCAAAAAAGGCTGATGCTTCAAATAAAAATATAGTCCAAGAAGAAGTTGTCATTGAGGAGATAATATTTGAAACAAAACACACAGAGCTAACGACTAAGCGAGTGAGAAGGAAGAAGGACTTCAAAAATGACTTTGTCACCTATCTTGTGGAAGCATATTCGCATACCTATGATGAGGCGATAAAAACTAGACATGTTTTTTTTGGAAAGAGGCTGTCAACGATGAGTTTGATTCTATAACCTCTAACAACACTTGGGTGTTGGTTCATCTACCTGAAGGTGCAAAACCCATCATATGTAAATGGATCTTCAAAAAGAAAATGAAGGCCGGCGAAACTGTTGACTAGTTCAAGGCAAGGCAGGTAGCCAAGGGATTTTCTAAGAACTAGGGGATCAACTACTTCGACACATATGCTCCAGTAGTGCAGATGGCAACTATTAGAATGTTGATTGCTCTGAGTGCAATTCATAATCTAGTAATACATTAGATGGATGTTAAAACAATATTTCTGAATGGAGAGTTGACCGAAGATATTTTTATGCAACAACTAAAATGATTAGTCGTCAAGGGTTTTGAAGACAAAGTCTACAAGTTGGTGATATCACTGTACAGTCTGAATCTGAAGCAAGCTCCTAAGATGTGGCATGGGAAGTTTGATAAAGTTATTAGATTAAATTGCTACAAGGTTAGCGAGATAGATAAGTGTGTTTACACAAAGTTTTCTGGTGGAAGAGAAGTCATAGTTTGTCTGTATGTGGACTACATATTGATCCTGGGTACAGATTTGACATGTGTCACTAAGACAAAGAAATTTCTCTCATCAAAGTTCAGTATGAAGGACTTGGGGGATGTTGATGTTATCCTAGGGATAAAAATCATCTGGATAGACATTGGAGTGATGTTGTCACAATCTTATTATATTTAGAAGATACTTACATAATATAGAATCAGGATTATCATGCTCCAGTCCCAAAATACGTAGGACTAGGATACGTGAGCATGCCAGCCGTATGATTATGGCACTCCAATATATGGAATCTATAACACACGTACGCTGTATATAAATAACAAATCCACAAGTGGTATAAGTCCAACACCAGTCACATGGTATAATCTAGATCTCATCTAAAGTATCAATATAATTAAATAACAAATATCTATAACTAGAACTCGAAATAAAGCATCTAATGATGATAGTCGGATGGACACAAATCCACTACCGAACTAAAATATAGAATAGTCAAGATACATACACATAAGAATATCAACTATCAATCATGGGCTCGACGAGAAGACCTCATCGCAAATGCGTAGCAAGTCCGGATCTGTGCTCTTGTGAATACTCATGAACAATACACCTGGAAAGGGTTCAGGTCCTCAGAAGGACATAACAAGATACATAAAAGAATGCCATAAAGTAAATACTGTAAAAAAAACTCCAGGGTGACCTAACCATCTAATATGAAATGCATCTTGAGGACAACCTTGAGTGTATGGGAAGGTGTAGGCTAGACATATGCTGGCGTAATTCACCAATCGTGACAATTGGCTAGTATATGCCACATATGCCCCCAATACAAGGGCACACTGCAATATAATAACGTCCTACCGCTCCGAAGAATAGAAAATCTGCATAGTATAATGTCCATATCGCTCCAAAGAACGGGTAATCTGAATAATATAGCATCTATACCGCTCCGAAGAACGGGGAATCTGTAAGTATATAACGTCCATACCATTCCGTCGAACGGGGAATCTGAATAAAGGAAGTGGGTGTCCCATACGCCTACTAGTTGTCCTCCCCGCCCAATAATCTAAACATGTTGTATCCACAACACGCTGTAGCTACTATGCCGAGGCGTCATAACTCTGGCCCATAGTCTGTTGTTAGAACAATAGCCCAACCATCAACCAAATAAGGACAAGGATGGGACCATCGTACCACGCTGGTCTATGCTCCACCTATTGATAACTGCTAAGTCTTCTAACATGCATCCCTATTAGCAGTTATACCCTATCCGTCGCACGCCGACGCGTACAGGTAGCCAACCACATACGCAGGACCGTATCCTACACGAGACTCACAATACGTGTACAGAATGTGTTAAGGCCAGGGAGCATACCAAAAACTCCACAACTTTAGGTGGGTCTAATAGACACTAGGTCAGACACAAGTCCTAACGTCAACGCCTCCGTTGACTGCATCCGAGTCTCTCTCGGATGCACATAGTTATATAATATAAACATGCAATAATAATACAGAATTTAAACAGTATAACAAGGCAAGGTATTCTTGCCTGGCAAGAGAGCTGCGTGGTACCAATAACCAGCTCCGGAAGTCGCGCAAATAAATCCAACATATCTTCGGGGTCGGCGTACACAGGTACGAGAATCGGGGGTGACTGTTGTGGGTTGTCTGGCAAGGGTGACGGTCCATGATAAACACGATAATGGGGTTTAGGATGATGATTATAGATGACGAAGATGGTGCTGTGGATAATGGTGATGACGAGAATGATGGTTAGGGTCTATGTGTTGAGAATGAAAGATAATGATAATGGTTTGAGATGATGGTGATGACAATATTGAGGAGGATAGGAAAGATGATACTGTTGATGATCCTAATGATGGGGATGATGACGATATCGGCGATGATGGCAATGGTGCTGATGATAAGGACGATGACTAAGGGTAATAATGACGTCGTTGTTAGTGACGACGCTGACGAGGATGATGTGGACAATGAATAAGTTATTAGGGTTGGTGGTAATGATGATAATGATAATAAGATGATGATGGTGATGGTGTAAGTGAGATGGTGCCTCTTCGGCGAGGGGTGGTCTGGCCGGCGAGGAGAACAGAAAGGAGCTTATGGAGGAGGACAGGGAGAGGAGAGGTGGCTCGGTGCCGCTCCGGCCAGGGTGAGGCTAAGAAGGGAGGAGGAAAAGGAGAACGGGGATGGCTGCTGCTCGACTCCGGTGATGCTGAGTCGAGCAGGAAGGAGAGCGACGGATGTGATATGCTGAGGTGGGTGGTGGTGAGCAGCAGGTATAGGGAGGAAGAGGAAGAGGTGAGGTCGACCACTCCGGCGGCTGGCGGTTGGACACTAGCGCGGGTGGAGGTCGACGAGGTGCTCGGTGCAGCGGTTCATTGTCGGTTGTGAGTGCAGCACAGCGGCGGAGAGGGAGATGGCGAGATGGGAAGGAGAGGATCGGTGAGGCAGGGCTGATCGTTCGGTGGAGGTTGAAGTCCGGTCATGGCGGTGGCAAGTGACTCGGGTTGGAGTATTAGAGGAGGGGACGTCGTGGTGGCATTGGGGATGGCAGCGGGATGGAGGCCGGTCAGTGGAGGCCGAGGGTGGAGGGTGGTTCGTCGAGGCGGGACTGATCAGGAGGTCCGGCGAGTCTCCGGCGGGTTTGGACAGGGACTCGAGGGAGGGGGGGAGGGAAGATGAACAGTGCGGAAGGGGGTCGGCTGAGTATTAACATAGGGTTAGGGATGGGTTTGGGATTTGGAAGAATTAATAAAGATGGGAAAGAAAAAGGGTTGTATTTATATACATGTGGGATTTTTAGGTTTGGTGAGTTGACCTAGGTCTAGGGCTTGGTCAACACTCCTTGGGATTGGGCCTTGGGTTCACATGAGGAGGTTTGGAGAGCCATAAATCACATTATTTAATGCACGGATAGGTTTAATATACGGGGGCGATGTTGTGCGCTACACATCCCAAAAATTATGGGAAAAATTCCTATGAAGGGAAAGGTTGGATTTCTTCATGTATTGGCCAATGGTGGGGACAACTTGATATGTTTTTGCATAAAAGTGCCCAACAATTGAGAAAATTACACAAAGACAAAAATTAGATTTAATTAATTAAATTGAATCTGCATGATGTCCTGGAATTAATTAGGAGCACATGGAGATAAAATTTGGTCGAATACCAGTGTCAGGGACGTAGAGGGTACATTATAGAATATTAATAAAATTTGAGTTGTAGAAAACGGTCAAGATTATGTCTCTAATTTTGATTGGAACGCACAAGGGTACAAAGTCGTAATTTTATTTAGAATTAGGAAATAACGTTCGTGACGTTTATTATGCGACTAAAATGTAGCACCAGAGAGCATGATTATAAGTTACACAAAGGTCAGAAAGGTAGGCGGGCACGTCTAGGACAAGGTTGTGAAATTTGTAGATGGGCAACGACTAGTTTACTACTCCAATTATCGGAGCAACGGTAAGGTGCGCTAAGCGATATAAAATATCGCATAATTAAATAATTGTCGTGTTTCTAATTCTAATTGGATTCTAATTAGACCTAATCTCTCTATCTATGCCAAGTAACCCTAATTTTGGGTGAGGGGGTTTACAATCTACCCAACTTAAAATAATTTTGTCCTCGAAATTAAAATAAGGCATAGTCTGATATTCCTTTACCTACATAAGGCAAGTTAATCGCAACATCATTATGATAACTAACAGTCTAATCAATCCTTTGTAACCACTTCAAAATTAATATGGTCACTGTTCAAATCAAATTTCAACCTATCGTACTTCCTCATCAACATCCAAATTTATTTTCAATCCAAATAACATCTTCGCATATCAATTTTTTTTATATCGCGATCTTCAACTAACAAAATCTCTTTTAGAAGTGATTCTAATCAATATATATTTTTTCCTCCTATTTTTCAACTCATGAACTTTTGTACTCTTCAAATTTAAATTCAATTTATATCCTCAATAGTTTAAATAGGTAATCCTGTAATCAAAATTTTATTCTTAATTCAAATCATTAAATCTTAGAATTCAATCCGACCATGTTCATATTTAGTGTTCTATTTATTTTTTCTAGATTCAAATCGATGATTCAACCTCCAATACTCTAAATTCAAATTATGTGCTAAAAATTAAAATTCATTGATCCTCATCCTCTTACTTATTCGTCCAAAATTCTAAAAATTAAAAAAATGACTTGAACCTTTCAATCAAATTTTGCTCGATCACAATCCAAAGAAATTCCTCTCAAGCTGATAATGCAACTGCTACCCAACTTAGAATTTACCCATCTATCACATAAGGCTCTTATGTTTAAGAAATCTCATTCCTCTAATTTACTTAATCCTGTTACTCAGTCCTCAAAAATTTTAACACCAAATATATTACATGTGATATACCCTTGGTTACAAAATAATCATCAAATAATGTAATTGGCCTATAGGGTATATCTAATACTATTTGTGTGTCAACTTAGGCTAGGCACGAGGTTTCGTCTTTCCGAAATAAAGAAAGATGGAAAAAAATAATAAAGAGTTCAAGGGGAGGTAATAGATTAGAAGTATGGGGATCAAGGCGTTTAAAGAATTCAATGGGAATTGTTAACGCAGTTGTGGATTAAAATCCTATTTTGGTAATTTCTATTCACATGCTCGCATCAGTACAGTTATGTAACGGATACGATATGCTCAGACATATCTAGAGGGCAAGTACATTCATCTACTAATCACTATATATCTTAATCCACGTAAAGTAGTTATACGAAGGGCGAACCAAGCGCACTATGGTTGATCAGGCCATAGTACACTGATTCTGAATTATATTAGTGTACGCGTCCAATAATACATATGTCATGAACAAGCTCGATAAAAGACTGAGCTTGCCAAACTACGCTATAATAGCAGAATAAGTCGAGGTAGCACAAAATATAAGCACGCTAGATTATGATGAAAGAAATTACAAAATAATTCAAGTTCACAAACAAAACAAAAATAAGACTCTATAGTCTCTCTAGTTGTCATACTACTCCTTATTTAAGTCCCTAGTCGACCAAATAGGGGTTTGGGCCTATAATTTCTACCGTCTGATTAAACACTATCTTCTTACGCAAGTCTAAAGTTGTGTCATCCTATTATACTTCATCAATGGGTCAATAGGGCTATGTGATACTATATTGTGAGGCATACTATCCAACTTAAAATAATACTAATACTGTGACAGTCTTGAGGGCATCCTACAAATTAGTAAAGTTCCTATAAATAAGGTACAAATTCTTATTGGGCTATGCGAGGAACGAATCTTAGTACTTATTAGGGTCTTCTATTGTATCATGTAGGTAATGGTCATCTTAAATCTTAATCATAGTGTTCATAGAATATAAGTGCCAATAGTATGAATGTAAGAGCTAATGGTTCTTAAGTGAAAGGAGGATATATCTATATAGGGTTATGGGTACGAATTATGCGGTTTAAAACTAACGGTAATCATCAAATTGCAATCTACCAGATTAACTTAAAACTATCAAGTTCTAACTACCAAGCACAGAAATTCCAAAGTCAAATTACCAACTATAACCTTAGCAACTATATATCCTAACATAGAATAAAATCACTTGGCCTTTAATCATAAGAGTTATGTGGCACGAGTTAAAAGGTGGAGGAAACTTAATCGTCACGTAATTAGCGAACGCTAAGGTTTTGGAGGAACACGATATAAAATTATAATAGAGGGACTCTAGATACTATCATGGTTTCCTAAGGAAAGGCAGCTAGCAAATTTCCGTATTTGAGGTATGATCAAGGGGAATGTCATACTCGTTGCTCTGGGCTTCCTGAGGTACTGTCTGCTAATATCAAGACAAGGATCTATATCCTAACATTATCTCACTATGCAAATTAGGTTCAGTCCCTACATTCGATCTCGGATTTCTATTGGTTCCTCAATACTAGGGTCAAACATTAGGGTCAAATATTTAACTAGCTCTAGTAGTGACTATACTACTCTTAAGTCATTCATAATTATGTCAAGGAATAATGGTAAGCCATTCTTTAGATAAGGATGCTAGGGTTTACTTAAATATTCTAGACTTAGTGACGTATCAGGGTTCTAGTTACTCCTAATAGGAAGGTTACCCTACATATTATCTAACAACAGGTACTTCTATATTCTAGGAGAAGGCTACACTCAAGGAACTATTAGGAAGCACATGAATCAAGCAGGATGCAATTTTTTCAACGGAATAGATTGGAAGGAGGATGAGTCATAGTCAGTTGTGGATAAGATCCTATACTCTAATCCTAGGTGCAGGCTTGCTCGGTACAGTAACATAACCGAGACAATATGCTCTGACCCGCATGGGCCACCACAAAAATATGTCACGCCCCAGTCCCAAAATACATAGGACTAGGACACGTGAGCATGCCAGCCGTATAATTATGGTACTCCAATATATGGAACCCATAACACACATACGCTGTATACGAATAACAAATTCACAAGTGGTATAAGTCCAACACTAGTCACATGGTATAATCTAGATCTCATCCAAAGTATCAATATAATTAAATAACCAATATCTATAACTAGAACTCGAAATAAAGTATCTAATGATGATAGTCGGATGGACACAAATCCACTACCGAACTAAAATATAGAATAGTCAAGATACATACACATAAGAATATCAACTATTAATCATGGGCTCGACGAGAAGACCTTATCGCAAATGCGCAGCAAGTTCCGATCTGTGCTCCTGTGAATACTCATGAATAATACACCTGGAAAGGGTCCAGGTCCTCAGAGGGACATAACAAGATACATAAAAGCATGCCATAAAGTAAATACTGTAAAAAAACTCCAGGGTGACCTAACCATCTAATGTGAAATGCATCTTAAGGACAACCTTGAGTGCATGGGAAGGTGTAGGCTAGACATATGCTGGCGTAATTCACCAATCGTGACAACTGGCTAGTATATGCCAAATATGCCCCTAATACCAGGGCGCACTATAATATAATAACGTCCTACCGCTCCAAAGAATGGGGAATCTGTATAGTATAACGTCCATACCGCTCCGAAGAACGGGAAATCTGAATAATATAACGTCCATGCCGCTCCGAAGAATGATAAATCTGTAAGAATATAACGTCCATACCGTTTCGTCGAACGGGGAATCTGAATAAAGGAAGTGGGTGTCCCATACGCCTACTAGTTGTCCTCCCCGCCTATTGATCTAAACATGTTGTATCCATAACACGCTGTAGCTACTACGCCGAGGCATCGTAACTCTGGCCCATAGTTTGTCGTTAGAATAATAGCCCAACCGTCAACCAAACAAGGACAAGGATGGGAACATCGTACCACGCTGGTCTATACTCCACCTATTAATAACTGCTAAGTCTTCTAACATGTATCCCTATTAGCAGTTATACCTTATGTGTCGCACGCCGACGCGTACAGGTGGCCAACCACATATGCAGGACCATGCCCTACATGAGACTCATAACACGTGTACAGAATGTGTCAAGGCCTGGGAGTCATACTAATAACTCCACAACTTTAGGTGGGTCTACTAGACACTAGGTCAGACACAAGTCCTAACGTCAACGCCTCCGTTGACTGCACCCGACCACAGTTATATAATATAATCATGTAATAATAATACAGAATTTAAACAGTACAACAAGGCAAGGTATACTTTCCTGGCTAGAGAGCTACGTGGTACCAATAACCAGCTCCGGAAGTCGCACAAATAAATCCAACAGATCTTCGGGTTCGGCGTGCACAGGTACGAGAATCGGGGGTGACTGCTGTGGGTTGTTTGGCAAGGGCGATGGTCCATGATAAATATGATGACGGGGGTTATGATGATGGTTACAGATGACGAAGATGGTGATATAGATAATGGTGAGGACGAGGATAATGGTTAGGGTCTATGTATTGAGAATGAAAGATAATGATGATGGTTTGACATGATGGTGATGACAATATTGAGGAGGATAGGAAAGATGATACTGTTGATGATCCTGATAATGGAGATGATGACGATGTCGACGACGATGGCGATGGTGCTGATGATGAGGACGATGCCTAAGGGTGATGATGACGTCGTTGTTAGTGACGATACTGACGAGGATGATGATGATGTGGACAATGAACAAGTTATTAGGGTTGGCGGTAATGATGATGATGATAATAAGATGATGATGGTGATGGTGTAAGTGAGATGGTGCCTCTTCGGCCATGGGTGGTCCGACAGACGAGAAGAATAGGGAGGAGCTTGTGGAGGAGGACAGGGAGAGGAGAGGTGGCTCGGTGCCGCTCCGGCCAGGGAGAGGCTGAGAAGGAAGGAGGAGAAGGAGAACAGGGGTAGCTGCTGCTCTACTCCAGCGATGCCGAGTCGAGCAGGGAGGAGAGCGGCGGAGGTAAGGTGCTGAGGTGGGTGGTGGTGAGCAGCAGGTATGGGGAGAAAGGGGAAGAGTTGAGGTCGACCACTCCGGCGGCTGGCGGTTCGACTCCGGCGTGGGTGGAGGTCGACTAGGTGCTCGGTACAGCGGTTCATCGTCGGCTGTGAGTGCAGCACAGCGTCGGAGAGGGAGATGGTGAGATGGGAAGGAGAGGATCGGTCAAGCGGGGTTGCTCGTTCGGTGGAGGTTGAAGTCCAGTCATGGCGGTGGCCGGTGACTCGAGTTGGATTATTAGAGGAGGGGACGTAGTGGTGGCAAGGGGGATGGCAGCGGGATAGGCCGATCAGTGGAGGCCGAGGGTGGAGGGTGGTTCATCGAGCAAAGAACTGATCCGGAGGTCCGGTGTGTCTCCGGCGGGTCTGAAGAGGGACTCGGGGGGAAGGGAAGATGAACAGTGTGGAAGAGGGTCAGCTGAGTATTAACATAGGGTAAGGGATGGGTTTGGGATTTGGAAGAATTAATAAAGATGGGAAAGAAAAGGGGTTGTATTTATATACATGTAGAATTTTTAGGTTTGGTGAGTTGACCTAGGTCTAGGGCTTGGTCAACACTCCTTGGGATTGGGCCTTGGGCTCACATGAGGAGGTTTTGAGAGCCACAAATCACATTATTTAATGCACGGATAGGTTTAATATACGGGGGCGATGTTGCGCGCTACACATCCCAAAAATTATAAAAAAATTCCTATGAAGGGGAAAGTTGGATTTCTTCATGTACTGTCCAATGGTGGGGACACCTCGATATATTTTTGCATAAAAGTGCCCAACAATTGGGAAAATTACACAAAGACGGAAATTAGATTTAATTAATTAAATTGAATGCGCATGATGTCCTGGAATTAATTAGGAGCACATGGAGATAAAATTTGGTCGGATACCAGTGTCAGGGACGTAGAGGGTACAGTATAGAATATTAATAAAATTTGAGTTGTACAAAACGGTCAAGATTATGTCTCTAATTATGATTGGAACGCACAAGGGTACAAAGTCAGGATTTTATTTAGAATTAGAAAATAACGTTCGTGACATTTATTGTGCGACTAAAATGTAGCACCAGAGAGCATGATTATAAGTTACACAAAAGTCAAAAAGGTAGGCGGGTACGTCTAGGACAAGGTTGTAAAATTTGTAGATGGGCAACGACTAGTGTACTACTCCAATTATCGAAGCAACGGTAAGATATGCTAAGCGATATAAAATATCGCATAATTAAATAATTGTCGTGTTTCTAATTCTAATTGGATTCTAATTAGACCTAATCTCTCTATCTATGCCAAGTAACCCTAATTTTGGGTGAGAGGGTTTACAAGGATCTTCCATGGATCGATACTCTGTAGAGGTATGACAAGAAGCTGAAGTCAAATCCAAGAAAAAGTGCTAGGTAGCTGGAGTACTCAAGCGTCATCGGGAGTTTCATGTATGCAATAATTGCCATAAGGCCTAACATAGCTTTCACCGTAGGGATACTGAGTTGGTTCATAAAAAATCTAGGTGTTGATTACTGGAAAGCTGTGAAGAGAGTGATAAGATATCTTAAGAGGACTCAAAAGTTGGAACTGCACTACAGATGTTATCCGACAGTAGTAGAAGGCTTAAGTAATGCAAGTTGGTGCTCAAAAGTAGAGGGCGAATGGTCCACAAGAGGATTTGTCTTCTCCATGGGTGAAATTGCTATATCATGGAAGTCAAAGAAGCAAACAATGCCCTCTCATTCCTCCATGTAATTTGAGTTATATGCACTGGAGGATGCAGCGGATAAAAAGAATGGCTTCAGGAGCTCATGCATGATCTTCCGGTGGTTGGTGCACAAATCTGGCGGTACCGATGTACTACGACAACCAGATGGTTGTAGTGCTGGCATCAAATAATCTCTTCAATGCTAAAAAGAGGACTATACAACTTAGGCACAGGGCAATGAATGATCTTATCAAGACTGGAGTCATTGTCGTGATCGATGTTCGGAGCCTGGAGAACTTGGCAGATCCGTTCACCAAAGGCCTTAAACGCCAGCTGGTCGAGGATACTACAAGTAAAATGGACTTAAAGGCATTATGATATTGTTTCTTTGTAATTTTACCATAAATTTTTATGCTATTAGTTCAAAGAGAAATCTACTAGGCTTCTAACTTTAGGTTCAAAGAAGAATTATTAACTGGGAGAATATCAGGAACAATGGGTAGTCCATTGAGATATTAAGGGATTACAGACCCAGAACCACTGTTGTCTATTATTTGTTCTTTGAATAGAAAAAGTCTCCTAGAAGGATGGTCATGGGCCTTAATAAGTTCTTGGGCATTTTGAATATCCGACGTGCTTTATAGGAAGCACGAGTGGCTCGACACCACAAAGGGGATAAAACCTCCATGCTACAGTGGCATGACACCATGATGAGGTAAGAGCCTCGGCCTAGGGCAATGTCATAACTGCAGTAGAATGACATACAAGAAGGTAGCCTAATATCAAATATGTGAAGAGTAGTAGCACGTCACTACGAAGACGCCGGTGACCTCATGCTAGAGTGGCGCAACACCACCCAGAGGTTGCAGACCTCGACTTTGGGCTATGTCGTAGTTGTGTATCATCGGAAAGAAGCACAATGCTCTATTCTAGGTAGTACAATACTACAACGAGGCTTGGGACCTCATATTACTATGGTATGATACCAACCAAGGGGTTGCGGACCTCGGCTTTGTACCATGTCCTAAGCGACATAACACCGCAAGGAAGCGCAAGATTTTATGTTGAGGAATTTTAAACTCTCTAAAAGAACTCACCTAAATGTATGGAAAATGATATATGCCTCCTATTAAGGGTAAATCTGTAGACGCCCAAGATACATACACCAAGACTAGGTCTGCACCGGGCCTCTAAAGTGCAGATAGAAGAACAACTGATATCATTTTGTAAGTGGGAAGAATTGCTGCTATGGTATGGAATTCAAGGCTTAGTCCATTCTTGTATCGTACCGTTATTTAACCCATGTAGGAAGATTCAAGTCATAAGCGACATATATCCTAATGCATTATGGGCAGTTACTGTGGGGAACGTTCAACCCATATATTAAGATATATGGGAAATTTTGGAGTTTTTCCTTTAGTTGTGTGAGATTTTCTCTCACAAAGCTAGATAGATAGTCCCACATTAGAAAATACTCCAAGTGGTATCTCAATATAATACCATGTGGGTTTTGATAGATGCACATGTGGTGGTGGCCCAAGGGTAGGTGTCATGTGGGATGTTTTCCTAGTAGGATTAAGGCTAAACTACTCAAATAAAGCATTTATGCTTTTTGTCGCTCTCTTAGAAAAATCCCCTTAGGAGCTAAGCTACAAAGGGGCTTAGCGACTCGAACTCGAACTCGGGCGTAAAGTGGCACTTTAATAGCACACTTTGCATTTAGCACGTTAGCATGGTGCTTGTGTATATTTTGTTGCGCACATGCGCTTGTTTATGTGCGAGTTTTTGCACGAATAACTGTGTACGTAACTGCGTGCATTACTACTTGCGTAATTATGCGCATAATGGAGCATATAATCGAGCACGTCATCATGCACGTAACCGCTCGTATTACTGTATGCGTGACTATATGCATAACTAAGTGAGTTTTTTATGCGCCTTTGGTGAGCGCATTTGTGCCCATTTGTGCATGACTTTTTGCTGATTGCGAATTTGAACAATTATGGCAAGATTGATTCAATTAATCAGATCTAATTTTTGTGGGATTTGAATTTATTTCATTTCTATCTTTTTTTTGGGTTGGCGGCTAGTATTAGGGTTAGGGTTTCTATCCTACTTTATAAATACTCTCTTCGTGCCCCTTTGAGAACTTACTTTAAAAAATAGACAGAAGAGAGTATTATTTTGCTTCCACCATTGGAGTCCAAGATTTCCTGCGAGTCAGAACAGAGGTAACATCGAGCGTTCTAATAGTTCTCTTTTAGAACATGCTGGCTCCTGGGAGCAGATCATGTAGGACGAATCTTGCTTTGAGCAACGGTGATCATAATCACCCCAGCAAGCCCTTCTTCTTGTCTTCTTCTTCTTCTACTTCTTATTGTAAACGTTATGTTCAAATTATAACTGAGTTTGGAAGAAAGAACGTATAGTGATTCTTTGGTTGATGTAATCAATATATATATATATATATATATATATATATATATATATATATAAAAAGGCAATCAGAGTAGGAACTGTGTGAATCTCTGATCTCGACAATAACTTCAGGATCCAGCATAGGGTATACCGAAAGGTTTATGTGATCTTCTATTCCTAGCCTCTATTCCTCCATCTATAGATTTGTCTCAGGACTAACACCAATAAGGGTCGCCAATTAGTCCCTTGCAACCCCATAAGTTCATATCCTGACTAACTATTATCCATTTCTTTAGGTTCAAGTATTCTCACTTCATGGCTGCTACCCTTTTTAAATTAGGCATATACCAAATATCGCACACCTAAGAACAAAGGCATAGTTCCCCATATACTCGGTCCAACAGTAATTAATTTTTGAGAACTTTCAAACTTGTGCAGCCAAAAATAATATTCGTCTGTGACTCCCAATCAATTCCAACCAATCTTATTTGATATATAATCCAACTTATTTATCGGTAGTAACATTCAATCGTCGATGCTCCTTTTAAAACTTTTACCCAACTGATTTAAGTCACCGTGTAACCGTATAATTTATCTTGTTGTTCCCAGCTAAGGCATCCATCTTATAATTCTTTCTTTTTCGCTACCCAATATAACATCAAGCTATCAAGGTTCTAATATTGATAACTCAGATCCAACTATCAAGGGTCTCTCGCATTGTATTACAATAAGGTATAATTTCTAACTAAGTCTCGCCACTACCCCATTCTTACTGGTCAGCTCAATACTATCACTTTGGAAAGGTCATACACAATCTTCACTATGAGGGTAGAGGCATATACCACTCAAAGACTAAGCCATTCTTGACAATTATACTATCCTTATACTAATCCAATATCTATTTTGTACTATATTCATATGGTAGCATTGCCAGCTGTCACGACCCGCACCCGGTATAGGGGCACGAGTACGCGAGTACGTCCAGCCTACACCGCAACATCGACGGTAGAACGCTGTCTAGGTCACAATAAATACTAACATAACTAAATACCTATAAATGATATCAATCTCCATAAGGAGGACAATATACATCTCATAATAGCTCATAATGTAAACTCAATCACAACATCTATAAGAGTATAAGGCACGATAAAAAGATGAGAGGAATGACATAATTAAACACCATGTCTAAAACATAAAGATAAATCACAGTCTAGCTATCCAACATAAAGTCTCCACAAGTCTCAAATTAAACTTAACATAAGTCTAAACATAATCTGAAATAAACCTCAATAAGTCTCAGATGCATAAGATAGATACTATCTAGGTACCTGAAGGTGATGTCTCATCTAAAGGAATAGTCTCCTCTAAGATCTCTGATGTGTAGTCTGCATCTATACCTGGTCCATAGTGTGTGGTACATAAATCCTCAAGATCCTCTGGAAAAAATATCCAGTCAGAATTGGAACGAAGTACAAGCACTACCAATAGTTCCGCATATATTGCCAAAAACTATAATACAGTGTAAAGAAATACAAGACATATATGAATAACGGCAATAAAAAATACTGGAATACTGGAGTACTAGAGCATATGTCATCATCAATATACATTTAGTGTCACTACCCCATTTCTAGAGTCGGGTATTTTTTTTTGGTTAATTGTGTATTATTTATAATTAATTATATTTATAATTAATTGATGGTTGTATTATTTTTTTTATTGATTGTTTTAGTGTTTTGGCTAGCCTGGACCCATGTCAGAACCTAGTGGACCCATGTCCGACCCAACCCACACCCTTGCGAAACCTATTTTTGGGTTTAGAATATTTATTATATTTTTAATGGGTTAGTTGGAGAGATTGGGAGTTAGTTTGAGTGCTTTTGGAACCCGAAACCCAAACCCAAGTGAGAGGAGGGCATTTTGGTCTTTTGGAGACTATGTAAACCTTATTTCTTGCTTGGGAGACCCGACCATAGCCCTTTTCCAGACACAACCAGCATCACAGCAGCCCCCATTCTTCTTCTTCACTACTTCTTCTTCTTCTTCTTCTTCTTCTTCTTCTTCTTCTCCATTCTCCATTTCTTCTTCTTTCCTTCTCCCAAGTTCAAGTAAGTAAGTCTTTTCTCCTCCTACTTCTTTTATTCTCCATGGAAGTTAACCCTAACCCTATATTTTTCCCTAACCTTGGTAGGTGGAGCTTAGATTTGGTGTTGGAGCTTGGATTGGAAGCTTGGAAGCTTGGTGTGGTGGATTTGGAGCTTTTTAGAGACTTTGGCTTGGAATTCTAACTTCCAAGAGATAAACCCTAACTTTTCCCTTACTAATTACTCTTATATATTATAATTAGTAGTTTAGAACCTTCCTAGACCCTAAGGCTACCTGTGGAAGGAAGTTGGAACTAGTTTGGTTATATTTGGAGACTTTAACACTAGGTTTTGTGTCAATTTTGGATGAAATCCGAGATTGGCCCAATTTTGGGTGATGCCCTAGGTTAGACGGAGCTAGGTAGACATTTTTGGGTGTCTTGAGGGTTAATGCGTGTCTCCGTTCAGACACATGAAGTCGTGTCACGGAGAAACGGGCGTTTCGGGCATTTTAGGGGTTTTCGTCGTCGTCAATTCTATGTGCATGCACATTTTTGCCATGGACCTAGAATCGACGAGTTAGCATTTTTTTCTAGGATCTAGATATCGTTTAGAATTCGTGGGTAAATTTTAGGCCGATTCTGAGTTGGTTTGGTGTGCGTTTCAGGAGATTTTTCGAACCGCACACCGCGTGTTCGTCGAATTGACCGAACGGCCATTTTGACTTGGTTTCTTAGTTTCGGGCTTGTGCGCGCGTTGGGTTAGCTTCGGGGAGTGTGTCCTAGAATTTTTGGGTTATATTTTATATATATTTGTGTTTGTGCATGTAGGGGTCGTTGGGCGTGCGTTGGTGCGGCGTTGTGTGTTGTGTTGTGTGTATTGTGTTTATAGGGGTATATATATGTGTATATATATATAAATGTGTGTGTGTTTCTATATATATATATATTTGTGTGTGTATATATATATATATATGTTTATGTGTAGTTGTGTGTGTGTTAGTGTGTGTGAGAGTGTGTGTGTGAGTGTGTGGGAGAGTGTGTGTATGAGGGTGTGTGAGAGTGAGTGTGTGTTTGTGAGCGTGTGTGTGTGTTTGTGTATATATATATATATGTATGAGTGTGTGTGTGTGTATATATATATATATGTGTGTTTATATATATATATGAGTGTGTGTTAGTGAGTGTTTGTGTGAGAGTGTGTGTTGGTGTTAGTGTATGTGTAGGTGAGTGTGTGTGTGAGTGTGAGTGAGTGTTTGAGTGTATATATATATATGTATAAGTGTGCATGTGTGTGTATATGTATATATATATATATATCTATATGTATGTGTATATATATACATATATTTGTGTGTGTATATATATAGATAAGTGTGTGTTTATATATACATAGATATGTGTATACATATATATAGGTAGTGTATGTAAATATATATGTTAGTGTGTGTGTGTATATATATATATAGTTATATATATATATATGTATATGTGTGTGTGTGTCCGCGTGCGTGTTTGTGTGTGTGCGTGTTTGTGTGTGTGTGGGACTGTGCAGGGCAGCGGAGGGGGCAGGCAGCGAGCGCTGTCGCAGCGAGTGCGCTGTTGTGCAATGCGCACAGCAGCAACAGCAGCAGCTGCTAGCAGCAGCAATGTAAGCAGCAGCAGCAGGGTAAGCAGCAGCAGCATTCGCAGCAGCAGCTAGGTAGAAGGGTAAGGATTTTTATATAATAGATTGATAGATAGGTTAATAGATGGATAGTTAGATAGATAGATAGATAGTTGATAGATAAATAAATAGATAGCTAGATAAATAAGATAGATAGATGGATAGATTAGATTGATAGATAAATAAATTGATAGGTGGATAGGTAGATGGATAAATAGATTGATAGATATACTAAATGGATAGATAGATGAATACATAGATAGATATCTAGATATAAATATAGATAGATAGATTGATAGGGTAATAGATATATAGATATCTAGGTAGATAGATATCTAGATGGATAAATATATATATAGATTGGTATCTAGATAGATATCTAGATATATAAATAGATAGATAGATATATAGATAGGTATATAGATTGATGGATAGATAGGTATATAGATAGATAGATAGGTTTATATATATCTATACATATAGATAGATATATCTAAATACCTATGTATAGGTATGTATGGGTATATATATGTATTGTGTTTGTGGATATATATATATATATGTATATATATATGTAGATATCTAGGTATATGCATATATGCATATGTGTGTGTATATATATAGTAGCCTATATACATAGTTAGGTATATATCTATAAGCATAGTTAGTTCGTTAGAAGGATAGTTAGTGAGGGTTTAGAGAGGTATCTCAATACCTTGAGATATCAAGGTATCTCAATACCTTGAGATATCCAAGGTATTGAGTTTCGAGCTGGATTTTTGAGCAATTGCCTAGGTTTGAGTTTAGAGATAGGTTTCTTGTATATGTGTATATATTTATGCATGCTAGCAAAGGTTTTAGAGAGTTTAGGCGGGGTGTGTAGCGTAGGGTGAGGTATTGGATACCGAGGGTATCCCGGTATCTCTAGGAGGCGAGTTTGAGGGTTTATTAGCTTAATGACCTAGTTTTGACCTAGAATTTTAGGGGCACCCTAGTTTGACCTAGAGTTGACCATAATTGACCTGGTTGACCGTCAAAGTCAACTTTTGACCTAGATTTGATCCAGAGTTGACTTTTTGGACTCAGAGTTGACTTTTTGACCCAGATATTATCGGTTTGACTCGTTTGACCTAGATCGACCCTAGAAGCCTCTTTTTAGTTATTTCATATCTGTTTAACTTATTAGAAACCTGTTTAACTTTGCTTTTCGTAATAGGTCCTTGCGACACCGGTTCGGATCGCCAGTTGCTCAGGACGTCAAGCGAATACATTCTCTAATAGTTTTCATTATCTGATGATTATTATGATTCAGCTTCTAGTATAGTATCATCTGATTTTTTTGGCACAACACGGGACACGGATTGGTATTTCTGGATTCATTTACTTGCGACACGTATATTTCATGTTTCTGGCCTCTATTCTGGAATCACTACTGGCATCACCTACAGGCATCACTACAGACATCACTCATATTTCAGGCTGGACTCATACTTGATTTACGTGTCGGGTCTTGGATTCACTTGTACTAGTCGGGGCGGGGAAATACTCGAGTAGACATGTAAACATTTCTATCTAGAATCATCAGGAATCACCCTTTTGGTCTAATATGGAATGATAGCAGCCGCACCCAGTGCGCGGTGAGCCGTACTTACCCCTAGTCGTTTACATGTCGAAACAAGTATTTCAAAGACACCAGTTCATTCTTTATAGTCTGGACTCTCTTGCATTTCTTGCTGGTCTTACTTACATATTTCTGGACTTGACTCACTATATGTATTTCATGCTGGACTCACTACACGTTCATGTGCACAGACTTACTCTTAGTTTAGATTTCTTGCATCTTACAGTTATTACTATCTTGCTTCTGATATCCATGCATTTTTATCTTTATGCACCAGTGACATGTATATTTCCTTGTTTCATACCTTATTTTATTCTCCTTGCTACTTGCTACAACTGTTTTATAGTTTTTGTCATTTAACTGAAACTGCTGTTAGAGATGTACTTTCTCCAGTCCTGACTGGACATATTTTTTCCAGAGTATCCGGAGGAGTGGTGTCCAATATTTTATGGACCTGAGCCTGTCGATGGTGCAGACATGGACCCTCTAGTTTAGGGGTGATTTCTGGGTTGGTAGCAGGGATCACTAAGACCTTGTTATTGTTTTTATTAGCCTTTAGCACCGGATTTTTCTCCGATTTTGGATTGAGACCTTGTATTATATTTGATTCAGGATATTGTATTATTATTATTATTGATGTTGTGGTGTTTTAGCAGTATTTGTTTAGACCTTGTAGCTGTTAGTCTTCTTTGTCATCTTATCGTGCTTAGATTCGTGATTGAGTACATTGTGATTATCATTATGATATTTCTCCTCAATTTGGAGTTGAGATCTTGACAGGTTTATATATTGATTACGTGAGATTGTTAGCTAGATAGTTGACATAGACAGCGTTCTACCGCCGATGCTGCTGCGTAGGCTGGACGTACCCATGACTCATGCCCGATTGTTTGGGTGCGGGTCGTGACACGTTTTTGGTGGTGGTCCATGCAGGTCTCAATTCGCAATTAGTGCGATGTTATGGTGGTACAACAACTTAGTTGTACTGCTACGAGCCTGCTATAGGATCTAAGATCTAGGATCTAGGATGAGAGTGTACTCAATCACGACTAGGAACAATTCCAATCAAATTATTCTGAAATTGTTTCTTTTTAAATATTACTGTCCTTCTTTGATGATATCATATCTTGCACCGTAATGACTTCTTTTGATCTGTGTTCAGGATGCCTCCGAAGACACGATCTCATCGTACCGCCCCAGTAGTTGCCACCGAAAGTTCTGCTACCTCTCGTCCAGCTCGTATTCAGACAGCTGCTACCGCTCCACTCACCACTCCTGCGGTTGAGGGAGCATCTACTTCTCTCGGGGATCCTCCTCCACCTGTCGATCCGAGGGCTACCCCAATCGTTCCGGTGGTTCCTCCACCACTTCCTGCACCAGTAGATGTCGTACAGTTGTTTACGTTCTTTAGGAAGATGATGGACACACAGCACCGTCAGGTGGATGTGATGAGGCTGGGCATTGAGAACGCCCACCAGGTGGCTATGACGGCAGTGGACAGAGTGGCACAGATTCAGCCATAGGTAGATCAGATTCAACGCCCGAGGCCGGGCAGTATCATTAACTTCCAGAGAATGTGACCCAAGGAGTTCTGGGGTACAGAAGGGATCCTATACGCGGATGACTGGATAGAGCAGATTGAGGGAATTTTCCGGCTGGCGCAGATTCCAGACAGCATGCAGATAGAGGTAACGGGCAGTCAGAT